>CM053784.1:602647868-603247868 GCA_028749045.1 Cupressus sempervirens | reverse complement strand
GATATACTCTTGTATGTATTTTCTTTTATGTGCTTAATACATTTCCTACATTTGGTAAGGTTGCATGGAAGGTGAGAAGACCTATTGTAGTTTAGATAAGTGAATTCATTGAGAAACTATTAATAACTTTGAATATGTCATGAAAATTTATTTTGAGGATTTCAAACAATCTATGAAAAAAATATTAAGAATACCAATCTCACTAGTGGAGAAAATTTTTGATGATGTTTGCTTCCTAGTTGATATTGATTTCACATATGTACAAGCAACAATTCCCAGGATGAGATGGATAAGGCCATTAGAATATGAAATAAATGTTGATGATGCCTCTATAGCAATCTCAACATTACTTGTAGAAGAAGTGGATAAAGTAGCCACAACATTTGGAAATTATGACTTGGGAAAATCAAATATCACTATGGAATTGAAGACTACTTCGGTGATCAAGAAGAAGAACAAATTGGTAAAGAAATTGAAAGAAAGATTTGGTGAAGGAGTTCAGGAAGAATAATAAGAGAAAGATGATGAAGAAGAAGAGGAAACATAAGCTCAAGCACCATTATAATTGACACAAGGTCAGGGAAAAGACAAGCAAGAAGATGAAGTAGAAACTATAGAAGGTGCAAAGGAAGAAGAAGCCAATGAAGCACCTACAACTACTGAGAAGAAAAAGAGAAAAGAAAAGACTCAAGCAGTGAACAAACCAAAGAAGGTTTCTAAACCTAATCAGCCCAAACCAATAGCACCTACATAAAGGGCTAGCACAAGAGTCACTACACAAAAGGCTAAAGAAGTAGCCAAGCCTAAAGAAAAGAAAGTTGAATCTGATGAAGAGAAGAATGAATCAAATGAAAACAACCAATTTCAAGTGGTAATTCATAGTCCCTCTTCAGATTTAGACAATTTATGTGAGAACATTAGG
The DNA here is from genome assembly GCA_028749045.1 of Cupressus sempervirens. Classification (NCBI taxonomy): domain Eukaryota; kingdom Viridiplantae; phylum Streptophyta; class Pinopsida; order Cupressales; family Cupressaceae; genus Cupressus; species Cupressus sempervirens. The sequence continues at coordinate 603,246,946 of CM053784.1, read as the reverse complement.
AACAATGATGATTTATCAGAATTCTTTCACATTGAGTTTGACAATCTTGGGAAGATTGAAAAGAACCAAGTTGAAGAGGTAGTATATGCCATGATGGCTATATTTAAAAAGACTCCTCTAGAACTTGCAAACTACATACCTAAAATTTTATATGATAGAGTTGAGAAAAAATGGCATTATTGTTTAGACACTAAAAGACAAATTAGGGAGATAGCCCTTGCTCAAGTTATACCAGAACTTAGTAAGGCTAAAATGTCTAAGGGCATAAAGAAGTATGTTGTAAGATTTGTGCCAAAATATAGGGCATTCAACATGTTGAAAAATGATATAGAGGATGTTGTACAAAAGTCCAAACAGATGTGGAAGATAACATATGGACTGTCAACATCTAGAGAAGTTGACCAGACACGTATTGAGGTAGGTGAGGATGAAGAAGATGATACTGAACAAGGCACAGTTGAGGGAGGCACAAATATGAATATTGACAACCAAGCATCAACTGAGGAAGAGAAGTAAATAGAATAGAGTGTCCAAGACACACAAATGTTGAGTGTCAGCCCTCCACAGGAGACAAGTATAAATACTAAAAATGTCAAAGTAAAAGATGTTTCTAAGACTATTTCTCAAAATATCAATTCCCTTACAAACGATGATTTGAAAAGGATACTTGTCCAATCCACTCTCCAGGCCAAACAATGTGACAACCATGTAATAGTAAATGTAGATGAAATTGAGAAGACAGCAACAATAACTACAGGGGAGGAAGTGAAAACATAAGAAACATATATAAACACTCCTCAAGTCGCAAGTGTACAACCTCCACAACCTATAGTGGTATACCAAAGGAAGGAGATAGCAAGTTTCACTACTAGTACACTTATGCAAGACACTCCAGTCTCAGTAAATGTTCTAGAAACTAAAAAAGAGAAGGATGAGATAGTTGGAAAAGATAAGATGGAAATACCATAAAATGATGGCACTTAAGGCCAAATAGGTTAGGTAGATACACCTGCACTGAAATGTCCCTTTTCTAATTTTATATGATATTTCAAGCCTCAACTCAGATCTTTAAAATCAAACAACCAATATTTCAAAGATCCACCAATTTCTCAATAAACCCCAAATCGGGTATGCCAGAAATAGTGCCAAAAGCTTCACAGCTTCACCTATTATTAATAAATCTGAAAGTGGAAATTTTTACAGAAATTTGAGCAGAATAATAGCATATAAAATGATATTTCAAAATCTATATAACATGCGCACAATAGCTCCCAAACGGAGGACAAAAACAATGCTCATCGGGCTTCCGAAAATAGCACAAAATAGCCTGAAATCACCACAAAAACTTAATAATCTATCACAGAAGTATAATCATATCCAAATAAATATATTCAGATCTATTTTAAATTTAAAAGTTTGATATACAGCAGCAAACCAAACTGATATGAAATACTCAACCAAAAACACCAAACTCTTACCAAAAAATACACCCGAAACCCACAAATCTGCACTGTTCAGCACAAAGACAAACTCTGCATGAGCATGCACATGGAATGGCTTAAAACTCCCATCCTTAGCCTTCTTGGAAACCTGAAAACTCCCATTCTTGGGTCTCCTTCTTCACAGGTTTGGCAGCCTCTAAAGAACAACAAAGCAATGCACAAAAATCAAGTTCTGGAATGAGCCCAGAATGCCTCCAAACCCCTTAAAAGAGGGCATAACCCTAACTCACATCCAAGAGGGGTTAATAAAACATATTTTAATAATAATTTTTATTTATTAGTCCATTTTCTTCCAAAGATTATCCCCTTTTTCTGAAACTTCACCTTTTTGGGCATGCCTGCCTTAGCAAAGATTACTATTTTTAATTATTTGAAAAGGGGACATGACATGCACCTCCAACATAAGATCAAGGTGTAACTAGAACTAAAGAGGTAGAAAAAGACAAGACTGAAGAGTCAAGTTTGACACCCAAGCCAAAGGAGCTACTAGCTATTCAAGCATAGGTGATATTACCAATATCTGGTACTCCTTCTAGAAAAACTCTTCAGAGGTCAAGAACAGATGCTACACCATTGCAATTCTCAAAGTTGAGTCCTAGCTCATCTAAGACAAAAGTGGTAATTTCTTATGGAGATGTTAGCATAGATGAAGAGATTGTATTGCCTAAATTTGATTATGCAGCAATCACAATTGAGCAGATGGGCATATTACAAGAGGCCCTAGCAAACAAGAAAAATCAAGAACTTCTTAGAAGGGAGCATAGGTAGAAGCAAGCTTTTATTGATATCAAAGAGATTTTCCTAGATGCTTTTAGTTTTCTAACTCCATATGAAACCAAGCCCATCATTGAACAATTAACCAATATAGTGCAAAGGGTTAGTGACACGGACCTTGATACTAATGTAAAACTACTAGAATGGTTTGGAAGGAAGTTTCAAAACAAGGTAAATGAGAAGATATCAAGTGCTAACCATTGACATAGGTTGAGCTAGCAACCATAATATGGATTTTGAAGAAGGTAGTAGAGAACATTTTCTCTTTGTACACCAAATTGTGTAATCCTTCACTCTTCACACAAGAGGTAAGGAATCACATCCTGAGTTTACAGAACAATTATGCATTCATCCAGTGCTACTTTGCCCAAGTCTCCAACTCAAAGTGAGAAACATTTTAGATACCTCTTGCAATCCCAAAATTAGTTAGCATCATTACAAGTAGATGAATCCAACATAAGGGCTAAACTGATCAGCATCTGATTGATATTGACTCCTTACATGGAAATATTACTCAAGGAACTAGGCTATGTAGAAACACTTGTGAAGAAAGACCCGAATCTCTCTACATTAGATGACTTAGTACACCTTGCTATTGAGCTAACCATCTAAATCAAGTCTTTGGAGGTAGTTTGTGATAATTGGGATGTAGCTCTTAAGATTATACTTAAGGTCCATAAACCTTTTTTGGACAAATACACTATTAGTGTATAACCCATTGACATCAGTGTCAAAAAGGGGAGTAAGAAAAATGGGGGACTAATCAAGTAGAGAAAAATGACATCTATACTCAAGGGGGAGTAAGAGACCAAGAACAAAGTAGTAAGAGAATAACAAAATGAAAACATTAGTTTAGACAGGCAAAGAGAAAGAGAATCAGTTAATGCAAATCTACTTAGCAGGAGAAAGATTTTGATACAGAATACAAAATTGAACTAAACATTCAAGTTAGAGGGAGTAATGGAATTTTGAGGTACAAGTTATGTGTTACAAAATGTTGATATTTGAAATTTTGTATAGAAGCTGAATACATATCTATGTTATGCTCGTAAGGATAAGATCACTAATGCATGACCAAGTGTTTTTGACACTCATGTCAAAGGGAGAGACTAATAATTTCATATTGGTTTTGATAAGTGAGTGTCTATACACTTAAGTAATTTACTTAGTTCATGTTGAACAAGTAACATATGTCAAGCACAACCTATAAGTTAGAGCATGCCGAGTAAAAAGTGAGTGTTGAGTCAATCATGTGCCAAGTCATTCAAGTGACAAGTAGATAGTATGTACCCAGTGATTCAGATGTCGAGCAAGCAGTGCATGTTGAGTCATTCATATGTCAATTGATAGTATTGAAGTCATAGTTAGTACCAAGCACTAGGGACTTCAGATGCTGAGTAACACAATTTTGACATAGTTGTTTGTATTGGCACAAACTACTATGCAAACCATTTTTGAGCTGACTTAAGGATTGATTTACAATATTTTATTGATCAGGATGAAACTTAAATATAAATTCCTATGTATTATGTGCATCCAATTAGAAAAAGGGAATGTTTAAGTAGTAATATTGGTGAATCACAGTTGTTGATTCATACCTAACCCTAAGTCACCTAGGTCTTCTTAAGGAGGACAAACCTTAAACTTTTATGGATGATTAAGGAGAATTAAAGGAGAGTTTTCATGTGCAAATAGGACATTCATGTTGACCAAGGTATTATGATTTTAATTAAATTGTAGAATTAGTTAAAGGAGAATAGAGGAAGGAAACAGTGGATAGTAGAGATGTTGTATATAATTTTTTAATTGTGCGTTGTCTTTGATGTCACACAAATATCATATCGGTCATTAGACAGAGTCTACCAAGCTCAGTGGTCGACAAGGCAAAGAAAAAAGTCTATCGAGCTCAAATGGTGAGCAAGGCAAAGGATAGAGTCTACCAAGCTCAGTTGGTTAGCAAGGTAAAGGATAGAGTCTACCAAGCTCAGAAGGTTAGTAAAAAAAATTTGCAGTGTCTATCGACTAGATAGTTGTTACCGAGATTTTAGGAAATTTAGTTGTTACCGAGCTCACTCAGTCATCAAAGGGAAATATGGAAGAAACAATTCTTACCAAGCTCTAATGGACAAAGAAGGAATTTAGTTATTACCGAGTCAACTCAGTAGCCAAAGGATTTTGTAGAAGTTGTAATGTTAACTGAGTTAGGATGGTTAACTTAGGAAATTTTTGGAAGCAATATTTATCGAGCAGGGTCGACCAGTGAAGGATTTCATTGACTTTTTAAATAACATATATTTGTTTAAAGTAATATTTGTAGCCGACTGATGTATGGTTTATTGGTAAATGTAACATGTGAATGGTCTGACTTGACAATCTAAATGGTATAAAGAAGAAGTCAAGTTGTGAATTCTAAGTGTGAGAGATGGATTTGATGTGATATGAAGACTGATTATTCTAGAAGCGAATTTTGAAGAATGATTAGAGATCATTGAGGAACAAAAAATCTATACTTGATCAAGGAGGATCTAATGATGCAGAATAGAGACCTATAATTAGAAAATCCAATTGCATCTTATTCAAGTCAATTCATTATTTCTTTCTAACAATTGTAGCAGTGATTTCAAATCTCTTAACACAGTTAGTTTAACTACCATTTTGTAAATCCTCTAATAAGGTGACAGTTCAATTGAATTTTTCTAAAGACCACTCCTAATAGGGTGATTAAATCCTCTAATAGGGTCACACCTAATAGTGTGTATTGTAACCTTTAACAGGGTTGGCTCCTAATAGGGCTCACTTCAGAAGAGTGAAAAATTGGTAGCTAGTTACTTGGTGGTTTTTCCCATATTGGGTTTTCACATTAAATCTGGTGTCTCTTGTGTTCATTTTATTTTAATTTTGCATGCATATTAATAATTATGAATGCTAGATGATCAGTAACTAGTTAATCTATCGAGTTACAATATTCTTACAGTGTTTATCGAGTATCAGTAGTAAATAAGTATTAAAGACATCTAAGGCATCTATGGATTTATTTTTGTGGTAACTGATTCACCCCCCCTCTCAGTTACTCCATCTATAATTCCAACAATTGGTATCAGAGCTTTTGGTGCTTGCAGGAAAATATTTCAAGGATCTAAGCCAAAGGTCAAGATGTCTTATAAGAGGGAAATTCCAAGACTTAACAGGGACAACTTCTCAGCATGGTAGGGATTGATGAGACTTCATCTGGCTTCTATTGGTGATACAAGGCTGAAGTACCTTGATGAAAAATATGAAGAACCTTCTCATACATTATATGTCAATGATATTGCTGAAAAGAAGACTCACAACAACATGATGATAGATATAGCATCTGCTCTGAGTTATGAAAAATTTGATGACATCAAGGATTGCAAAGTCACCTTTGAAATGTGGAACAAGTTGAAAGAGATCTATGGAGGAGATAATAATGTGAGAAGAGCCAAAGCAAAAATTTTGAGAGGACAATTTGATCAAATGAGGATGAGAGAGGATGAAAACATTGCAAAGTATGTTGAAAGAGTTAAAGCATGTGTTAGTGCAATCAAAGCATCTAGAGGAGATATCAATGAGGAGACAGTTATAAGTAAAGTTCTTAGAACTCTACTTCCCATTTATGCAATCAGAGTCTCTACAATTCAAGAAAGAAGATGTGAGGCAAATCATAAAATAAATTTAGAGGCCATAGTTGGAAGATTGATTGCATTTGAGCTAGACAACTATGAGAATTATGTTCTAGCTACCAAGAACATTGAATCAGCATTTGAAGCCAAGCTTTCACTCAAAGAAAAAGGAAAAAATTTAAAGGATCCTCAATCAGATAGTGATGAAGAATCAGAATAGAGTTCAAATAGTGACCTTGAAGTGGTTGAAGCTCTACTAGCAAGGAAATATTCAAGAGGCAAAGGAAAATACAAAGGTAAGGTTTCTCTAATCTATTTTTCTTGTGATGAAATTGGACATATTGCTGCTAGGTGCCCAAATAAGTAGACCAAGGATGAGAAGAAAGGTCACAAGTGCCATGACTTCAAATCATTCAAGGATAAAGGTAAGAAAACATGTTTCATGGAAAAAGATTCTAATAATTCTGATGATGAAGAAGAAGATGAAATTGTTTACATAGCTATAAAAGATGAATCTGATAATGAAGAAGAAATGGAACTCATTTCTCATGTGAGCAAAAATGATACATGGATCATAGATAGTGGTTGTTCTCATCACATGACTAGTGATAAAACTAAGTTTGAATACTTTGAAGACTATGATGGTGGCAGTGTAAGATTTGGTAACAATGAACCTTTTTGTATAAGAGAAAAAGGAAGAATCTCACTAACTAAGGAACTTGTATGTGATAATTCATATTGGGTAGAAGGACTAAAGCATAATTTTGTAAGTGTGGCACGGCTACTCAATAATGGATTCAAAGTGGAGTTTATGCATGGAAAAGCAAGATTACTGGATGGCAAAGGTAAGCTAATTGGATCAGGCACTCAAACAAAAGGTAACTTGTTTTATGTTGAACTTGGTGAATGTTCATATTTTATTGCTCAAGTTGAAGAAAGTTGGTTATGGCATAGAAGGTAGTGTCATGTAAACTTTGACAACTTGGGAAAGATAAGTAAATTCAAGAAAGTAAGAGGCATTCCTAACATAAAGAAACTTGAGGTTGGTCTATGCAAGAATTGTCAAATTGGTAAAATGGGAAAGACTAGCTTTAAAAACAAGAACTATTAGTCTGAAGAAGTTCTACAAATTGTGCATACTAATTTGTGTGGACCTATTGGCATTGAAAGTTATACTGGTGAGAAATTTTTCATTCTTTTTGTTGATGATTATTCAAGAATGATGACTGTCATGTAAAAGACTGAAATTCTTAAGGTCTGATAGAGGTGGTGAATTTATTTCACATGAATTCAATAACTTTTGCATTGAAAGGGGAATCAAAAGACAGGTTTCAGCACCTGGAACTCCAGAACAAAATGGAATAGCAGAAAGAAGGAACAAATCTATCATGGATTGTGCAAGAACCTTAATGATTGAGAAAAGCATTGCTATCAAATACTGGAAGGAAGCTATCAGCACTGCAGTTCATACCTTGAACCAAGTACAGTTGAAAAAGGACTCATTCAAGACCCCCTATGAGTTATGGTATGGCTACAAACCCAATGTAAGTTACCTAAAAGTATTTGGAAGCAAATGTTAAATTTTGAAAGAATCTAGAAAAGGTAAATTTGATGTAAAAGGTGATGAAGGAATATTTTTGGGATACTCTTGCAAAAGCAAAGCATATAGATGTTTGAATTTATCTACTCACAAAGTCATAGAAAGTGCACATGTGAAATTTGATGAGTTTGCAGAAAGAACAAAAGAAGAAAGCTAAAGGGAACCTGAAGACTACAGAAGATTTGTTTACATTGAACCTGATACAATGCCAAATATACCTATTAATTAGGAATCTTAAACTCCAGAGTCTTTAGTAATCGAGTCACAGGAAGTTCAAATCGAGCTAATGCCTACCGAGTTGCAAGAACTCAAGTCGCAAAAAAAAGCTATTGAATCAACATCTACTAAGCCCAAGCAACCAGATCCAGAACTAGAAGTTGAGACACAAAAGGATAACAATGCAAGTCATTCAAAAGGAAAGGAGCCTATGTTAGCCGAGTATGTTAGAAAACATCATGCACCAGATTAGATCATTGGAGATAAATCAGAAGGAGCAATGACAAGATGTAAGTTGAAAAGCACTTGTTTACTTGCTGATTTTGAACGTAGAACTGTCAAAGATGCACTAGACAATGAAAGTTGGATTGAAACTATAAATGAAGAGATAGAACGAATAGAGAAAAATAAAACATGGACTCTTGTACCTAGACCCAAAGACAAGAATGTGATTGGACCTAAGTGGGTATTCAGAAACAAGCTAAATGAAGATGGTAAGGTATCAAGGAACAAAGCTAGACTAGTATGCAAAGGATACTCTCAAGAAGAAGGTGTAGACTATGGAGAAACTTTTGCTCCTATTGCAAGATTGGAAGGTGTCAGAACCTTACTTACATATGCTACATACAAAGGATTCAAAGTTTATTAGATGGATGTCAAGTCAACATTTCTCAATGGCATATTGGATGAAGAGGTTTACATTGAACAACCTGAAGGTTTTGTTGATCCAAACAAGAAGGACATGGTCTACAAATTGCATAAAGCATTATATGGTCTGAAACAAGCCCCTAGAGCATGGTATGAAAGATTGCATAACTATCTTATTCATATTGGTTTTCAAAGAACTAATGACAACAGTAGTTTGTACATAAAGGAAGGACCAGATAATAAGATTATTTTAGCAGAGATATTTGTAGATGATATGCTATTCACAGGAAATGATGATCTTTGCAAAGAATATTTAGAACAAATGAACAAGAAATTTGAAATGTCAATGTTTGGTGAAATCAAATTCTTTGTTGGTCTTCAAATTCAACAAAGTAAGAATGGTATCTACATTACTCAATCCAAATACATCAAGGAGATACTGAAAAAGTTTGATATGGAAGACTGCAAACCAGTTGGGACTCCTATGTGTGCTGGATTAAAACTTACCAAGGATGATGAATCAAAGGAAGTGGATCAGACATTGTATAGATCTATGATTGGAAAGTTGCAGTATGTAGTGCATACAAGACTAGACATTGCCCTTGCAATAGGAATTGTAGCAAGATTCTTAGCAAAACCAAAAGAAAATCACATGATTGCAATCAAAGTGATCATGAGATACTTAAAAGGAACTGAAGATTATGGATTATGGTATAAACTTGGAGGAAATCTAGATTTAAAAGTGTTCACTGATGCAGATTGGGCAAGGAATGTTGATGACAGAAAGAGCACAAGTGGAGGAGCTTTCTTTCTTGGAAAAAAGTTGGTTTCTTGGACAAGTAAAAAGTAGAATTGTACATCTCAATCCACAGAAGAGGCTAAATATGTTGTAGCAGCAGTAAATTGCTCAAACATTGTGTGGTTCAAACAATTATTGAAAGGTATGAAGCAAGAAATCAAAGAACCTGTTGTTATGTGATAACACAAGTCAATTAATATCTCCAAGAATCCAGTGTTGCATTCAAAAACCAAGCATATTTCCATAAAGTATCACTTTGTTAGAGAATTGGTACAAGAAAAGGAAATTAGATTGGAATATGTCCATACAAAGGAACAAATTGCTGACATATTCACAAAGCCTTTACCTAAGGATGCATTCTTGTATCTTAGAGGTAAGTTAGGGGTCATTCCCCTATTTGAAGCTCACTAAAATACAGTTTTAGTGATGCATCAACAGGAACAGAATTGAAGATCTATCATTTGATGTAGCAAACCTATGAAAACATTGTATATGAATCAGTATGTCAGGTACAATGCTATTCAGTTGATCTATGTTGTCTTTGGCATGTGCTATCAAAGAGGGAGAATATATTGTCATATCTTTCTAAAATTTGCAATATAATAAGAGTTTGTGTAAGAGGGGGAGATTATTATGAAAGGGGGAGTTTTCTATGAAGTATTATGTCAGTAAAGACTTGTTTTCAAATTTTATTCTGCTATGACATGTTGTGTTGCCATCAATGCCAAAGAGGGAGATTTTTGGATACAATTGTTCAATTGTGTGTTGTCTTTGATGTCACACAAATGTCATATCAATCATCAGATAGAGTCTACCGAACTCAGTTGGTCAGCAAAGCAAAGGATAGAGTCTATCGAGCTCTGATGGTCAGCAAGGCAAAGGATAGAGTCTACCGAGCTCAGTTGGTTAACAAGGTAAAGGATAGAGTCTACCTAGCTTAGAAGGTAAGTAAAGAAAATTTGCAGTGTCTACCGAGTAGACAATTGTTACCGAGCTTTTAGGAAATTTAGTTTTTATCGAGCTCACTCGATCATCAAAGGGAAATATGGAAGAAACAGTTCTTATCGAGCTCTCATAGACAAAGAAGGAATCTAGTTCTTACCGAGTCAACTCAGTAGCCAAAGAATTTTGTAGAAGTTGTAATGTTAACCGAGTTAGGACAGTTAATTCAGGAAATTGTTGTAAGTAGTATTTACTGAGTAGGTTTGGCCAGTGAAGGATTTCATTGATTTTTGAAATAACGTCTATTTGTTTAAAGTAATATTTGTAGCTGACTGATGTATGGTTTATTGGTAAATGTAACATGTGAATGGGCCAACTTAATAATCTGAATGGTATAAATAAGAAGTCAAGTTGTGAATTCTAAGTGTGAGAGATGGATTTGATGTGATATGAAGATTAATTATTGTGGAAGCAAATTTTGAAGAATGATCAGAGATCATTGACGAATAGCAAAGCTATACTTGATCAATGAGGATCTAATGATGCAAAAAAAAGACCTATAATCAGAAAATCCAGTTGCATCATGTTCAAGTCAATTCATTGTTGCTTTCTAATAATTGTAGAAGTGATTTCAAATCTCTTAACAGAGTTGGTTTAACAGTCATTTTGTAAATCCTCTAACAAGGTGATAGTTCAGTTGAATTGTTCTAAAGACCTCTAGCAAGGCCACTCCTAATAGGGTGATTAAATCCTCTAACAGGGTCACATCTAATAGTGTGTATTGTAACCTTTAACAAGGTTGGCTCCTAATAGGACTCACTTCAGAAGAGTGAAAAAATGGTAGCTAGTTACTTGGTAGTTTTTCCCATATTGGGTTTCCACGTTAAATATGGTGTCTCTTGTGTTCATTTTATTTTACTTTTGCATGCATATTAATAATTATGAATGCTAGATGATTAGTAACTAGTTAATCTACCAAGTTATAGCATTCTTACAGTGTTTACCAAGTATCAACAGTAAATAAGTATTAAAGACATCTAAGGGATCTATGGATTTGTTTTTGTGGTAATTGATTCACCCCCCCTCTCAGTTACTCAATCTATAATTCCAACAAGAGATACATCTAATTAGAAAGGATCAAGTACACATCAATATAGAGGTCATTAGACATCAAACAACAGAGTACTAATCACAGGATCATTGCTGAGACATTCTACTAGGTGAATCAGTCAAATATCTTAACAGAGTATTCCTAATAGGTTGTATTAAAATCCTCTAATAAGGTACTTACTTAATTGTGAGTTAAAGTCCTTTAATCAGGCACACTTCTAATAGGGTGTTGAAATCCTTTAATAAGGTAAGACCTAATAGTCTTTGTAACCTTTTAACAGGGTAGACCTTTCACAGGGTAGATTATGTTTCATATCAAACATTGTCACCTTCATTGGATACATTTTGTTACTAAAGTAGTGAAGATTTTTGGGTCTCATCCCCACCCCAGTTTTACCTCCTCATTGAAGGTTTTCTAGGTAATCATATCTTGTGTCATACGTGTGTGAATGCTTACTTGTTTACATACTTTAAATTTATATGTTTTATATGGTATTTTAGTTTACTTATTGAATTATGAGATGGATGTATGGTGAATTTTTTTATGAATAAAAGTTTGAAGCACTGATTCACCCCCCTACTCTCAGAGTTTACCTTTTCTATTGCAATTCCAACAAAACTCAAAGAGTGTGCTACTACTCATGAGATGTGGACAAATCTAAAAGATATATATGGAGGTGATGATAATGTGAGAAGAGCCAAGGCAGAAAGCTTAAGAGGTCAGTCGATTAGATGAAGATGAGAGAAGATGAAAACATTACAAAATATGTTGATAGAATCAAGGCTAGTGTAAGTGGAATCAAAGTCTCAAGAGGGAAAATTGATGATGTCACAATTGTAAGAAAGGTACTTAGAACCCTTCTTCCTATCTATGCAATTAGAGTGTAATCTATTCAAGAGATGATATGTGATTCAAATAATAAGGTAATCTTGGATGCTCTAGTGGGAAGGTTGAAAGCATTTGAGCTAGATAACTATGATAATTATGTTCCTAGTTTTAGCATTCTTGAGTCAACATTTGAAGCCAAATTGTCACTCAAGAAGAAAGCTACAAAGTCTAAAGGAAAACAATCTGAAAGTGAAGAGGAAGATTGTTTTGATAGTGATCTTGAAGCCATTGAAGCCCTTATTGTAAGATGATATCCTAAAGGAAAAGGAAAGTACAAAGGTAAAATTCCTCTAATCTATTTTTCTTGTGAAGAAGTTGGTCACATTGCTGCAAGGTATCCAAATAGAGAAGACAAAGAAGAATAGAAGAACAAAAATTATAAAGGCAAGAAGGATTTCAATATCTATAAGGACTAAAAGGAAAAAGGTAAGAATTATTATTTCATGGCTAAAGATTCAGATAGTAGTGATGATGATGAAATGGTTTATATTGTTGTAAAAGATGGCTCTAATGATGAAGAAGATAAAATGGCACTTATTTATCATCTTAGCAAAAAATGATACATAGATTATTGATAGTGGTTGTTCTCATCATATGACTGGTGATAAAACAAAGTTTGAAGATATGGAACACTATGATGGTGGAAGTGTAAGATTTGGAAACAATGAACCATGTTGCATAAAAGGAAAAGGTTGTATTTATCTAACCAATAACTCATATGTGATAATTCTTACTAGGTTGATAGATTGAAACATAATCTACTTAGTGTGGCATAATTGAATAACATTGAATTCAATGTAGAATTCATGAATGGGAAGGCAAAGCTGCTAGATGGAAAAAGAAATCTAGTTGGGCCTGGTAATCAAACAAAAGGTAACCTATTCTACCCAGATCTTAGTGAAAGTTCATGTTTCATTGCTAAACTAGAAGAAATCTATTTATGGCATAAAAGATTGTGTCATGTGAACTTTGATAACCTAATCAAGATAAGACAAAACAAAAGAGTGAGAGGTATTCCTAGTCTAAGGATTTGCATGTTCAGTATTTGTTGAGTAACATTTGATATTGTAGTGCTTTCTGAGTTACAACATATTGTTAGTGTTAACCAATTACATGTGTGTTAACTGAGTAACAATAGTTTTCTCATAGTTTATGTTTTGTATTGACATCTAACGGATTTGGGATTTATTTTTGTGGTAACTGATTCACCCCTCCCCTCTTAGTTACTCTTCTTATATTTCCAATAGATATATCTCCTCATCAAATTTTGACTCAATAGGACAAATCAATTAAAAGCTATGACCCTCATAAGTCCCTTCATTACAACTCTATTGAATGTTTTTGACACCAAATAGGAACTTTTCTCTATTACCTGAGTTTTTTTTATTGCAATGTTTAGGGCTCTTTTCTCAAAATGTTGGAAATGTTCATCCCATATTATTCCAAACACAAATATGTCATCCAAATAGACCAAGAGAAGGGACAATGAAAGGCCAAAATATGTCATTGATCATTCTAACAGCTTAAAAATCACACACTAAGCCTTGATTCTTAGGTTAAAAGTGTTAAATAGTAGAGACATTAGTAGTCTTTTTCATCCTTAAGCAAGTGGTAGAGACATTAGTCAACCAAAAAGATACTTCTATCCATTCAAATACTTCATCTTTGGATTTGAGAGTAATTTATGTGACATTTGAATGGTATGTATAATTGGCCCTACCTCTTTCCATTGAATCATTAGCAATAGAAAATCTCTATATTGAGATATTAAATGCCCACACTACATTTTGTAATAATGAAAAAGTATTTTGAGATATTAAATTCCTATAACATATTTTATAGTAATGACCATGTACATATTTAATATAGGAAATTCCCAAGCTCCCTAATACTTTCATTACCTAATTTCATAACATATCACATTGCCTAGACTTGTAGACATTCTGATGTGTGTGCATTTATGGTTGTCCCAAAAACACAACACACACATCCAATAGTGATACATTATAAATCTCCTCATCATTGAATGGTTTGATGCAATTTAAGATAAAAACTCAATATTTTCTTATGCATATATCACACCCTTGGCTCACCCACCCCCTAGAGTATGTTTGTGGATGGCCTTTCATTTGTAGTAGAACCTTCATGTACCCACTTTCAAAAATAAAATGTAGAGCATTTCGATTCAACCAAATCTATAAGATAAATAAGCATTATTCACATTTGTAAGGTGATATTTTACTAGTATAAAAAGACACATAGGGATAATCGTTAGTGATCTATTCACTATCTTTTTTCTCAGAAGTGTATGTAGGAAATAGATATTAGATTACTCCTGAAATCCATGTGCTTTTACACTAGTGTTTCAGGTGATAAGAACTCTCTACCTTGTTATACTAATGGAGTTTATAGTTTTCATGCCATTTACCCATGTATTTATATGTCATTTTGGTGCTCTTGTTTTATATTTTAAGTGAATGGAGAAGCCCTTGTCGATCTATTTTCTCAAAAACTTAGACCTACCTTCCCCTTTCAATTATTCAAGGCTTTCAAATACTCATCTTTTCTTTCTTAATTGAATTTTTTTTCAATCTTTGTTTCATGTATGTGGTTGATTCCTAGCATCTCAACACTTTAAAACTCCATCTGATTTAGATATCAATTTGGCCCGCTATTGTACGTAAAATCTAAATAATTTTTTTATATGTTGCATGATGACCTTTTTGGATAAAGCATGGAACATATTAGGGTAATCCTATATATACTATTATTTATTTTTTGTTAAGGTGGCTACCATTACATATACATCTCACTATGTAATATAAAAATTTGAACAGAATTGAATATTAATATAAGAAATTGAGCACCCACATGAAAGATGAGAGGAAGAACACTCAACTAGAGAAAAAATGTAGTAGGTTTTGTTTGTTTAATACACTTTAAGACACATATATGCATAGGGATATATTTCTTTGAAGATGTCAACATATCCAATTTCCATGGTAGTAACCACATCATACTAGTGCACCAACAAATGCAAAAGACCCTTTAATAGAAATAGTGTCTAAAGTATCCTTTAGGTTTTGCAACACAAAATATTATCATCCCACATTTGATGGTGAATCCACATCACTACCAAAAACTCCCATTGAACCATACTACCAAGTCACACATGGTATTTTTATATCGATCTTCTAAATCAAGATCCTTGATGTCTACACAAACAATTGATATTTCAATAACATTGATTGGAACTATTAAGATTTAAAGCCACCAACAAAAAACAAGAGTCGGTTCTATGATACCACATCATCACTTTCAAAAGTTGAAAATATTCATAAATAGCTTAGATAAAAATATTTCGCCATATGTCTTCCATAAATAATAGATAGCTCATAAATAACAACATCTAGATCTTCCACCATGATTGTACATAATAAGAACATGTATTCTCCTCTATTTGATAAAAAAATCAACAAAACAAGTGACAAAACCAAGACACCAATTTGGACAAATTTAGTATTGATTTCATTTTGGTGCGCATGTTGTTCAAGGTAATGATATTATCAACAATTAAACAAAAAGGTTATATTGAGGTGGGACTAACTATCATTTCCACTATATGACATTTTGTTGTTATCCATAGTATTCAAAGACTCAATTTCCCTCTAAAGTCATTTCCAAGTGGTGGAGAATGACCCTCTGCAACTTCTAATTAACCAAGACAATGCTCCTTTAATAGATTATTTTGTGTCTCAATGAATTGGTATCCAGTTATTGTGATTATGATTGTATTGAATATAGTTATAAGCAACAACCTTAGATCAAGAATTTGTATCAGCAAAAATACTTTTCCTTTCATTGTAAAATGAAACACTAGGCCCATTATAATTGAATTCAACCATTGAGTAAATTTGGAAACATAAACCTATCACCAATCAATCAAGACCAAGAGGACTTGTCACACTTTGAAAAATATTACCAACAATTACAGGGGTGTTTTCTACGAAAGTGAATGCATGCCTATCTATAGTCTCTATCTACATACTAGGACTCGTTATTGGTTAGAGGCATAGGTAGCATCCTTCCCATATCAATGGCAGCCCTCATTCTTAGTTACTCATCAAATGGCACTAAGTTCCTATCTATGAGTTTGATCATTTCCTTACAAGGTTCAAAGAGAGAGAGAGAGAGAGAGAGAGAGAGATAGCATAAGTGAACTACCATCTAGGGCATAATAGAACTTTTATTAGATAGATCCATGTGTTGTAAAACAATAAATCATTTGATTGAAGAAATGTGTTTGTAAGCCCTCTTGGTTAAGGATTTTGAAAATATTTGTTCATTTATCCCACTTGAACCATTTGAAAATTTTCATCATTCGGATTTTAGTAACAATTTGAAGACTCATTCAAATGCATTTGGCTTTAGATCTGAAATTTGTTTCTTTAATAAATTTGGATTGAAGATTTCAAAGATTCAAGGGGTTTGAATAGGATTAAGGAAAGTAACCTTCATTGCGCTTAACCCTTTCTCCCACTCCCACTCGTGCATAGCTAGCTAAGATATAATGAAATGAAATGAGATTCACTTTTCTTTTCTTTTTGTTTATATTCTGTGTTGGTCAAAATTTTGACATTAAACTTTACAAAGGTCAAAATTTTGATCATTTCGAGACATATTAAAAAAAAAAAAACATAAGCCAAAATGGCCTTTGGTAAAAAATACTAGTCAAAAATCAAAGGCAAATATAGTAGTGTAAGGAAGTATTATTCACTCCATGTGATAAATTAAGATATGTAAAAGAAATGCAACAACATAGATTATCACACACTGTTCTAACTTAGAAAACTTCATGAAAACTTTCCAAATTAGATCTAAAGATGCAAATGAGATCTAATGTTGAATCAAATAGAAATGGCATGCATCAAGTTCATTGAAATGTACAATAAGAAAATATTAGTAATGTGAACCATTCCCTTTACCTAATGCACAATCAGAAGGAAGATGGCCCAATATGACTTAAGCATTGAATGAGTAAATAATCCTTTGTAGATCTAAAAATTAATGATGGTGTTGATAAGATGATGCAAAATAGAAGGCTAAATAAGAAATACGGATAATTTTTTTGAAAAAATTGACTAGCAAAAAAAAAACATTTCACTTTAATGATCTAAAATAAAGATGATCTACCAAGTACAAAATGCCTTGGGAATTTTGTTATTGGAAACAAAAACCTACTAGACATTCTATACCAAGATGTTCTACCCAAATCCACCTATAGTCCTCCTAATAGATCTTGTACTTTTCAAAGTAAATCTGAATAGCTATCCCACTTGTACTTGCACATAGGGAAACAAGGAAAAAAGGTTGGATATAAGGGTTTACCTAAGTCAAATCTTGTTTGGAATCAACCTTGAAATGGAATGAAATAAATAAAAGCATGTTTCCATAACAAGAGGTTATTTTTGAAGAATATAATATATTATATATTGGCAATGCAAATACTTCTTGAATGTGATCAAATATGTTAATGCATTAAGTTTGACTTAATACAAAAACTACAAAGGAAATTGTGAAATACCAAAACCTTGTGTGATGGATGTTATATTTTCCACAATACTTTATTGACAATAATAAAAACAATGTATAGATGTGAGTATATCTTAGGTTCCTTTTATGGAACATTGCTTTTTTAGGCCTTAAATAAGGGAAATAATCTTGATGCATGAAGAAAAAGAACTTGAATGGTTGAGATGTCTAGATCTTGAATGTTAGGATGCTTAACTTGACACCTTGAATTTCTTTCATTACATGATTGTTTAATTAGTCATTGCTACCAACATGAGTAGAGATGGGATGTTCATATACCTCTCACAACATTAAGGTAGGTAAAACTCAAGCAAGCCAACTATAAATTTAAACATCCTAATAAATCAATGAGACAAGGCCTCAATTCTAATTTGGCCTGAATACAAAATGCCCAAAGCATTATGATCCACCCAATCAAAACATGAATTGGTACAAGTCCTAGATAATTAAAGGCAATGTTGAAGTACAAAGTACAAAAAAATTTGAGATCAAGATATAAAATGATGGTCATAAATGGTAACCTAAGGCCTAAGTAACTAAATAAATTATTGAATTGGAGGAAAAATACAAGAGCACACTTAGAAATAAGGGTCTACCTTGAATTTAGACAAGGTTGAAAAGAAATAGAACTTATATTTGAATTTAGATGTCCATTCATTGTCATATGAAATCCTACTATGAAAACACATTAAAGTGGACACTAAATAATTATGAAATTGTTTACATATGTCAAATGTTTATAATTTATAATAGTACTATATTTGATTTCACTATTATTATTAATTTTAATATTATAAGAAAAATCATTTATTATATATATATATATATTCTATAATGTATGATTAATCATATCCATTACATGCTTTACCATTTAAGTTGGGTGCAACCCTCAAGACGTGGCTTATGCCTATTCATAATTGTATCAGTTCAAGATATTAAGGGTGCAATCCCATGAGGGGAGCTTAAGCTCTATTTTTAAGGAAGCAGGTGGTCTCATGAGAAAAATATAATTTTTCTATGGGATTATTCAAAATCTTCTGCTAAAAAGTAGAAGCCCCTCATTTTTTGGAAGCAGGTGAAAAAGGGGTGGGGTTGGAAATAGCCCCACCAACTTAGGAATGTCTTTTTCCACTTGTCAATAATCTAAATTTTAGTTTTTTAATTAAAATGTAGTTTTAGAGGGAATTTTAAATTTCAACTTATTTTTAATGCACATCTTCCTTACATTTCAGAGCCAAAATATTGAGTATCATAAATCATGGGATCACTAGCTTTAAAATATTCCCTAAAAAGTAGCAAGCGGCTTCCACTTTATTTTGTAGGAAGCCCCCTTCCATGGGACCTGAGCCTAAGTTTGTTAACATTATATGCATTAGTCATAGCCCAAACTACTAACCTTGATTTCATTCGGGCATTTCCAAGACACCAAACATTGACATTGTTCTCTACTTCACAGCCTCCATACTCTTATCAAGATTAATTATTTTTTAATCACATCCTTTCAAACAATCAAGTATAAAATCAATAAAGAGTTTTTATGGGATTACATTAACTCCTACCATTGTATTTCCATGGTGTAAATGTCTCTGGTATTCATCCAACTTATAAATAGCTTGGTTTGACCGTAACCTCAACATATTGTATTCAGTACAATAATATCAAATTATTGTGGCTTGAATTAATGTATTTAGTCGATCTATTAACATAAACATGCTAGTTGTCTATTATTTTTTATTAATATAAACTGTCAGTCATCCTAGCTTAATGTTTGTTAACATTTGATCAAGTTTTTTATTGCTTCATTATTTCTCCTCGACAGGAAATGCTTCTGAATCATATCACTATATAGTAATCATCTCTTTAATGAATCAGTCTGCACAATAATTATTTTTTCTCTTTGACAAATGGGTTAGTAATTTCCTTATGTCATTGGTTGTCATGGTTATTCATTGATTCATTTAGATTACTGTCTAGGTTATGATCATTTTGGGTGCAATAGATTTATTGATTGATTTAATCTTTAATATTTTTTTTTATTTACTTTCAGATGATTTAAACATCACACAAAGTAATCTTAATTTTTTCATTAGTGTGTGATGTGGAAGGATGACCATCTACTTTGCACGATGTTGTCTTTATCTACTCTAGCCACATCACCACCTTCTCTCTTTTTCATATTTTATATGATTTATTAATCATAGACATATCATACTTGCTATCACCAATATTTCTTCAAGTATGATCTTTTTGATTGATTGTTCTAATTTTTTCTTAGGCACTTCACAAAATTAAATACTTAGTTATCTTTTAATTATATTATTTTATTTTATTTTATTTTTCATTTAATCTCTTTATCTGTTATATTAAAATTTTACTATTGTTTATTATTAAATCTTATTTCACAAGTGGAACATTACACACATTCTAAATAATGAAGGTCTAATATGCATATAACATCAGTATGTAACATAAGACATAATCCCTTGAATTATACATATGCAAGAACTGAAATGAAAGAGAGAGCATGATTAAGGAAGAAGGAAAGAGAATTTGATGTCCACTCAGATGCCAAAGTATTTGGTCCAAATGGTAGTTGCCACACTACCTGAACATGTGGAACACATGGGTCCATCCTACCATAGTATAGAGATGATCAAACACAAACTAAGAATTCACATGGTGAGAAAGGCTCAAACATTCCAAACACAAAGCATGCACATCATAAAATGATGGTGATATGAATAATTCATTGTCTTATATAGTAGATTAGAGGAAGAGAAAGGAAAGGTTTAAGTATAATAAGAATAAAGATGTGGACTTAGAAAAAAAAAAAAAAGTGATCAAGAAAAGAAAACTATTCAAGATTCCAAGAAGAGAGGAGAGACTTTCATGTGTATTTTCATGTATAAGAGATTGGAGGGAAAAAAGAAAAGGTCTATGCATAATAAACACAAAAATTTTAGCTATGTAAAGACAAAATAAAAATGGGATTAAGAAGACAATTATTACAAAATTTTAAGGTAGAACATAGAAGCATACACAAAATTCAAAATTATATGAAGATATTTGGGATTACATCAATAGTTGTGATTGATGTCACTGATGCATTAGGCATCCAACACACTCAAACAAGATGCATCACCATTCTTGACTAAGCATAGAACCTTTTGAAAAGTGGGAGAATTAGTGATCTACCTTCTAACCATTAAAAATATTTTTTTGGTTTGTATAACCATGACTAAGTAAGTAAAATTTATGGAAAAGAGAACGTGAATATAAAAGAAGCTAGCAAAATTTCTCTTTGGAGTGATTTTTACTAGGTATAGAATTTTAAGATAGGTGGTTATTCATTAAATAATATGCGATTAGACTATAAAATTCTTCATTATAAGGCTCATAAAATAAATAATTTGAAGTCGCTAGTCATGAATTAGAAAAAAACAAATCTTAAGAGATTATTTCTCTATATCATGAGAATTGGGCTTATTGATTTCCATAAGTAGTATGGACCTATGCATTACCTAAAATATTTGATGTAGGAGCATCATGAATGTAAGGGCAATCTTGCATTACCTCAAAAAAAATATGTTTCTATTTTTTTCAATAAGGGTTGTTTCAGTACAGAATTGCCATTTGTGAAAAAATACTATTTTTTAGTAAGTTGGTCATATGAGCTCAAAATATTTTGATTTCATAGGTAGACGTTCATGTTAGATATATTAGTCTGTCAGTTGAGTTGCATTGACATACCATATGTATTGGTGAAATTATTGAATATTTTTCTACAAAATCTTTGAGCTCATATATGAAGGCCTTAGAGGCTCTAAAATAAGGTTGAACCTTGATTGAGGGTGCTTATGCACTAGGCAATGTAGATTAGGAATTATTTCTGAAAACTAGTTATAATAGTCAATCATAGTTATAGTTAAAAAGTAATGGTCTTTGAAATTTGGGGTACCTAAAATTATAGTTTGAAATTATTTTGATCTAGCTCTAATGCAATAAAATAAGAAAAATACAATAATTTAATGTTGTTCAGCCTCAAGGGTTAGAGTTGTATTCTAGAACCTTCCTGGGCAGTCAAAATTTTCCTATATAAGGAAGGCTCGTAGGGTTGTATAAAGGAGTTCTAGGTGGTTGTTTGTGGCTTGGGCTTATAGAACATTATAAGGAAATTCCCATGAGGCTTTACATGTTATAGGAATAATTCTAGGAACATGTTGAATAGAAGGGAGAAGACAATTCTAGGAACCAAGTGGAAGAAAGGTTTTTCAAGGCCATTTCCAAGATTGAGAAAAGACCTAAGAGTGAAGTCCCCATATTTTTGGTCAATCTTAACCTAGAGGAATTGACCAACTAGATCAATGAATTAGAAGAATATTTTGAGTATGAAGTTTTCAAGGATCCTAATAGGGTAAAGTTATTAAAAGCTAGAGTGAAGGGTCATGTGAAAATATGGTGGAAGGAGATTTAGTTGGACAAAAATAGAAGAGGAAAGGAGAAAATCACAAGATGGGATCTGATGGTGGATACATTTAAGAAACAATTCATTTCTATTGATTATGAACTTTCTCTACTGAAGAAAATGCAACGGTTGAAGCAAGTATGAAGATATCTTCCAGAGTATATAGCAGAGTTCTATCAAATCCTTATTAGAATAAGAAAAATGAAAGTTGACAAGGAGAAATTTGCTGATTAATTGAATGGATTGAGGTCAATTATTTAGGACTTGGAGTTGATTCTAGTCAAAATGAACAATAATGAAGAGGCATACCAATTTACCATAAGAGCAAAGGAAAAGTTTGTTATTATATGGGGCCTAATCAGAAACAAAGGTAAATTTTTCCACACTTCATTTGACACAATTTCCTCCCATTATTTTCTATGGGGGCTTTGGGTTAGTACCCCCATTCTTTAGGGTTCAAGGGGAAATGCCACTTGTGGGAGCCTAGGGTAGCGCCCTAGGCAAGGTTAAGGGGTGGTAACCCTTGCGGGGTCCTAAGGTCGGTGGCCCTAGGCACACTCCCTCGTGATACAAGATGAGGTCGAAGGGCAATTCCCTTGAAGCCAAAAATGAATTTACTATTGTAAAAGGCATCGGGAGTTATAATTTTCTATTAGTCAACTTATTCTAGCCCTAATTTTCTAAGTTTAAAAAAACTTGTATAAATAAGATTACGGTTAGGGACTTCATAATGTATAATGATTTAGTAGATTCTTGTGGTGTTATTGAGCTATAAGGGATTATGGATTGTAATCAAGTTGAGATCACTAGATAATTAGAATCTTTGACTTGTTGTTGGTAGACGTAGCCTAGGGATTGAGTGAACTATGTTAAATCTTTATGTCTTGTGTTCTCTTTCATGTGCTTTATTATTTTCTCATATTGGTTATATTTTCATGTAATTATTATTTATGTCTCATTAATCCCAAAAAAGTTGAACAAGAAGTTTGAGAGCAGGCAAAGTGGAAGAGTTTGTGGTGGAAGATCCAATGAATGGTCTTATAGAGGTTGAAATACATATCAAAAGAAGGATGAGATTGGTAGTACTAAGAATCAAAGGGGAATCAATTTCAATCACTTCCATTATCATAATAATAGGAATAAAAGTGGAAGAGGACAAGGACAAGGACTTCAAAGAGGAAGCTTTCATGGAACATGTTTTCATTGCAGAGAAGAAGGTCATTGAGCATATGAATATCCTTACGCCAAGGAAAGATAGATAGGAGAATTGAAGGTCATACCAAAGTTGCACATGTGGATGAGGATGCCAAATAATCACATTCTGAAGATGTTGAAAGAAAAGAGTCATGTTGAGTGGTGAGAATGAACCTCAAAAAAAGAGGAGCTTGTTTCACACTAGGTACAAGTGTGAGGATAAGTGTTGTGATATGATTATTGATAGTGAAAGTGGTAAAGATTTAGTGTCAAAGGAGATGGTAAAAATTTAGATCTCAAGAGAAAAAAAAACATCCATTTCCATAGAAGATTTCTTTAGTGCAGGATGACCACAAGGTCATGATCTATGAATAGTGCCTGGTAAAGCTTGAGATTGGGAGCTACTATGATGAGTTACTATGTGATTGCTAGAAAAAAATTTAGCACTCCCCTTGAGATTCATGATAAGGGCTTAACCATCTCCTATGTACTATAATTTGAGTGGTTGTATCAAGCATTAATAGATCGATCTTTTGGTGTAACGGAAACCCCACTCTAAGAAGTGGTATCGGAGCTTGGTCACAAGTTCAAATCCTTAAACCCTCAAGTAATGCTCAAAGAGAGTTTGTTAGAAAAAATTTTAGTGCTCCCCTCAGGATTCATGACAAGGGATTAAATTCCTCTTATGTTTTACAAGTTGACTTGTTGTATCAGGCATTGAAAAATTGGTCTTTTGGTGTAACATCAACCCTACTCTAACAATGATATCATACCCATACATGCATGTCATATATTATTGGTGTTGTGATGTGGAGCCTAATAAGACTCAGAGGTTTATTCGACACAATTCCCCCTCCCCCCCCCCCAACCAAATTATTTCTATGAGAGTTTGGAGACAGTGCCCCAAAGATGAGCCAAGGGGTAGGGCCCCTTATGGGGTCGTGGGGCAGAATAGCCCCCAAAGCCAAAAATGACTCTACTATTGTAAAAGGCATCAACTTTTATTTTCTTATTGGATGACTTATTTTAGCCCTAATTTTGTAAGTAGCAAAAAACTTTTATAAAATGACTAAGGGTTAGGGATTTGATATTGTATGATGATATTGTATCTTCTTGCAGTGGTATTGAACTGTAAGGGATTGTAGATTATAAACACTGGATAATAATAATATTGGACTTGTTGTTGGTGGATGTAGTCTAGGGATTAGGTGAACTATGTTAAATCTTTGTGTCTTGTGTTCTCTTCTGTGTGATTTATTATTCTCTAATATTGATTATATTTTCATATACTTATTATTTATGACCGCAATTAATCCTAACAAGTGGTATCAAAATGAGGTGTCATAACTTTTTATTTTTTTAGCTATCCTCTATAGGAAGTGTAGACACCTAAAAATCCTTTAGAAAATAAAGTATTTTTATTTTCTAAAAAAGTCCTTGATGACATCATCATTAATTAATTATTTATTTATTTTATTTATTTGTTTTTATGCCATTAAATCCCTTTATCTTAATTAAAAATATTTAATTAAGAAATCCCTTCCAAAAATGTTAAAATCTTATTTAAACATTATTTCCTTATTTATTAATTATTTAATTAATAAATTGACCAAAAATCCCAAAATAAATAATTAATTTACTTTTTGCCCAAAATTTGGCCAATTTCCTTAAGACCACTAACCTCTTCCAAAATCTTCTAATCCTTCTTTAATTTTGATTAAAGGCTAATCCCATCATTTCCTACCCCTACTCCCAACTCAAAATATTTAATTAAGATTAAATATTAATCCTCGTGTTTATTAAAAATATTTTAATAAATATCTCCTCAACCCAAACCCTTGAAATAAATAAAACTTTATTTATTTCCTAAGAACCTTATTTATCTTCATCCTAGGAAGTTCTAGACTCTTCTAGAAAGTCTTCATCCTCATCCAAAGCCTAGACTCTTCTAGAAGATGTCAATCCTTATCTTTGACCCTAATCTTAATCCCCCCCCAACCTTGTCACATTCCCTAAACATGGATTAAGACTTGCTAACCCAAGACAAAGCCAACAAATATCTCCTTCTTCACCCACCCTCATTTAATGCCATCCACTTGCCCATCTCTAACAAGCCTAATCTAATCTTAACCCAAGCCTATTCCAAGCCTTAATCATTTTCACATTCCTAAGTCAAGCTTAAGACTTTCTTAATCCAACCCAAGTCAAAATATCTCAACTCTCTCACAAATATCTCAACCATAAAACTTTATGAAGCTCACAAAGTCATAAATGACTCTTACAAACCATTATGAGGGTCTTTATGAGCTTTGAGCCTCCTTTGTTGACCCCTCAACCCCTCTTGCT
Source organism: Cupressus sempervirens (assembly GCA_028749045.1). Taxonomy (NCBI): domain Eukaryota; kingdom Viridiplantae; phylum Streptophyta; class Pinopsida; order Cupressales; family Cupressaceae; genus Cupressus; species Cupressus sempervirens. The sequence continues at coordinate 603,221,225 of CM053784.1, read as the reverse complement.
CTAACCAATGACCCTATGACATGTCTCACTCCCTGATTGGTTGTAAGGAAGCACAATCTATGTGCTCTCCTCTCATTCAATCTAAACTTTCCATAATCTTTCTCCCATCCTTGCATCCTAGCCCTTGATCCCTCAAGACTTTTGCCTATTTAAGGAATCCTCTCCCAAGCCATTTTAACACAATCTAAAAAGTAAAGCCATAATGCCATTTTTAGAAGCCATTTTTACATCAAATTCATTCACCAAAATCTATCAAAAATCCTCCATTGAAGCCCATTTGAGCATTTGAGCATACATACATAATCAAGCCATCTTAGCTATTAGACAAACCTCTACATCAAGTGATCATCCTCATTGAGAGAGCCTATCCATGGCTCATATTCTCATTTGAAGACTTCACTTTGTCTCTCATGAAGTTATATTAAATTAGTATGCAAATGCTTTTTGATTGTTTTAATTTAGTGTTTCTAACATACTAAAGTAGCATATACAGGAAGGTCTCATTGTTGAGTGGGAGAAATGGTAGATGAGGGTAAGTTGAAGGTTGAGAAGTTCAATGGGTAGAACTTCCAATTTTGGGAGATGCAAATGGAGAATTATTTTTATCAAGAGGATTTATGGCATCCATTATAGGGAAAAACTAAGAAATAAACCATTATGATAGATGAGGATTGGGAGATTCTGGACAGAAAGGCACTTGGAAGTATTTGTTTATGCCTGGTGCAATCAGTGGTGTTTAATATTAAAAAAGAAAAGATGGTCAAATATTTGATGCAAAACTATATGAAAATCCCTCCAATTCAAACAAGGTACTTCTTATAAAGTGTTTATTTAATATGAAAGTGGCAGAAGGTGGATCTATTGCAAATCACTTAAATGAGTTTAATATGGTTACTAGTCACTTATCTTCAGTGAATGTTAATTTTGATGAAGAAATTAGAGCTATCTTGATTTTGTGTTCTTTGCCTAAAAGCTAGAATGGTTTAGTCATGGTTGTGAGTAATTTTGTTTCTAGGTCTAATGACCTAAATTTTGATGATGTGATTGGTGTTATTCTGAGTGAGGAAACTCATAGAAAAAGCTCAAGTGAATCTACATTAGGAAGTGTTTTGAATGTACAAAGAAAAAGTAGAACAACCAAGAGAGGAAATAATTTTGGAAATAATGGGAAATCAAGAGGAAAAACAAAGGGGAAGAGGTCTCAACCAAGGGGATTGAAAGGTTGTTGGAACTGTGGAAAACCACAACACAAGAAGAAAGATTGTTGGACTTGAAAGAATAATGAAGGAGATAAACAAGAAGGTAACAAGGAGGAAAATATGGTAAGTAATAAATCCAAAGAGATTTCTTTAGTTATTTCTTTAGAAAGTTTTGATGATTCATGGTTTTAGATTCAAGGGCTTCATTTCATGCTACTCCCCATAGAGGTTATTTCCTAGATTATGTCCAAGGGAATTTTGGGCTTATTTATTTGGGGGATAATAAACCCTATCAAATTATTAGAAAGGAAAAAATTAAGATTACATTGCAGAATGGGAATCATTGGCTACTACAAGACGTAAGACTGGGTATGATTTTAATTTTAGCAATGCAACTGGGTGATAAGGGTTGCATAGTTACTTTTAATGAAAAAATTTGGAAAGTTTCAAAAGGTTCCCTCATAGTATAAAAGGGTGTGAAAGTAGGAAACTTATATCTTTGTATAGGTCATATTATTCCTTTTACTTTAATAATTTTAGAGAAAAATGAATATTCAGGAATAATTGTTGAAGTTAAGCAAGGAGAAAAAATAGTTGTTGTAGATTCTAATACAGCACTATGGCACAATAGACTTGGGCACATGAGTGAGAAAGGTATAAAATTACTTCATTCAAAGAAAGTTTTACTAGACTTAAAATCTATCGATATGGATTTCTATGAAAGTTGTTTGTATGGAAAACAAAAGAGAGTGAGTTTTGTGAAGAGTGGGAAGAAAAAGAAAAATGAGAAATTCGAGCTTGTGCATACATATGTATGGGGACTAGCTCAGGTATCTTCCCTAGGTGGCTCTCATTATTATGTTGAATTCATTGATGATACAACTAGAAAAGTATGGATTAACACAAATATGATGTATTTCAAAATTTTAAGAAATGGAATTGCTTGGTTGAAAATGAGACTGGTAAAAGATTAAAATGTCTCAGATCTGGTAATCATGGTGAGTGTTAGGGTTTGACATATCCAGAACAATATAAGAATAAATAGTTGTATGTAAAAACAATAGAAGAAAACACAAATAACACAAATAACACATAGATTTAACATGGTTCACCCAAAACCTGGGCTATGTCCACCTACACAGCCTTCAACCTTTCTATTATCCAGAAAAAAATGTTTACCAACTTTACAATGCATTATTCATCTCAGCCACTTACAACAATATTTTTGAGCAACCTCTAAAATCAACCATTTTAGGGTTTTTACAATGTTGTCATTTTTCTATTCTTGAAAAAGAAAAAAACAAATTCGATGTTGCACTTTGGAAACTATCGGAGAAGGTGCCACAACATCAACCCCCACTACATGATCAATCACCACAATATCAAAAATCTCCCACTTGGAGACTAATCAAGATCCACACCAAACAATTTCTCACTTGGAGACTAATCAAGATCCACACCAAACAATCTCCCACTTGGAGATTGAAACCAAATGACAATGTAGTACATGCAACTTCCACTAGATAAAATACTTTACGGTGTAGTAGCTCTACAATCATCAGTCAAGAAGCCCAATAGAAGTTGATAAAGAAATCAGCTTCTCCTTGGGGACTACCTTCATGAACATGTATGCAAGATTTTCACTTATGTGAATCTTTTCAAGTCATAATTGGTCATCCTCCAAAATAGACCTTATAAAATGGTACCTAAGTTATAAGTGTTTTATCCTTGAATGAAAAGAATAATTCTTTGCAAGATGAATGGAACTCTAGCTATCACTATACAATGGGTGATCTTCTTGCTTCTGACTCAATTCCTCCAAAAAACATTATAACCAAATCATCTTTTTGCTAGCTTTCGTAGCAGCTACATACTCAGCTTCAGTGGTTGAAAGAGCATTAACCTTCTACAATCTAGAAATCCAACTGACTATAGTACCCCCTACAGTGAAAAAATACCCTATAGTACTCCTCCTTATATCAACATCTCCTACCAAATCAGAGTCAACAAATTCACTCAAAGCAAAAACGGATCCTATGAAACATAATGCCTTTGTGGTAGTACCTTTCAAATATCGAAGAATCCATTTGATGGCATTTCAATGTTCCATACCTAGATTTCTCATATGCTTTCTAACAACTCCCATTGCATGAGCAATATCTAGTCATGTGCTTACCATTGCATACATCAGACTGCCAAATTTTGATGAATATAGGATGTTAGTCACTTTATCTACCTCTTCCTATGCCTTTGGGCACATTTCCTTAGTCAATTTGAAATGACTAGCCAAAGGTGTATTGTCTATTTTTGCATCCTACATATTAAATCTTCTCAACACCTTCTTTATATACTCACTTTGAGACAAATTCAAGGTTCTATTTTTCTTGTCCCCTATAATCCTCATACCAAGGATTTTCTTAGCAGCACCCAAATCCTTCATAGAAAATAACCTTTCTAAATTTTTATTTAAGTTCATTTATTTGTTGCATATGAGACCCAGCAACAAGCATGTCATCAACATAGAGTAATAGGATAATGTAACTCCCATTATCCAATCTCTTAAAATGTAGGTGCAATGATCACAATGACATCTATAGTACCCTTTTTCAGCCATGAAACTATCAAATTTTAAATACCATTGTCAAGGTGCCTTCTTTAGGCTCTACAAACTTTTCCTTAACCTACACACCAAATTTTCCTTACCCTTGACCTCATATCCCTTTGGTTGCTACATGTAAATTTCTTCCTCCAAATCTCCATGGAGAAAAGTTGTCTCGATATCCAGTTGTTCAAGATCCAAGTCATTTGTAGCCACAAGAATTAGTATAGTTCTAATTGAAGTCATTTTTTCAATAGGGAAGAATAATTCATCAAAATCTATACCCTTTTTTTGTGCAAAACCCTTTACCACAAGTATGTCCTTATACATTTTCTTTCTAATGGCTTCCACAAATCTTTTTGATACAAGTAATCTTCCATTTGTATTTTCCATAACTAGAAATTATGGCCATTGAATTTTTCAATCTTGAATCTGGAATCCTCCATTGCTCCCACTCAAATTTGAAAGTCCTTTCAATCTACAACAACAAACCTTTCTTTGATACCAATGGTTAGGGTTTGACAAATCCAAAACAATATAAGAATAAATAGTTATATGCAAAAATAATAGAAGAACACATAAAGAACACAGATAACACAAAGATTTAACATGGTTCACCCAAAACCTAGGCTACATCCACCCACATAGCCTTCAACCTTTCTATTATCCAGCAGAAAAATTTACCAAAATTACAATGCATTATGCATCTCAGCTGCTTATAACATCATTTTTGGGCAACCTCTAAATCGATCATTTTATGGTTTTTACAATGTTTTTTATTTTCTTTTCCCAAAAAAGCACAAAAATTTTGGCATTGTGCTCTAGTAACTATTAGAGAAGGTGCCACAGCATCAACCCCCACTGCATGATCAGTCGCCACAATATCATAAATCTCCCACTTGGTGACTAATCAAGATCCACACCAAATAATAAGTATTGAAGTTATGAATTTGAATAGTATTGCTTCACTAATGGCATTTGTAAATAGAAAAATTTTCCAAAGACTCCATAGGAAAATGGAGTGGTTGAATGCATGAACAGGACAACAATGGAGCATGCAAGGAGTATGATGTTGCATGTCGAGTTTCCCTTAAACATGTAAGAAGAGGTTGTCAATGCTATTGTATATTTGATTAATAGAGGTCCTTTTACTCCTTTAGGTTTTGGTACTCTAGAGGAAGTATGGACTAGTAAGAAGGTAAGTTATTCTCTTCTCAAAACCTTTGGTTGTGAAGATTTTTCACATATAGATTCTGAAAATAGAACCAAGTTGGAAGCTAAGTCAAAGAAATGTATATTTTTTGGATATGGCATTGATGAATTTGGTTATAGGATTTGGGATTTTGAAAATTATAAAATTTTAAGAAGTAGGGATGTCATATTCAATGATAAAGTGTTATACAAAGTTTTGTTGGAGCAACATGAGAAGAAAGAAAATGATCATGTAGTGCAAGATGATACTCAAAAGGATTATGTTCTAGTAGTTCTATATACTTCACAACAACTACAAAAACAAATACCACACACTCTAGTGAGTGTTAGACAGTCAACAAGGCTAAGTAGACCTCTGGAAAAAAATTCTCCCTCTTTGTATTCTATTCTATTAATAGATGTTGGTGAACCTGAATGTTATGATGAAGTTGTGTAGGTAGATACAAAGATTGAGTGGGAGTCGACAATGACAAAAGAAATGGACTCCTTGTTGAAAGATAAGACTTTGGATTAATACAAGTTTCCTATAGGTAAAATGGCTTTATAGAATAAATGGGTTTATAGGTTGAAGGAAGAGGATAGAAATAAGAAATGATTTAAGGCTAGGTTAGTGGCAAAAAGATTTCCACAATAAAAGGGCATTGGTTTTGATGAGATATTTTCTCCTATTGTTAAAATGAATTTTATTCATATTATTTTAAGTATTGTGGCTACTGAAGATTTTCATTTGGATTAGCTTGATGTTAAAACAATCTTTTAGATGAAGAGATGTATATGACACAACCACGGGAATTTGATGTCCAAGCTAAGGAGAATTTAGTATACAAATTGAAGAAAAGTTTATATGGCTTGCAGCAAGAACCTCAGTAATGGTATCTTAAATATGATAGTTTTATGCATAAGCATGGTCACACTTAGCATCATTCTGACCATTGTATTTATATTAAGAGGTTAGATGATTATAGCTACATTATTTTATGTTTATACGTTGATGATATGCTTGTAGTTGGGTCTAACATGGATCACATTAAGAGGTTAAAATAATAGTTATCACATTCATTTGATATGAAGGATTTGGGGGTAGAAAAACAAAGCCTTGGTATGAAAATTTGCAAATATAGGAAGCGCAAAAAATTGACATTATCTCAGGCTGATTATATTGAGAAGGTGTTGCAACATTTCTCTATGGAGAGTGCTAAAGTTGATAGCACACCTTTACGTGGTCATTTAAAATTATCTAAGGAGATGTGTCCAAAGACACTAGAAGAGGAGGTTAAGATGTCCAAGGTACCTTATGATTCAACTATAGGAAGTTTAATGTATGCTACAGTATGTAATAGGGCTAATATTGCATATGTAGTGGGATTTTTTAGTAGGTATATGATTCATCCAAGGATTGAGCATTAGAATGTAGTTAAATGAATTGTTAAATATTTGAGGAAAAAACCTAGTAAGTTTTTACATTTTGGGGGCTCTACTACTAATTTACAAGGCAATTTTGACTTAGATTTGGTAGTAGATATTCATACTAGGTGGGGTACTACAAGCTATGTATTTACAGTTGGTGGGACAACAGTGAGTTGGATTTCTTCATTACAGAAGTTGAATGCTTTATATGCTATAGATGTAGAGTGTATTGGTGCTACAGAGGCAGCCAAGGAAATGATATAGCTTCAATTCTATATGGATTAATTTAGATATCCATAGAGGGATAATTATTGATTATAGATAGCCACAATGGCATTAATCTTGCAAAGAATCTTGCTCTACATTCAAAGACAAAACACATACACTTGTGGTACTATTTCATTTGGTCATTTTTGGATGATGGCCATTTAAAGCTTGAGAAGATACATATAGATGATAATCCAATAGATATGTTCACAAAGATAGTTACAAGGCTATTGGTCTTCTAGATTGAATAGAGTAAAAGAATAATACAGTCCAAGGTGGTTTGATATTCTAATGGGAGGTTATTGTTTTGGAGTTTGATCAGTCTCCAAGTGGGAGATTGTTGTGATGTGGATCCTAATCAGACTCTAAGGTTTATTCAATACACTTTCCCCCCTACATTATTTCTATGAGGGTTTGGGGGTAACACCCCTAAGACAAGGTCAAGGGGTAGTACCCCTTGCGGGGTCATGGGGAAACCCTTCCCTTGAAGCCAAAAATGAGTCTACTATTGTAAAAGGCATGGGCTACTATTTTCTTATTAGATGACTTATTCTAAACCTAATTTTTTAAGTGGAAAAAAGCTTGTATAAAATGGCTTAGGGTTAGGGATTTCATAATGTATGATGATTTTGTAGCTTCTTACAGTAGTATTGAGTTGTAAGGGGTTGTAGATTATAATCACTAGATAATAATAATAGTGGACTTATTGTTGGTGGACATAACCTAGGAATTGGGTGAACCACATTAAATCTTTGTCTTTTGTTCTCTTTTGTGCGATTTATTATTTTTTGATATTGGTTATATATGCATGTAATTGTTATTTCTATTTGTGGTTAATCCTAACAGTTGGGTAGGTTGTGGCAGTTTGGCAAGCATATTGTACATGATGGTCATGTGAATACATATTCCCAAAAAAAGGATGGATTTATGCATAAGCTAAAGTCATTGAAGGACATAGAAGAAATAATATTTAGTTATGCTAGAAAATATATTATTGATGCAAGAAATTTCTTAGAAGGTATGATACATGAACGTATGTGTTTTTCTATCATTCCAAAAGTGAATAAAGAAGAAGTAGAAGATGCACCTACAAAAGTTGAAGATTTGTTGGATGAGTTTTAGTATATTGTATCTAATATTGTGTCTAATGGAGGAACACCATTAAGGAGGGTCAATCATTAGATGGACTTGATTTCAAGAGCTATTTTTCCAAATAAGGTAACACACATAATGACAACAGTAGAAAGTGAGGACTTGAATAGGAAGGGACATGTATTATTGCAAAAAGATTGATTTGAAAAAATAAAATTACATATGTTGTACCAGCAATATTAGCACCAAAGAATAATAGAGAATGAAAGATGTCTAAAGATTCTATGGATATCTACAAGATCATAATCAAGTACAAATTTTCCTTGCTAAGGATGGATGTGATTATCAATTTTTTTAGCAAAGCTATATATTTTACAATGATAGATCTAAAGAGTGGATGTCACTAGATTCAAACCATAGAAGGAGATGAATGGAAGACTTCCTTCAATACAAAGAAAGGGTTGTATGAGTGGTTAGTCATGCCTTTTGTGACAACCAATGCACTAAGAACTTTCATGCGAATCATGAATGAGGTGCTAAAAGGATTTCTAGGTAATTTTCATCATTTTATACCTAGATGACATTTTGATCTTCAATAAGACAATGGAGGAGCATATAATACATATTCATAGGGTGTTTGAGAGATTAGGGGAAGAGAAATTATTGATTAATTTAAAGAAGTACATCTTTGTAAGGAAGAACTAGTATACCTAGTTTATTTAGTTTCAGCAAAAGGTCTAAAATGGGCCTAGAGAAGGTGATGTGTATCCTTGACTGGCATACTTCAAGGAGTGCTAATGAGGTAAGATCTTTTCATGGTTTAGATATCTTTTACAAAAAATTTATCAGAATTTTTAGCAGTTTTAGTGGACACTTGACTGAAATAATGAGAGGGGATAGAAAGGATTTTAAGTAGACTATAGGAGTGGATAAGAGTTTTGATTTGTTGAAATTAAAGGTTATAGAATAACTTATTTTAGTACTTCCAAATTTTAATAAGGCATTTCAAGTAGACTGTAATGCTAGTGGTATTGCAATAGGAGTTCTTTTTATCCAAGAAAGTAGACATGTTTCTTATTCCAATGAGAAGTTAAATGATGCCAAAAGAAAGTATTATAATTATGGTTAGTAATTTTATACTATAGTTCAGCGATTAAAAAAGTAGAGACACTACCTTCTTCCTAAAGATCTTGTTTTATATATTAATCAACAAGCTTTGCAATATTCGAAGAGTCAAGGAAAGTTGAATAAGAGGAATTTGAAATGGGTTGAGTTTTTGTAGAGTGAACAATTGTTTTGAAACACATTAGTGTTGGACTAACTACCAACCTTCCCCTTCTAGATTTGTGACATGGCTTAATCACCTCCTATGTTCTATAAGTCTAGTGGTTGTATCGAGCATTAAAGGGTCGATCTTTTGGTACAACAACAACTCTAGCTTGTAACAAGTGGTATGAGAGCTTGGTCATAGGTTCAAATATCCTTGAGTAATGTTGAGGTGGGAATTTTTGGACTAACCACAAGCCTGTCCCTTTGAGATTCGTGACATGGCTTAACCACCTCCTCTGTTCTATAAGTCTAGTGGTTGTATCGGGCATTAAAAGGTCAATCTTTTGGTGCAACAAAAACTCTAGCTTATAACAATCAGTGGGAAGTCTAATAGGTTGTAGATGCTCTTAGTAGGAGACAGATTTTTTTAACAAAGATGCAGATTGAATTTTTTGGGTTCAAGGAACTCAAGATTTTATATCTAGAGGATCCTAATTTTGACAAACCTTGGAAAGCTTAAGCGTAACATGTTTCTCTAGATAGAACCAAGTTGTTGGATTGCATTATCTAGGATAGTATTCTATTTAGAGGGACTTAGTTGTACATTCCAAGAATTTCTATGAGAGAGAATCTCACCAAGGAGAAGATAATGGAGGGTTGGCTAGACATTTTGGTTGAGATAAAATTATTTCTCTAGTTAGTGAGAATTATTACCAGTCATAGTTGCAGAAAGGTGTGAAGAATTTTGCATAGAGTTTTAGAGTATGTCAAATGGAAAAAGGAGCAAAGTAGATTACAAGGTTGTATCAACCATTATCTATACCATAGAAGCCATGGGAGGAAATTAGTATGGACTATGTTCTTGGTTTACCAAAGACCTGGCAAGGGAGAATGATTTAATTTATTTCGTGGTTGAAAACAAAGATGATACATTTAATTCCCTACAATAATAGTAATGATGTTGTTAATGTGAAATAATTATTTTTTAGAGAAGTGGTAAGACTACATGGCTTACAAAAGAGTATATTTTCGTATCGAAACACTAGGTTTGTGGGTATTTTTGGCACACATTACAAAAGAAGTTAAAGATGGATTTGAATTTCATCACATCACATCATCCATAGACTGATAGACAAATAAATATGGTGCATAGCAGTTTGGGGAATTTACTAGGATTTTTGGTTGGAAATAAGCCAATGTGATGGAATTTACCACATGTACAATTTACATACAATAATTTTTTCAATAGGAGCACTAGTAAATCACAATTCCAAATTGTATATGAAAGTAATCCTATAAATGCTTTTGAATTTGAGGAGGTTGGAAAAAGGGAAAATTAGTGTTGAAGATGAGAATATTGTAGAGCATTTGAAGAACATCCATGAGTAGGTGAGGAAGCACATTACCAATATGAATATACAATTCAAAGCTAAGGTAGATGAGAAAAAAAAGCATGAGGAATTTAAGGTTGGGGATAATTTCACGATTTATTTGAGGAAGGAGAAATTTTTTTTGGGAACATTTAATAAGTTTGGACCATGCAAGATGTTAAAGAATTATGATTTAGGAAATGTAGGAAATACCTATGAAGTATAGTTGGGCCCCATAAATTGAATATTTCACCAATATTTAACATTTCAGATATGAATAAGTATCATGAAGGTGTTGTTGAAGATGAGGTCACAGAAGTGCAATGGAGTATTCTAGAAACTACTTAAGCAATAAAAGAAATTCAAGATATACATGAAAGGCATATTGGAAGAAGCACAGGGAATGGGATATACTAAGAATATATGGTTAAATGGAAAGGATAAATCATAAAATATTCATCATGGTTGGAAAGAGAGGAGATTAAACATTTTGTTTTCTCTTTGAACACTTGAGATGTGACAAGGTCACTTCTTAAAATACCTTGGATGTTTGATGTCAAAGCATCATGTGTGTAAGTATTTCTTTCTTAGCTAATAATGCTTTATTCTTATTATGTAATAATGGGGTATTTAGGGATGAAATAATGTTTGGGCATATTAGATTTTAAAAAGGATTTAGTTTTCATCTCATTAAATGGTTTGCACTCTCTAACACATTCACATATAAACTAGAATTTCAATATAGATGGGTTAACACATGTTGGATCCCTATAAAATAACAGCTCCTAGTTGTTATAGATGAGATAGGATCTAATTGGGGTGCCTTTTTAGGATGTGATGGGTTGTTAACATATGATATATCAAAATAAATAAGAATATTTACATGTGCTTGAACCATACAAATGAAACCCTAGACCCACTAGAAATAGTAATGAAAAGGGTAAGTGGATCATTAGTCTATAAGAATATTTACATGTGCTTGAACCATACAAATGAAAACCTAGACCTACTAGAAATAGTAATGAAAAGGGTAAGTGGATCATTAGTCTATCTTTTTATGATGGGGGTATCAATGAATTAGAGAGAATGAGAGAAAGGAAAAAGCATATAGTACATGAAGTCTCTCCCAAAATATCGAGGGAAAAAATATATTATTTGAATTTAAACATGATAATGGAAACAAGAAGCTAAAGAAGAGGGAAATCACATAATAAATTCAGCCTTCTGCATTCAGGTCATCCTGACTGATTTGAGAAGAAAGACCTATTTGAGAATGTGGAGGAAGGTGAAGTAGTTGAACAAATGGAAGAAAATAACCTAGAGGATAGGAAGATTTGTGGTAAAGAGTTAGGTACAAAAGAGGTAGGAAGGGAGGTACAATACAACACGTATAATTTGAGCATTCCTTTAGAATTTGATCTACCAACTACAATGGAAATGGCTAATATGGGTTCTAGATTGAGTTCAAATATAGAAGAGGTAATAGATGCTTAGAAGGATATCAACATTAGTATTGGTCAATACGGATAAAATATTTAAAGGAGATATGGTGACAAACTGACCTTTTTAGGGAGACAGTGACAAGAGAATTAAATGCCCTAGAGCAATTAGAATTAAATACATAATGGGTAATTGAAGACATAGGGAAAATAAAAAAGGAAATGCATACTAATTGGAAAGAAAGTAATCATAAATTTGTGAACATAGAAGTGTCAATGGAGGCTAACTCATTAACTAAATAAGGAGATTTGTGGGATACAAATATGATGGAAATTAAAGAAATCAATGACTTCCTAGTTGGAGATGGTAATTGAGGAAGACAATGAGTAGTTAATAGCTAAAACTCGGACATTAATTAGAAGAGTGTATTGGAAACAATGAACATGGATGGAATGGGTGAAGAGGAAAGGAATAATACAAATAAGAGGAATGGGGTAGATAAGAAGAGAGAAATGGGATTATCCTTAATTGGTATAGGTATGTCCTCTCTATATTGTGGTAAGGTAGCTCAAAAGAGGAGTGGGAAATATACTAATGAATTAAGGCTAAAGGATGGAGATGCCTTTAATCAAGAAAAGATAATCTTACTTTTATATGCAGGGAAGGGGAATATCCTTCCCACAGAGAAATGAAGGTGATTACATTGAATGTTAGAGGTATAAATTCTCCTAAAAATAGTAACTAATCAAGAAGTATGTATTCACCCTTAAGGTATATCTAATTATGATATACAAAATAAAATTAGCAGTTAATGGGTTCCAAGTGTTTTGGAAAAAACTAGGTGTTTAGGAGCTGGATGGAAAACTTATCGAATGAGCTTTATGGGGGTTATATGTCATATAGAGTCCAAGATTTGTTTCATATGAGATAATTTGAAGTAACATATTCTGGATATATAATAGAATTAAATGAAATAGAATCAAATTAAGTATCTAGCTAATAAACATCTACAGTCAAAAAATTAATCCAAGATCAAAGAACAATATGGATAGATAAAGAATTCGATGGCTTAATATCCCAATTAGAATTTTAATATTGGAGGGGATTTTAATGAAATATAAAATAAAATCATGGAGTTATAGCTAAGGAATCTCAAACCACTATGAAATTTAGGGAATGGGTGAATAAGAATGAAATGATGAAAACTAAATCTGAGAATGGTGAATACACCTAGAATAACATAATAGTTAGTTTCAATCATATAGAAGTGAAGTTGGATAAATTTTCCTACAAAAGAAATTGGATAGATTTTAAGTTTAATCTTAATGGTAAAGATTCTTTCAACTTCTAGATCATTTAACTATCTCATACAACTTGACATGGACAAAGGTAAAAATATAACTAGATGCCCATTTAATTTTGAAAAAAAAAAAAGAAATGGCTAAGAGATGATAACCTCATGAAGATAATTGAGGTATGGTGAAAAGAAGAAAATTTTGGGCACTCAAAGGAATTTTTCTCTATGGAAAAACTTAAGTCTATAAAGAGGAGACTTGTCAATGGAACAAAGATTATTTTGGGAATAATTTTGAAAAAAAAAAAAAGGAAATTTGAAACAAGATATGTAGGAATTGAATGAGAAGGTGACAACCGAGGGAATGAAAAAGGATGACTATCTAAAGGAAAAATGGTCATTAAATAAGTATGAGGATATTTTGGTTGAAGAGGAGATTTTTTGGTGCTAAAAAAACTAGGGAAACTTGGCTAGATAAAGGTGATAATAACGCAAATTTTTTTCCCAATAGAAGAAAGAGAATGAGGAATTTAAAGATAATAACAAGAATTACAAAATCCAATGGGTAGATTATATAAATCTAGAAATCTTGGAAAAGGAAGCTATATTCTTCAAAAGTAAAGACAGATCAAGTTGGAAAGAACGAAGGACTATTCTAGAAAACATACTCAGTATTATAACAAAAGCTCAAAATAAAATAAGGTTTCCAAACCTAATGGGTTTCCAACTTTATTCTATTAGACATGTTGGTCCTTCCTAGGAGATGAAATCATAGAAGTACTTGAAAGCATAAGAAACTCAAGCAATTTGCTAAACGAAATGAACAATACCTTTATAGCCTCGATTCTAAAGAAAGCGGATTTTGTAAATTTTGATGACTTTAAACCAATTTCATTATGTAATACAATTTTTTAAATCTTAACTAAAATTCTAGAAAATTGTTTAAGAAGTTGATATCAAAACTTAATGTTGATGAACAGTTTGGGTTTGTTCCTAGGAGATCAATCTTTGATGGGATAATAATAGCCCAAGAGGCCATTCATACTATCCAACAAAACCATGAACCAATTATTATGATAAAATTGAATATTGAAAAAGCTTAAGACACAAGTATATTGGTTGTTCTTGTGCAAATGCTTGGAATCTTTTGGCTTCTTGAAACAATGGATTAACTTGGTTTTGAAATGTATATATTGTCCAAGGGTATATGTATTATTAAATGGATCCTTAGGAGGCTTTTCAACATATATATGGATCTTAGATAGGGGGTACCATTATCTCCCGTCCTTTTGTTGATGATACAATATTTTATAGTAAAGGATGTTCTTGAGGCCAAAAATATTAAAAGGATCTTAGAAGTCTATTCAGAAGCATTAGGATTGTTGTAAGGACTATTGTCCTGCATTTTGTCACTACAAAATGAGGTAACAATACAAAAAAATTCCTATAGGGTTTTGTGTTTCTCTAAGATAATTCACTATTATTTAGTTAGCTAACATTGATCAACCAATCATCCCCAATTTGCATAGTGAATCCTTTTATTAAAGGCTTTCATCAAGTTTTTTTTGTTTTCCAAGTTTGATAGTCGATACTTGATTTTTAAAGCCTTCAAAGTCCTTTTTTATATTTTTGAGTATTTTTTAAGTTGGTTATAGTCTTTTTGTTTCCTCTAATCTCTTGCTTTAAATTTTCCCTTTGATTTAGTATAACTTAGGGCTTAATCAGACTTGTTAGTCAGAAGATATGACTCTTTAAGTGCCCAGAAAATGGATTCTCCAAGCACAATTTCATATTTAAAATATGGATATTATATTTTAATGTTGAGTTTCACTTTTTTTAAAGTATAACTTAAAATGACTTTATGTTATGTTTTTAAGTTACTTTATCACTTAAGTGATTTAAGTGACTATAGTGCACTTTACGTTATATTTTCATGTTGAGTTCCCTTTTAATTTTTCACTTAAGTGACTATAGTTCACTTTATAGTCTAATTTAATGTTGAGATTTACTTTAATATTTTATTTTAAACATCTAAGTAAAATATTGCTTTTAAATAATTTTTACACAATATGTAAACTATATAGTGTAAATATTCTATTTTGACCCGTTTAAAGTGATTTAGACTCAATAATCAATTAGACATGTGCTAAAGAGAAAGTTTAGGTTGTTCAACTCAACAACATGTCCTTTTTCAAATATTCTCCATGCAATTGCATCCATAGAGTGTGATTTTTCCCTTGAAGGGAACGATTGACCAAGGAAAATGAAAAAGCAAGTCATTTTAAATATGTAAAGGGCTTCCAAGAGTCTGATTTACATGAAAACTTCCTTTTACATGCAAAAATGCTACATGTAATTGCACTCCTAGAGTGTGATTTGCATCAAAAGGCTCCAACCATATAATTACTAAGTTTTTAAAACATGCCTAGAGTGTGATTTTCACTAAAAATATGACATTCCAAGTCATTTTAAATATGAAATCACTCTTCTAGAGTCTAATTTTCATGGAAAGTGTTTAATACATGCTAGGTGTTGCATGTAATAACCATCATAGAGTGCAATTTGCACTTCCAACTCAAATACATGCTTATTTTAAATATGTCTTTACATGTTTAGGGTCTAATATTTCTCTCCAAGCAAAAATGTTGGAGCTTGCGGAGGAAATAACACATGAATACACATCTATAGCCTGTAATTTTTCATTTAGATGCATGCAAATACATTTAAGGGATGTTTTTCCTTCATTTCATTCCCAAACGGCTCATGTAAATTTAGCAAAAGGGCACATTTTTCTCTAAAAATGCTCTAACACATTTTTTTTTGTCCATGAATTTGCATTTTAAGGTCATGTTTTGGTGTTTGAATACATGTATTTGCATTTTAAGTCCACATTTTTTTACCATCTCAAGTGAAAATGTCTCAGGTAAATGCATTTTTTAGGGCACGTCTTTCTCCAAAATGCCCAAGGACATGTATTTTGCCAAAAGAAAATTGCATGAAAAGGATATTAGAGACTACAGTTTGGCATCTACATGCAAAAATGTCCAAGAATTTGAACTTGGATGTCACAATTTGTGACTTTGAATTTTTTAAAGGCTCTTAGTTGTTGCGTGCATTTGAACTGGAGAACCTGATTTTGGAGAAAACTTGTTCATCTAAACTTTATCTTTCCTCCATTTTTATCTCATTGAGCTCCAAGTGAGTAGAATGATTCTACTTTGTTTGTATTTCTTACTTTTTTTTCTAAAATATTGCATTCTTGGCTCATTTTTGTCCATTTGTTCAAATGCAGCCCTTGTCTTTTTGTATTTTTTTCTTTTAATAAGTTTGAAATATTCATGTTGTTGCAAATGCAAAAATTTTCCAACTCCAAAAATGAAATTGCATGTAAATAAAGGTTTTGAAGTTTTTCGAGTTTGAGTCAAAAGCAAGAGGTAAGTCATTGTTTTGTTTTTAATTTTTCTTTCTTGTTTGTTGCTTGTTTTAATTTTCTTTTAGAGAAAAATTGAAGATTTACACCCAAGAATGTAAGTGCATTTCCATGTTTCCAACTTCCGTACTTCATCCATTTTCCAAACTCATTTATTTTACACTTTCTCATACATGTAATCGCACTCTTTGAACCTAGTTGCATGTTTTATATTATTTAAAATGAGGAGTTTTTACTACATGCAATGACATCTAGAGAACTCAATTTGGGTGAAAACTCACATTTTTAAGCACCCAAACACTCATCTTGCACTTACTAAATGCTTCCAACTTACATTCTTGATCTTTCCCAACAAAAGCCCTATTTTTTCCCACATGTATTCCATTATCCTAAACCTAATTTTGGTCATTTTTTCTCAAAATACAAGTTGTTTTGTTCATTTTGAGCCTTCAAAAGTGTTCAATAATTATCTAATCCATGCTTTGAACACCCATCTCTCATGGATCCTCATTGTAACTCAAATCCTAAAGTTTTCAAGGATTTGATCTCATTGGAACATGTTTTCATCTTTATGTTGTGACACACTCTTCCAGATATGTCAAAATTTCCTCAAAGAATAGAGATATCTCTTCAAGAAGACATGCTTTGAATCCAAGGAAGCAATAAATTATTTGGTCCCCACTTTCCCATTGGTTAGCCTAGAACTTTAGTTTGTGTTAAATTGCCCCAAAGCACTTTGATTTGTAAAAAAAAAGAGAAGTCATTTGAAGATGTTAATAGGAAAGTTGTTCTAGGTTTACATCCAAACATCATTGAGAAGGTTTTTCAAAGTGTCAGAAACTCTAGAATGTATGAATCTAACAAAGAAGAATGTACAATTGTGGAATCAATTTTTCAAATGATAAATGGAAATTCATCAAAGAGAGAGTAGTAGAGAAGAATACAGAGACTTCCAATCCAAAAATCATCGACATTTTTGTCTCCAAGTACAAAGGCTTTTGCTAACAATCTATAGGATTGATTCAATAGCTCCAACTTTTTCTTCATATTTTTGTAGTTGCAAAAGATGAATTTCATGTGATGCAATTGTATGTCATTCGATTGCATGTCCTCGTGTCATGTAATCTGATAATTCTTCTCATCTAGTTTGACTAGGTCAAGGTGGTTGAGTTCCTCCCACCTTTTTCTTCCTCTTTCTCTCACTTATTTTCCCTATATAAGGACGGCCCCTCTCATTGTAAAAATCATCTTTAATTATATGCGAGAAAGCTCTAATAACATTGTGCAAGCATAACTTTGATTGTGTGGTACTGTTTTGAAGAAAAATTAATACAAAGAAGCAATTGGAGTTGAAACTTTGATTAAGAGAAATTGTGCTAGTGCAAATTAGAAGCTTTGACTGTAATTTGTATATATTATCTTTGATTCATGTTGTTACTCTACCTTTAATTATAGAGAATAATGAATTAAGAAGCAATCAAAGCCTAAGCTTTAACTAGGAGTGATTATGGCAATACATAGACTAGAAGCTTTGGTTGTAGCTTGTATTTTCATCTTAATTCTCAAAAAGAGTTAGAATTCCCTATTTTTGGAAGTCTTTGCACACAAATGGTAGAGGTTACACTTATAGAATAGATTAAAAGAGGACTTAGAGACAAACTAGTACACTTTCAACTATCCTTGAGTTAGTATTTGGTATTACTATCACCATTTCCAACTACTAGATAGAAGTGTAGTTAGACATTTTATCCTGCCCATTACTCACTCTGCAGGTAAGTAGATTGTTTTCTAAAAGATAAAAGCAAAGAATATCAGTAAAATCCCTTTCAAAATCTCTCACATTCTTGCTTACATTGAGTTGATCCAAGTAACAGTTTGTAAGGGGAGCCTTATCTTAAATGTAGGAGAGACTCTATATCATATGTTGTGGTTGGTCTACCTATTTTACAATTAGATTTTAGAAAATTATCAGTTGCAAAATATCCACCCAACAAGGACATCATATTAACAATGAGAAAACTATTTTTTATAAAAAATTGGATCTTGTACTTTAAGAGGGGAGACTTATCTTGTAAATATTTACAGATACTCTTATATAAAGTGTTAATCTCAAATTGGTTTTGATAAGGAAGTGACAAAATACTTGGTCATTATTCTATTAGTATTATAGTGCAATCCAAGTGATTAGAGCAAGCCGAGCAATTAGTGTGAGCCAAGTGATCAAAGCATGTCGAGCATCAGCTGCCAGACAATACATGTCGAGTAATATACTTAGTCAGTGTTGAGCACAAGTATGTTTTGAGAAGATAGTTAGTGTTGAGTCACTCATGAGCCCAGCAAAAAAAATATGTTGAGTCATTTAGAAGATGAGTTACAGCATTGAAGATATAGTAAATGTTGAGCATCAAAGACTTCAATTGTCGAGTGATTAGTTTTGGACATAGTAGTTTGTGATGGCACAAACTTCTATGTAAACCATTTTTGGGCTGACTTAACGATTATTTTATCATTCTAGAATATGTATACAAGTGTATATTATGAATCCCTATACATGCAACCAATCAAATTGAGGGATGTTCTAAGCGAAAAAATGGATCAACCTCAATCATTGATTCTAACCTAACTGTTGAGATGTCATTTTGCACAATGTTTAACGATAGGAATTCTTTTTAACTCCTCTCTTGAAAAGCTAATTTGGGATCAACTCCAAGGTTTTGGGTGATCTTGTGACTTAATGGAATCTACTCAGTTGAAGATAAATGTATTTTTTCACAAGGAGGCCTTTGCTAGTTCTGACTAATTTGGATAAGATTTGAACCTACTTTCTATCTCAAAAGAGTAACCACACAAAAAGAAATATATTTTTGTATTTTTTTTTTTTTGATGAATGCAATATAACAATGTAGCTATATGAATTCCTAAATTAACCAAGGTTTAGCAAAGAAAATGACAAAGATAGGGTAACAAGAAGTTTAAGAAAATGACTTGAAAAGTAAATTTCCTAATGGACATAAGCTACAGAAACAATGTGTCTATGAGTTAAACCTTTGAAAATATTGGTAGCTAACCAATGAAAATAGGAGTAGCACTTCCTTAATTCCACTAATGCAATTGTCACTGGGAATTTAGTAACCATAAGATGTTTCACTTTTCATCAGATTGCAAGGCCACAGAAAGTGTGCTCATGAAAGAGAAAAAGCTATGCAAAAAAAAAAGGATGAACTCTTCTTGAACTATGTACATCAATGGAATTTGTAAACCTATAGCAAAAACTAGAATTACAATATTACACAATCAAAATAGTACAATAAAACTATTGGCTCAATTGCATTCCATGAACATACATTCATAAAATATAACACACTTAGGCAAGAATCACTACACTCCAAATGCGAGCACTAATATCAAAAATTATTGCATCAAAATAATAGCTCGAAATACATATAACATTCCTAAATTTATAAGAAATATTCTTCTCAATTTTTGTTGAAAGTGAGAGATATCTTTATGTAAACATATGCTCCTAATTTAATCAAACAAATCTATTTATGTACAAATTGACCCCTTAACTGGTACTTAGTAGAACTCCATCCTTATTTATATTATTAAATGGATGCATGAGCCTTTACATGTCTTAAAACAAATAAATCATGAGAAAATAAGAATAAGAGATCCCTTAGACAATGTAGGAGTGTCTGGAAGTGCCAAAAATAGAAGCTCCATCTTCACTAGGTGTTTGCAGGAGTTAAACTATCATCAGAATGCATTTTCAATGCATGGAAAGCTCTAAATTTGGAACTGGCAGTTAATTTTCAGTGCACCTCTAAATTCTTCAAAAACTTATAGTGCACCTTGAAAGAAGTGTACCTGGTACACCTGCACACCAAGTGCACCTACGCACCTCAGAAGCAAGTCCAAAAAATGAAAAATTTTACCAAGTGTTAAAACTGAAATTCTAGCTTCTGGGTTTTGTTCCCCTTTTTACCAAAGCTATGTTTGGGTATTTGCTCTTGCATTTCTCTATAATCTCCATGACCTAAGTTAAATCTTGAAAATATAAAGCTTCAAATTTGTCCTTTAATTTCTGTCTATAATTTCCTACCTTCATGTGAGTCTCCGCAAAATCTCCTAGTTTCACATCCAAGTCTAGTAATGCTTCTTCAATCCTGAATGCTTGTCTAATATCATCATCATTAGAAGCTTCCTCAAAATTATTTTACAATTTTTCAACAACTACTTCTATATTCATCAATTTTTCCCTTGAATCATCTTCAAAAATATCTATGTATACATCACTATAATGTTTCTCTGCCTCCAAAATTTTCTCTTGGGTTTGATCCTTGAGCTTATGAATATTCGCATGTAATGTTTCCATTACTTTATTGTCATCTACAATCTTCATTATCTAATCTTCAATTTTATCTAACCCTTCTACTATATATACCTCCATTAACATCTGATACCTTTGACCCTTGATTGATTGTAGTGCTTGCAGGTCCTTACCCCAAGTATGTACTTCATCCATTAACCCAAAATCCTGGTTCAAAATGGCCACCAGCTTATCTACATTATTTTGCATATGGTGTAGCAGTTTAATATTTCCCTATATAATCTACACACCTTTCTCTTCATAAATTTCTCACCATTGTTGTCAAGCCTTCAAAAATAGATCAAGTTACACAATCTCCTTATCCCTTTTCTCAAGTACTACATTTAAAGTCTCCTCAGGATTTTTAGGATCTAATGGACCAACTACTTCATTTAGATATCCTTTTAGGATCTCATTCTTCTTTCAAAGAGTTATTATTTCAGTCTCATCCTTTTCTAAGTGCTTAAACACTTCTTTGATTCCTGTTGTCACCATTAACTTGGCAATGTCCACTGTTGGTTTTCCAAGCACAACCTCCCTAATTTGATAATCTTTCAGAGTCCATTCTTAATATCTCCATGCAGAGGAGGAATAGCAACATGTGCAAAAAAGTCTTGATTTTGATCACTGATCACAAAAGTTAGTACTTGTGCATCTTTTGGAGGGGACTCGAGCTTCTTGAGAGCTTTAATCAATTCTCTCATATCCTCTTCCTCAATGGAATATTGTTTCCTTTTGTTTCTAATCACCTCTTTCCTCAACCATCTTAGAGTATGTTCCATTGGAGATTTACCTTTTGAAGAAAGAGTTTTTTCTACTGTGTTCTTCCCCTTATCACTCCTCTCCAGAGTCTTCTCCTTTTGTGAGAGATCCACATCAAAAGTCTTTGTATCTATTGAGTCCATGGTTCTCACCTCTGTATCTTAGGAAGTCTATTGAGGCTACTCACATATTTTTCCTTCCTCTAACACTTCATCAAAAAGTATTTGTTGTGGTTCTTCTTTCTGTTCAACTTGGACTTTTTCTTCTTCATTGCTCAAAGGGAGAGGAGTAGCTGAACCTTTATCCATGCAAAATGTTCGTTGATTTGGTAATGGCAGAGCTTCTTTGGGTCCTTGTGACTGAGGTGGCAATTAACTCCAATCCTCTTGTTGAGGTTGATTAGTCAAAGTATTCCTTATCTTATATCCCACTAACTTAGTGTTGACCATCATAAAATCAAAATTTGACATCTAAAAAATATTAGCTCATTCATCTTCTTGTTGATCAATCCATTACTACACCTCATCCTCTAATGTAGTAGACTGAATAGGGTGAGTGGGAATGGATGGTGGTATAATGGTAGAGCTTCTTCTCCACTCCAACTCTGTGGCCCTAGCAAGATGAGTCCTCTGACTCAATGGAAGTTTGTCTTCTTTTTCTTCATCATCCTCTTCTTCTTCTTTAGAATAACTTCTAGAATTGATGGAAAAGGGATAACCTTTCTGATCACCATTTGTCTCCTCTTGACCAGAGTTTTGATCTTCCTTCTCTTGGGAGTGGACAGGGAAGCCTGTACCTCTTAAGTAGGCAAAAACACTTCTTGTACTTCTATTTCAGTTCCTTGACCTTGATCTATCAATGGCACTTGAGGATTATCCTAGGTCTACATAACTTCAACATTCTTAGCTCCTTATTGATTTTCTACCCCTTGTTGTGGCGGTGCTTGAGTTGGTTCTTCTTCTAGCTCAGCTTGTTGAGGAAAAGTTCTTTTCCTCTTGCCTTTACCCTTCTAAGCCCTATAATATCCAATTTCTCTATCAATTTGGTGCACTATTTCCAGCCTCACTAGGGACTGAGCTATGAAAGTGGGCACTGTTACCTTGGCCCCTCTACCTTTTGTTGGGTGGGTTGTAGCTTGGAAGACTACTGCTTGAGGAATCTCATTCAAATTGAAAGGTCTTTTGATCCAATCATTGGTCAATTTGATGACGTGCTTGACCCTATGATTAATATCTGAATTCTCTTCCTTATCAATCTCTATATTCATAATAGGTTGATCAAAAATCTTATCTCTATTATACAATGGAACTAGGAAATCTTCAGTATCTTGTTGTATTACCTTTAAAAGAAACCTTTATCTCCAAAGCATTACTTTCCAAATAGAGAGTCATCCTACAATAATCCCTTATATAGATATTGTACTTGTCTACTACATTCATCCAATGGTCCTCAATTGCATCTTCATGTTGGAATTGTTTGCCTGCTAAGTACTACACTCTTTCAATATTATTAAAATAGGGATGAGGAGAGTTGTATTCATCCAAGGGATACTGATCCCACTCATATTCAAAAGACAAAATATCCTATCTTCAAACCACACTAAATGGTCCTATAGTAATGGGCCACACCCAAGTTATCTTGTGTTTCTTCCTTACTCTGTCATATGCAGACAAGAGTTGTCGAGCAATCTCCAGCAATATGAGTCTATCATGTGGATACCTAGGGAGTTTCTTAGGATTGACAATCGTACCCGCTACCCTCAAATAATTGAATATCCTAAATTGGATGTAATAGGCACTAATTTCTGAAATCTTTGTCACTACCTCATCTAACATCCTTTTCATATAATCTCCTTCAATAAACTAGATAATTACAAAAATAAAGGCATCATTCACAATTTTGCATTCCTTGATGTGCTTTGGAAGCTTTTTCTTCACCAACTGAGGATATATTATATAGCACCATGCATTTACATCTTGCATGTTGCCCTTTTTGAAAAGTCCCAATAAAACTATTGCTCTTGCAGATAACAAGTACACCAAATCGGATGTCATATAGAACTTACAATTATTCTTGACTACCACTAGTTTCTCATCCAAGTTGTCACTAAGAACCAAAGCCCAATCAATTGGTATCTTTTTTGTTCTAATAGTCTCAATGAAGTGTACCATCCATATGTTCAGATGTCCTGATGCCAAAAACCCCATGACTCTACTCAAAAGTATTATAGCATATCTAATATCCTCTTTCATATAACCCCATGTCATGTCAACTTTGTCTATTTTGTATTTAAGAGCAGTTTTCTCAATGAGGTATGAGGATTGGATGAATTTCAATGCCTCCTCTCCATGTTCTCTATACCACCTTTTTGCCTAATGATATGTCAATCTGATATATTGATCTACTCTCAAAAGATGGAATACCTTTTCTATGTTCTTAGGTCTCAGATCTAACATGATCTCTCCAGTTATACTCTTGACTATGCTTTCTTCAAAGACATAGTTTTCTACCAGTTCCATGATCAACACCAAGGACTGTACCAATACTTGGTGTGATGTTGCATTGACTAGTCCTGATCAAATAAGAGCAGATATCATTGAGAACCTCTCCATAGGTTTGTTGCACAATACTAAGAACACATTCCAGTCGATATAGCCAAGTTCAGTGTCCTGAATCTTTGAATACTCATCTTGAAAGCGTGACTTTGTCGAAACACCTTGAAACTTGTAAACTATTGGTTTCAAGACCATCTTTGTAGCAAGGGAGGAGGATGAAGAAGCCATTTGATCTACACAAAATCAATATCTAATGTAAACCCTAATGATGACAAAAAGATAACCCAAAAACCCTAGTTCTCAAAAACTTGTTAAAAAAAATCTAAAAACCATAAAACCACTGAAAGGCAAAAAAGAGCGCACCTGGCACACCTCTGAGGTGCACTAGGTGTGCCTTCCTACACCTAAAGTCTTTTTAAAATGAGAGTGCACACCTAAAACACCCTTACATATGTAAGCACAAAAATAAAGGGTGTGCACTTAGTGCACCTTGTGGAGTGTGCTAAATGTGCAACCTTTAATCCAATTGGAGATGCTTAGTCAATATAAAGGTGTGCAGCTACGCACCTTGGATAGGTACATAGTTGCACACCTTTCATCCGAGATTTAGTTTAGGTTTATTTTTATTTTTGAGTTTTTAATACTAAAGTGTGCACCTTAGTCTTTAGCTTATTTTTATGTGTTATGTGTGCAAGTGGTGGAGGGGAGATCAGGTGCAGTAGAGCACCTAAGAAGCTACCCTAGTGCAAGAGACTAGAGCTTGGAGCAAGAATAATGTAAGGAGAAGAGAGGGGGTCTCAGGTTTTATAGACTCGAGGCCTAGTGCACCTCTTGGAGGTGTGTAGTTTCACACTTCCAAGAGTGAAGCACTCTCCATGTAACTTAGCACAATAGTGCAATTGATGAGGTGCACTAGGTGTGCTAGTGTGCATCCTTGTCTACCAAAAATGATTTTCTCTTCTAAGATCCTGGTTTCTAGAATTTTGGTTTTCAGGAAAAGACCCAGATTAGCCAATGACACTAGGAAAAACCCTTAAAAAGACTTGAACTCTAGACTAAGATTCTAGAAAGCTAAAAAATAAAGTAGGAGGTCCCCATTTCTAGGCAAAATGGGGCATGCATTGTGAAACTACAACACTAACCCTAGCCAACTTGTGTTTACTTAAGGAGACAAACGCTAAATAGTTTGTAATGCATGAAGGAAGTGAAGAAGATGCAAGAGAGATGAATGCTAAATGTTGAGAGCATTCATGGTGGCTATGGCGGTTGTGATAATGTTATGAATTGTAGAATCATTTAGAGAGAATAGAGGAAAGTAGAGAGAGGATGGAGGAGACATATCTGATTAGAAGGATCAAGTACACATCAGGAAAGAGAAGATCTGGCATCTAGCAATAGAGTGCTAACTAAAGGATCATGGTGTTGAATCATTCTAATAGGTGATGTAGAGAAAAACTACTAACAACAATCTTAACATGCTTATGTAAATCTCTTAACCAAGTGCTTGTTTTATTGCAAGTTTAAGTCCTCTAACAAGGCACACTTTTAGCAGGGTGTTTAAATCATTTAACAAGGTGAGACCTAATAGTCTTTGCAAGCCTTTAACAGGGTAGACCTTTCACAAGGTAGATCATATTTTATGGTCAAACTTCTTGTAACCTTAATTGGCTACACTTTATAGCTATAGTAGTGAAGATTTGTGGGTGTTATCCCCACCCCAATTTTACCTTCTCATTGGAGGGTTTCTAGGCAAAAACTTTATTGTTTTATATGTTATTTGTTTCATGCTATGGATGAACATGTATAGTTAGCTATTTTAGTTTACATGATAAATTGTGAGATGGATTTGTAGTTAATGTTTTATGGTTAATGTTTTAAACTACTAATTCACTCCCCCCCACCCCCCTCTCAGAGTTTACTTTCCCATTGTTAAAGACCTGTAGTAGAATAAAAAAAAAAATTGGGGAAATGTGATGATGTAATTAGATAAACAAGTGGAATCATGGAAAGAAAAGTGGTTTCCTATAGCTGGTAGAGTAACAATAATTAAATTGGTCCTTTTGGCAATCTTGATTTATCAAATGGCCTATTATAGTCTGTCAGTAGGTTTTAAGAACAAACTAACCAAGAAATTAAGGACCTTCTTCTAGCAAGGATTGGTTGAGAAGGCTAGATTAGCTATGATTGCTTGGGACCAAATATGTAATTCATGGGAGGAAGGGGGAATCAACTTGAATACAAAGGATATATATATATATATATATATATATCATTCGTGGGACAAATTTGGTGTTGAAACTATACAAGGATCTTGAGTTAAAGTGGGTTTACATCCTCAGACACAAACATTTAGAAGGGGAAAACCCTTTAAACATCTTCAGGAAAGAGGCTCTGTCTGATGGGTCAAGAGTATGGAATTTATTTCAAGAATGTAGGGATGTTATTAGTCAAGGTATTTCATGGGACATATGTAATGGTCAATTTTCTCTTTCTAGGAATGATTATTGGGGGAATATCCCGCTCTATAAAAAAAAATAGTGAATGATAATTGATGTATAGTATCCCTCAAGAGTAAATGGGCTATTTATGTGAATAATTATATTGAGATACCTAGTGGTTGTCTAGAATTAGGTTGGAGGTAGAAATCAATGGAGGGGATGAATGTACCAATAAAGTTCCAGACATGGGTTAAGGAAATCTTGATAGAAAGGAAAATCACACCAATAAATGATAGGGAAAAGGTCATGTGGGTTAAAGAAAATAATGGATAATATAATACAAAATATTGCTACATCCATCTTACAAAGAAACTTCAAAATTCCAAAATAAAATTAGCTATGGATCTATGTGGGGATAAGAATTACTTGCCAAAAGTTGGGATGTTTGTGTGGGAAGCCCTACAAAAGACAATTTTGATAGCATAATGGTTTATGAATATGGGGTATCAAGTTCCTTCTCAATGTGTTTTATGTTAAAAAGTAAAGAATTAGTTGATCATATCTTATTAAATTGTGATTATACAAATAGATGATGGAAATGGTTAATCAACAAATTAGTATTGAAGACAACCCTTCCTAACAATTTACTAAGTCTTTTTTGAATTTGGTCCAAAAGTTCTAGGATAGACCTATGTACTAATATATGGGTTGTTGCTCCATCACTATTAATAGGGGGTGTCTAGAAAGAACGTAAATGAAGAATTTTATAAGTGAATTGATATAATGATAGAACAAATCAAAAATAAAATTAAGGTGGAAATTGTAGAGGTAGTTGATAGAAGAAATATGAATGGAAAAAAAGGCAAAAAATTTACAAGATGGGATGAGAGCATTAGGAACAAGTGGAATGGTTTGAAAATATCTCTTTATTGGAGACAATGTGGATAAGGACAATCAAAAAAGGGGGACTTAATTTTGATGGAACATCCAAGGGTAAATTGGGTGTGGCTAGCATGGGTGGTTTCATTCATGATTGGGAGGCTACTACTAAAAAGAAGCTTAGCTAGAATTATTGAGGTGGAATCTAACAATTTCAGAACTCACAACCCTAGTAGAAGAATTGATATTATGCAAGGATCTCCATCTAGAGAACTGAAAGATGTAGGGGATTCATCTATTGTAATTCAATACCATAATATGTGGATCAATGCCAAACTCACTCTTAAATGGTTTGATTCAAAGAGTGGTGTAGTCTTTAAGATAGTTGAAACATTACACAATCAATCATATATCTAGAGAAGGGAATGCAAAAGTGAATAGACTGACCAACCATGGGGTTGATGGGGTGTAGATAGAATATTTGACTCAACTAACATAATAAATGAAAATTTATATTATTAGGACAATTACTTTGATTAAGGTTCTCACATATTGTTTTTAAGACCTATATGGTTTTGCCTTAGACCCTCTCTTTTGAATATGTTGTTTAGACTATATTTTCTAATAAAAATGCATGCATGAATATATGCATATATATGCAGATAGATATACATTATAATCTATATATAGGTGTTGATATTTTAACTTTAATCTTGTTATATTTTTCTTTGTCTCTTGACGTTTATGTGTTAATACATACATACATACATACATACATACATACATACATACATACATACATACATACATACATACATACATATATACATATATATATATATATATATATATATATATATATATATATATATATATATATATATATATATAATATATAATATATATGGACACAAACTATATTGCTGCTTATCATTATATGCATGTATATTTATTTTTTGTGTGTGTGTGTGCGCTTCTATTGATTTTGGTATTATCGACATATACTTGTATATATTCATATATATACTGATGAATGTTAATAAATTTGGGTCCATTTATTTTGCTATATTCATTATTATATATGTATCAATGTATATGTGCATCATGCATTGATTTTGGTTTTCATTCTTCTTCTCATTTTTTATAGTTTATTTTCTATGGGGCTTGCAAATGGATTCTCACTTAGCTTTGTATTTCATTTTGATTGGGGCATTATTGTTGGTTTTTGTCTATGTCCCTTTATATGTCTAATTTTATATTGGTATATATATAAGAGAGATAGAGGCAAAATAAGTCAACCACAACTACCCATTTATAAAATATGGATGAGGACCTTAAGCACCACCTAGCCCATAGGACATACCAACCACTAGGGATAACAAATTGGAATGCTAGGGCCAATTTATTGAACACGTGATTCCCATGGTCCTTGGGATTGGATAGACATTGATTAGTGTTGGACCTGGACTACAACATGGGAAAACATTACCAACATCCACTTGGAAGATGTGTGTGTGTGTGTGTGTGTGTGTGTGTGTGTTTTTTTCTTTCCTTTTTACTTTGTTTCTTTTCCTTATGTCCTTATTTTGGGACATATATTTTCCATTTTATATTATCTCCCCTATTTTCTTATGGTCTTGGTTTCCTTATCATTCTCATATATATTAATCCATTCAAATGTGATTGTGTGCTATCATGTAATTTGATTATTTTCAATCCTTCACTTATTCATTGATTTATTGGTATCCTTTATTTATTGGCCTTTTGTCTCTCATGTCTTTATTTTTCTTTTCTCTTTTGTATTTATTTAGATATTACTATATGTAGTGGATGACATTCTAACAATACTTATAGGCTTGGCATAAAAAAAGGTAGTTGCTTCTTAATAGTAATTAGCAAGTTTTTTAGTTTCAAGCTTAATGTCTCAATGTATATAGTTAAGTCCTTAGCACATATAGACTAAATTTTAATAAGACCTCAAACATATATTTCATAATTCTAGGATATGATTATCTATTTAATTTATATTTTATACTATATCTCTTGTATTTAGATGTCAGATTTTGGTTTGTTAAGGCTCCTATTCCAATTATGGTTGCTTTAACCTCTCATTTTATTTACTACATGATAATAATTGGCTTGATTGTTGATGTATCTTTTTTAATACTCTTTTATTATCCTTTTACAATATTGGGTTGGTATTTTATTTTGAGGTATGCGCTTCATATATTCCTTTTTGACCATCCATCCAGCCATCGACCCACCCCCACCAACCCACCTACCTACCAATAGACCTACTGACCTACCTGCCTACCTATATCTATCTATCTATGAGAAATTGTATGTAATAGTAGCTATGAGGCTCCTCCCTTCTATATTTTCTATGTGAAAGAATATAATATTAGTTTCAAGTCATAAAATAATAGAGAATGTATAAAAGGTTTAATATTATAAATGAAGCTTCCTTTCTCTTCATTCATTCCTCTTATATATGAACCATATTTTTTTTTTAATCAAAAAAATATAAATTTTATTTTTGTGGGGAAAGACCAAGTATTTTCTCCACTCAACTCTTCCTACCAATACCCCTAGTGAACCAAGTTGTATTTTAGGTTTTAATATCAATGTATTTTCCATGTACTTGATGTACTAATTCTTATGCAATTTGCTCTATCAATATTGCATCAACTTGATTGATCTTCAAAATTATTTGTTCATGCATCACTAAACATTATATAGTGAGATTTATATAGGGGAATGACCCCTATCTTTCCTCTTAGATACAAAAATGCATCCTTAGGTAATGGCTTGGTGAATATGTCTGCAATTTGTTCTTTTGTATTCACATATTCCAATCTCACTTCCTTATCTTGAACCAATTCTCTCAAGAAATGATATTTTATTTCAATGTGGTTGGTCTTGGTATGCATCACTAGATTCTTGGTTATGTTGATTTCACTAGTGTTATCATAGAAGATTACAATTGGGTCCTTGATCTCCTCCTTCATACCTAAAAAAAGTTGTTTAAACCAAACAATGTTGGAACAATTGACTATTGTTGCAACATATTCTGCTTATGTTGTAGACTGAGAGATGTAATTTTTCTTCTTGTTTGTCCAAGATACTATCCTCTTTCCAAGAAAGAATACTCTACCACTAGTGCCTTTCCTATCATCAACACTTCCTTCCCAATCAATATCAGTGAATGCTTTCAATTCAAATTTGCCTCCTTTCTTATACCACAAACCATAATCTTCAGTACCTTTCAGATATCTCATGGTTCTTTTGATTTCCATCATATGATTTTCCTTATGATTAGCAAAGAATCTTGCCACCATACCAAATGCTAATGCAATATCATGTATTGTGTGCACTACATATTGAAGTTTTCCAATCATTGATCTATATGTGGTCTATTCTACCTTCTTGGAATCGTCATTTTTGGAAAGCTTATGCCTAGTAGACATAGGTGTTCCAATTGGTCTAGAATCTTCCATTCCAAATTTCTTCAATATCTCCTTGATGTATTTTTATTGAATAATGTAGATAGCATTCTTTATCTGTTGAAATTGCAAGCCAACAAAAAATTTAATCTCTCCAAACATTGACATTTCAAATTATTCACTCATTTCTAGAAAAATGATTTACACAAGTAATCATTTCCAATAAATAATGTATCATCCACAAAGATGTATGCCAATGCTATCTTCTTATCTAGTCCTTTGTTGTATATTTTGTTGTTATCATTAGTCCTTTGAAAACCAATCTTTATGAGATATTTATGTAATATTTCATACTAAGCTATGGGGGCTTGTTTGAGACCATAGAAATATTTTTGTAATTTTCAAACCATATCCCTTTTGTTAGGATCTATGAAACCTTCTAGTTTCTCAATGTAGACTTGCTCTTCTAAGATTCCATTCAAGAATGTTCATTTCACATCATCTAATATACTTTGAATCCTTTGTGTGTTGCATATGAAAGTAGTGTTCTAACACCTTCTAGTCTTGCAATAGGAGAAAAAGTCTCTCCATAATAAATACCTTCTTCTTGAGCATAACGCTTGCATACTAACCTTGCTTTATTTCTTGAAACTTCTCCATTTTCATTCAACTTATTTCTAAATACCCATTTTTTGCCAGTTATATTTTTGTCCTTGGGTCTAGGAACAAGAGTCCAAGTTTTGATCCTTTCAATTAGATCAATATCTTCATTCATTGCCTCAATCAAAACTTTATTTTCTAATGCATCTTTAATAGTCCTAGGTTCAAACTTAGTAAGAAAACATCTACCTTTTAATTTTTTCATTGTCATTGTTCCTTCTAACTAATCTCCAATGATTTTCTTAGGTGCATGATTCCTTCTAACATATCCAGCAAGTCTAGCCTCCTCCTTTTTGAATTTTGGACTTGTTTCACTCGGTCCACCTTGCTCAAGATGATTTTCTAAATCATGCTCTAATCCCACTGTCTGTGACTCGGGTCCATCAAATGACTCAGTTTGCACTGGATGCAACTCGGGTTGAACTGGGGATTTTGGGGACTTGGGTGGTCAAGGTTGTTGATTTCCAATTGTATTGGTGTGAACATTTGCTAAAGTATTAGGTTCACAATATTTTTAAAAAAATTATAATTTTTACGTTCTTTTCTACTTTGTTCTTCACACTCTTCTAAAAATCCATCAATCTTTACATGGGCACTTCTTATAACTTTGTGAGTGGAAAGATTGAGACATTTGTATGCTTTTCTCTTATTGGAGTGCCCTAGGAATATGTCTTCATCACTTTTCACATCTAATTTTCCTTTCCTTGACTCCTTCAAGATATAATATTTTCTTTCAAATACTTTGAAATAACAAACATTAGGTTTATAGCCATACCATAACTCATAAGGTATTTTATTTGAGTCTATCTTCAACTGAACTTAGTTCAAGGTATGAACTATTGTGTTGATTGCTTCCTTCTAGTATTTGATAGCAACATTCTTCTATATCATTAATGTCCTTGGAAAATCCATAATTGATCTATTCCTTCTCTCTGCTATGTCATTTTACTGAGGTGTACCAAGTGCAGATACCTATCTTTTGATTCCTCTTTCATTGTGGAATTCATTGAATTCATTTGAGATGAATTCACCTCCTCTATCTAACCTTAAACATTTTAGTTTATTTCCTATTTCTTTCTAAACTCTAGCCAAATTCCACTTAAACTTTTGAAAAGCTTATGATCTATCCTTTAAATACATTATTGTCATCATCCTAGAACAATCATCAACAAATAAAATAAAGTACTTATCTCCACAGTAGCTTTGTATGCCTATAGGTCCACAAAGGTTAGTATGAATCAACTCCAAAGCTTCTTCAAAATGATAATTCTTGCTTTTGAAACTTGTCTTTCCCATCTTTCCAATTTTACAATTTTTGCACATGCCCATATCAAGTTTCATTAGGCTTGGAATGCCTCTAAACCTTTTATTCTTGCTTATGTTGACCAGCTTATCAAAATTCACATGACACAACCTTTGATACCATAACCAAATTTCTTCTACTTGATCTATGAAACATGAATATTTAGTTAGATCTAGGTATAATAGATTACCTCTTGTTTAATTGTCAGTCCCATCTAGATTTCCTTTTCCATCCAGTAGCTTGGCTTTCCTATTCGTGAATTCTACCTTGAATTTAATGTTATTCAGTTGTGCCACACTGAGTAGATTATGTTTTAGTCCTTAAACCCAATAAGCATTGTCACATCTGAGTTCATTGGTTAGTGCAATATAACATTTTCCTTTCACATAACAAGGTTCATCATTTCCAAATCTGACACTCCCACCATCATAGTGTTCCAAGTGTTCAAATTTAGATTTATCACCAGTCATGTGGTGAGAACAACCACTATCAATAATGCATGTATCATTCTTTCTAATATGAGAAATGGGGACCATATTATCATTTTCATCATCTGACTCATCCTTAACAGAAATGTAAATCATTTCATCTTCATCACTACTGTCAGAATCTTTAGCCATGTAACAAGATTTCTTACCTTTATCTTTGTAGTCTTTGTAGCTTTTGAAATCTTTCTTGCCTTTGTACTTTTCATGCTCCTTTTCTTCTTTGCCTTCTTTGTTTGGACACCTTGCAGAAATGTGACCAACTTCTTCACAAGAAAAATGGATCAAAGAAATTTTGCCTTTTTATTTTCCTTTGCCTTTGGTAAATCTTCTTGCAAGCAATGCTTCAATGACATCAAGATCATCAATAGAACCATCTTCATCTTCACTATCATACTTTTTGCTTTTAGATTTTGCAGCTTTCTTTTTGAGTGATAGTTTATCTTGAAATGCATACTCAATGTTATCAGAGCTAGGAACATAGTTATCAAATTTATCTAACTCAAAGGTTTTCAACCTTCCCACTAGTGCATCCAAAGTTATATCATTCTTAGGATCGCATATCATTTCTTGAATAGCTTAAACTCTAATTGCATAAATAGGAAGAAGAGTTTTGAGTACCTTGCTAACCACTATTACATCATTAATTTTTCCACCTAAGGCTCTGATTGCACTCACACTAGCTTTGATTCTATCACTATACTATGCAATTTTCTCATCTTCTTTCATCTTCATTTGATCAAAATGACCTCTAAGACTTTCTTCCTTAGATCTCCTTACATTGTCACCACCTCCATAGATATCTTTTGTAACACCCCACCAAGGGATCCAAAAGAATTAACCTAATGTTTTACTAAGTTTGCCAAACTTTTTTTTTTTTGAACAAGAAGAATAACAGACACATCAAACACATATTTGTGAAAGCAATAATATGCAATCAACTAAAAGAATACATAATAGGTTACATTTATTAAGGATCCCAAGATGTTGAATCACATATAAATTTAATCTAATACTAAGTCCATCAATATCACATTCATATGAAAGAATAATTATAAAGTCCAATGTCCATTTAAATAATATACATTTGTTTCAAATGCCTCTTGGAAAATTAAATTCAGAATGCTCAATCATCCACTGTACATGTCATAGGTTATGAAAGGCTTAGAAGAATATACATACATAGAAATAGAAATACATCATCCTCTTCAAATCCATGATACAAAGTACAATAAAAATAAATGAAACCATCCACCATACATGATACATCCATCCATCATAAAACACAACTATCCATCATAAAACACAACTAACTAAGTACGTAGTTCCTCCCAATCATCAATAGCATCATAAGACCATCATGGGCCCTACCCATCCCCTGCGCATAACATCCCAAGCCACTAATCAAATCATTGGTACTATCATATTAGAGACGTCACTACTAAAATATGTTACTACATAAGCATAAGGAAATTTAACATGCTAGAATAAAGCATAAGATGATCCTACAAAGTAGATAACATCACCTATCACATGTTAATCATCAATATAAGGAAATACGTTAGTAATTAACATCATCTAAACATGATAAACAAGCATACCACAAAGCTCTAGCCACGGTGACTACAGACAGATCTCAATGGTAAGAGTAAAAAGCACCACCATCCGACCACATGGAACCTAAATGGCCCACTCCCATCGTGCTAAGGAGATAGTCTCAAGTCCCATACAGGATATCAAACCACATATCAAAAGCACACTCTAAGTTCAGGAAACCCTAAAAGCAATCTAACTCAAAGGTTCTAAGATATGTCAACATCTAATTTCTAGAGGCACACAAAACATGTAGGAAACCTACTATGTAAGCGGGCAAGTGTCATCGCACGAATCATGTTGCAGTTACCTGAGCAGTCTCTTATGACCCTCAGGTCCCTATTGATTCCTATGTGGCCACTAGTATCCTCTTATAATGACAAGGCATATTACGGAATGAAAGGTCGCAACCAAGCGTTCTCTCTACTCCCATCCTAGTCTGTACTAGCACTCAAGGAATGGGTGAGAACATACAAGACTCTTATTAGGTTTATTTTACTCTCATTTATTGTAATATTTTCACTTATTAAACAACTTACAATGAGTTACTCTGGTGGCCACTTAAGGCTTTGGCCCCCATTGCAAGCCACTTCTTGACACTACAAGTAGATAACCT
This sequence comes from Cupressus sempervirens, assembly GCA_028749045.1. NCBI lineage: Eukaryota > Viridiplantae > Streptophyta > Pinopsida > Cupressales > Cupressaceae > Cupressus > Cupressus sempervirens. The sequence goes on along the minus strand of CM053784.1, from coordinate 603,185,543 downwards.
ACCCTAGGCTCATAAAAGCACAAATCAATAATCATATAAAATCACCTCAATCCTATACAAGCGATTGGAAAGCATCAAAAGATAATCCACAATAATCACATTAGTTCTCTACAAGCAACTAGAAAGCATCAAAGACAAATCACAATATCCATCAATTCTCCACAAGCAACCGGAAAGCATCCCAAGCTAATTCACAATACCCATCGATTCTTAATGAGCAACTGGAAAGTATCCCAATAATATTGATCAATGATTCAAAATGGTTAAGTCAAACATGTCACAACATGACATCATCAAAAAATAAAGCAAACACTTCAATCCCATCAAGGCGACTGGAAAGCAACCCAAATATAACTGATCAAGGACTCAAAAATGGTTAAGTCAGGTATCTCATATACATACACCTCAGCTTCACACAAGAAGACTAGAAAATAATTACAACAATAAATACAACCATATCATAGAGCATACCATCACATTACCATGGTTGGATTAAAAGATCAAGAAAAAAACATCATCATGACATCACAAACACATAACTCTTGAGCCTCTGGTAACATCCTAAGACTAGCCAAGCTAGGTCAACCTCGAGACCCCAAAACATAGACATCACATAGAAAACATAATAGTCTCACAGTTCGGTTTGATTTGGAAGCACATAGTTTTGAGTTAAACAATAAGGTTTTAGTTTTTAGTGTTTGTGTTCAAGTAAATAGTCTTATAGTTCACCTTTACAATTAACCCATTCTTCTTTTTAAATAATTCACAAAGTTACCCTTATTTGATTTAGGTTGATTTCCTAAATTGATCTAAAGGCAAGTTATTTATTTTACTTATTAAGATAAATAAGTGATTCCAATCTAAACAATAATATTAAAATAAGTCTACAATTTCCATTTAACTTTATTCATAATTAATTGAATTTAATTAAACTAATTTTTAATTAGATTAATTAATGATTATCAAACTAAACACTTATATTAATATCTTCAACAATTATTAGTTTTTAATAATTAATAAAATTATCAATAATTTTATTAATTAAAATTAACTATATTTAAAAGCATTAGTATTAAATTAATAAAACTTATTAACAAAACTCTTTATTTATCTATATTCATTAATTATTAATTAATTTAATAATATTAATATTATACTTTTAAAATTATTAAGTAATAATAATTTATATTTATATTTAAACTTTTAATTAAATTTTATTTAAATTAACAAAATTAATAAACTAAATTTAATTAATATTAAATATATTTAAAAAAATTAACAAGTAATGCATGCGATTTTAAATCGCAACAGGTCGTAGGTTTGTGGTTGCTGTCACAATTGTACTGCGACTGCAATCGCAAGTACGATTGTGTATAGCAGTCGTTGGCACTATGGCCGTGGTATAAGGTAAGGGGGTGGGGGGGTGAGGTGGGGTAAAACCCGCCCCCCACCCCCACCCCCCCCCCCCAAAAAAAAATTATTTTTATTATTATTTTTTTAAAATAAATTTATATATATATATATGTTTTCAATAAACAAGACCCCTTTCCCAAAAAAAAATTTAAATATATATATTTTTTAATAAAATTTACCAAATAAATTTGATAGGAAAAATAGTTTCAATCCATTCAAATTCTCTAATTTAAAATTTTCTTTTAACTCTTCCCAAATTAAATACAATTTTCTTTTACCTACAGATGAGGTTTCCAAATTAATTTATTTTCTTTCAATCATATTATACATATGAGATACAATACACATATCATAAATTTAGAACAAGAGAGCGAAAAATTCATGCAACGAGACCCAGAGAATCAATTTCAACAATCACGAAAAAGACAAGATTATCTAAATAACATAATTTTATCTGGGTGCATAAAATTCAAGAACCTACTTGGTTCTGATGCTAAGATCGAAACCACCCAAAAGATTTGCGAGAGAATTCGCTCCTATCCAAGAGCTCTCTAAAAAAATTCCCTTCCAAAATTCGCTCTCCAAATTCGTGTCCCTTGAAAATAAGAGTTCTCTCCTTAAATCGGGGCACTAATTGTGCATTCACCCAGGAGAACTTCATGCTCACCAAACTTCAACTCTTATTAACTTTTATTTATCTTTTCTATATCTTTTCCAAGCACGTTTATTGAATTATTAAATAACTTTATTTAATTTCCACTTGACTTCTCTATATTTAAGTTATTAAATTTAATCTCATGCACGCACTTAATGCAATTAAAATATCTTTGTTAAATTCACTTGTTTTATCTTTTTAATTAATTTCTTACATTTTAAGCTCATGCATACATCATGCGAACTTAAAGCTTTTAATTAATTAATATATTTTCACTTTTAAATTTATTTTTGAAACTTAATCGATAAAATATTTATTAACTTAAATAATAATAATATTTAGCATTTATTTAAAAAGGAACTCTAATATATTATCACATTCTAAACTTATTCTTATAACTTTTATCTTCAAAATTAATTCTTTTTATCTAATTAATTCTCCAAATTAATTAAATATAATTAAACATTAAATATAATTAAATATTAAAATATCATAATAATTTTCCATTAAATTAAATCATTTATTTAATTAAATTTTAATTAATAAATTTATCACCAAAGACTCATAAAACAACATACAAAGACCCATCATAACAAAACACATACAAAATCAAACTAAAGGGTTATAATCACGAATAAATGTCATCCAACACATTCGAAAGGTACACAACTCAAATACTTGTCCTAATTTTCTAGGACAAATGGCTTAAAGGTTTGGGATTTGGACTTAAGAATTTATATCCCCTTTCTTACCATTGAGATAGTGCGATAGGGTACACTCATCTTGGCAATTCAGGGAAGTTGATACCTGGTACCTGCAGCCTACATAAAATCCATGCATGTACGAACACAATATTTTAAGCTAAACAGGTAGTGGCAGAAAGTGGTGCATCATGTAGATATCTACTAGCAGGTGACTATGACTCCCTTCCTTAACCACATCAAAAATGTCATACATAAAGAAAATATACATGCACACTATACACATGCAGTATGGGGTAAGTATCCATAAGAAAAAACATACGATAATCCATCCAACTAATCATCATCAATAATTGAAAATGCTACAATAATCATCATGCATACATGAGGTATAAAGTACCAAGTAATCTCATCATAAAATCAACTAAATGTGAAACAATACTGATAATCTCAAAATAATGCTACTAATCATCAAGCATAAAACTAACCTAAACGAGTTTGGCAAAAATAACAAAATGCAAACTAGGGGTAAGCACTACATCTTTTAGCTTGTTCCACATTTCATGAGCAGTAGCACAATCTTTGAATTCATCAATTTCAACATAATTGAGAGTAGAAGCAATGTCAATCATCATTATGTTATGATTCTTCTTTTTCACAATTTGATGCATAGTCAAAGGTCCAGTAGGTATCACATATTTGTTCTCCAGATATTTTAGGTTTGTGTTACCAATGGTTGCCAAATGGAGCTTCAATGAGTTCCTGCCATGCTTGGAAGTTATCTATGTTCAACTTAGGAATCTCCCTTCTATAAGACATCTTGATCTTTAACTTAAGTCCTTGAAATCTTCTCTACAAGCACCAAAAGCTCTAATACCAATTGTTGAAAATATAAGAGTAACTGAGAGGGGAGGGGTGAATCATTTACCACAAAAACAAATCCAAGATCCCTAAGATGACAATACAATACAAAACCAAAACTCTGCTAAAACTAAAATATTGATGTAACTCGGTTAACACATGAACATTTGATTTAAACTGAGAATTTTTGTCACTCGGTAAACACTGAAATAATCACTTCTTAAGATGTTTAGTGTGTTTAACCTTAATTAACTTAGTTGCATAAATTAAATAATATGAACACAAGAGACACCAAGATTTAACATGGAAACCTAATTTGGGAAAACCACCAATTGCAACTAGTTATTGTTTTTCACTCTTATGAAGTGAGTCATGTTAGGAGTCAACCTTGTTAAAGGTTACAAAACACATTGTTAGGTGTGACCTTGTCAAAGGATTTAATCCACCCTGTTAGGAGTGGCCTTGTTAGAGGTCTTCAGACACTTCAATCTAGAAATGCCACCTTGTCAGAGAATTTATAAAATAGTTGTTAGGCTAACTCTATTAAGATATTGGATTCACTGCTACAATTATTAAAGAGTAACAATGACTTGACCTAATTTCTGATGCAACTATCTTTGTTGATTTTAGATCTTTTTTCTAGCTTGAATACTTTATCCTCCTTGATTAGAATGTTCTTTGTAGATCAGTCAACTCAGATACTCTGATATCCTTCCAATTCACTTCCTTAATTTATCTTCTTCAATTCAATCCTCAACTTGACCTTATATTTATATGATTTACCTTGTAAAGTTATCTTGAATATACTTTCGAACAAATAATATTCATCCCTTGAGTCGGCTAGAACTAACCAACAAAACTATTAGATCTAATATGTTGATATAGAAAAATCCTTTATTAGCCAACCCAACTCAGTCAACACAAACTCAAAAAATACTTTCCTTTAGACTTCCTTTCATAAATAAAGTGAGCTCAATTAACACTGGTTTCATGCCAACTTTCTTTTGGTAACCAAGTGAACTCGGTTAACACTATTTACCTACAAACTTTCCTGGAACACTTGACATACATAGGAAACTTCCTTCAATGCCTGAGTGAGCTCGATTGACATTGATTGCTAGGTAAAAGGCTAGAGAATTATTAGTATATAATATATTGACATATTATAATATGAATTTTTTAATTTTTTTCTAAGTAAGAAATTGATTTTTTGAGTGGTTAACTTTATGTGAAATTTTTTTTTTTAACAAAAATTGTCATTAATTTTTTTTGGTTAGTCTTCATATTGCTCCACCTTTAACTCTTGTTTTTTAACTGTAAAGAAGAAAAGGTGCACATAATTGCTTCCTACACTAATCTTTGAGAGGATGATTATGTAAATTTAACTAAATATTGTAGAGATCTTAAGAAATGCATAATAACATAATCAAAATAACAATGAACACATAACGCAATGATTACCATGGGGAAACCCTTCCAAGAGAAAAACCCACCCTCCAAAACCTACACGATGTATTCTCAAATCAAGAAGATTACAATACACTTGCAATGCAAGTTCTTATAGGAACGCATCACCACAACTCAAACTCGAACTCAGACTCAAAGATACTCCTTCTAGCACCTAGTCTTGCAAACAGAACTCGATGATTCAAGAACCTCCCCAAACCCTCTTTTTATAGTGATTTACAACTTGGAAACCATTTTTGGTCTTACAAAACCATGGGCCAAAACCATGGTCAAAACAACCCACCACATGTTACCCACTTCTTGTTCATAATTCCAAGAATAGCATTTTTGTCCATAATTTTGTCCTCTAGTTTAGACCCCCATAAAACTCATTTAATGAGTTGTTTATACTCTAAAAATAGTCCTATATTGTTCTAGAGACAAGACACATTTTTAATAACTCATGCACCTTTTTTCAACTCATAAACATGTGGAAAACTACCATAAACAAATTCTAGACTTTTCTACAATTTTTTGGAAAAATCTTGCAAGGTTGAGACACAATTCTCAACATTCTCCCACTTGTCGAACACCTTACAAGAGTCAAGGGATCCAAAGTGGCATGGACTAAATTGATAAGGGCCAAGAGGCCCATAGACTCTGAACACCATCTGAATTTCTTTGTGCTTACGAGCTTAGTTAATGCATTAGCAACATTCACCAAAGTCTCCAACTTCTCCAGCTTCACCTTGTTGTCCTCAACTATATCTCTCACAAAATGATATTGTACATCAATGTGCTTGGTCCTTGCATGAAATGTCGAGTTCTTTGCTAGGCAGATTGCAGTCTGACTATCACCATAAATTGTTACTACACCCTATTTGAACTCTATATCTAAACACAGTCTCTTTAGCTAGATAGCTTCCTTCCAAGCATGAGCAGCTGCCATATACTCTGCCTCTGTAGTGGACAAAGTGACCACAACTTGTCAATTTCTCATCCAACTGATTGAACCACCAAATAATGTAAACACATATGCACTAGTGGATCTTTTATCAACATCGCGAGCCTAGTCTAAATCTACATAGCCTTAAATATCCAATGAATGCTCATTTTCTGTTACATGGAAACATATAAAGTACTCTAAGGCACCCCGCAAGTATCTGAAAACTCTTTTTACTGCATCCCAATGTTCTTTTCCTTGTTTAGACATATAACAGGAAAGTACTCCCACTACTTGAGCAATGTTTGGTTTTGTACAGACCATAGCATACATTAAACTTCCAACAGCATTCTGATACGGTACTCGACTCATCTCTTTCATCTCCAATGGGGATGTAGAACACTGTGAGCTAGAAAGCTTTGTTCTCATAGTAATAGGAACACTCAATGGTCTAGAATCCTGCATATTGAATCTTCTCAGAATATTACCACCATACCTACTCTGACCTAGCCAAAGCTTTCTATTTTGTATATCTCTTATAATCTCCATTCCCAGAATGTGCCTTGCTACACCAAGATCTTTCATTTCAAACTTTTCTGAGAGTTGAGATCTTAATTCTGCAATCAAACCTTTTCCTTCGCAATAAACAACATGTCATCAACATATAAGGCAATAACTAGGAAATTATCACCATCAAACTTGTAATATATACAATGATCAAATTTGGATTGCACAAATCCAAAACTCAATACATATGTATCAAACTTCTGGTACCACATCCAAGGACTTTGTTCTAAACCATACAAGGATTTCTTCAATTTACAAACCAAATGACTTTTACATTTCACCACAAAGTGCTTTGGCTATGTCATATAAATTTCTTCCTGCAAATCTCCATCAAGGAAAGTTGTCTTCACATCCATCTACTCAACTTCTAGATCATAAGATGCTACAATAGAAAGTAAAAATTGAAAGGATGTCATTTTTGCTACAAGAGAAAAAAATTTCACCATAATCAATTCCTACAACCTAGGAGTAACCTTTTGCAACCAATCGTGCTTTATACTTCTCAATGCTTCCATCTAAACCCATCTTCCTTCTGAACACCCATTTACAACCAACAGGCTTTCATCCTTTAGGCAATGGTACAAGGTCCCATGTGTCATTCCTCTTAAGATTCGTCATCTCTTCTTCCATGGAAATTTTCTAGGACTCTGAATCATTCATACCAAGAGCCTCTTCTACAAATTTTGGTTCATCAATATTAGCATTCAAAGAAAATATACACCTCCAATCATCAAGAGAATATCCATACCTTTCTAGTGCTTTCCTTTTTCTAGTAGACCTTTGAAAAATATATGGTTCAGCTTCAACTTCATGATCAGATTCTCTCTCTCCCTCTGATGATTTAGAACTCATAGAACTCTCTTCAACATCTCATCTTTCTGAGGGTCTTGATTCAACTTTCTCAGGTGTAGCAAGAAGTTGAATCACATCTTTTTTTTTCTTTTATATGTTTTGGCTATACTATAATAGAAGAAGGCTTAGTTTCTCTAAATATAACACTTCTAGAATAAAGTACCTTTTGTGTAATAGGATCCCAAAGCTTGTATCCCTTCACACCATAACTATATCCGATAAAGATACATTTGATAGCTTTGTTGTCCAATTTAGTCTACTTCTTCTTTGGCACATGAGCATATGCCTCACAACCAAAAACTCTTAGATGTCTAAGCAAAGGCTTATGGCCCGACCATGCTTCCATTGGTGTCTTATCAACAAGATCTAATATAGGAGACCTATTTATCAGGTAGCAAGCAGTGGCTATAGCTTCATCCCAAAAATTTTGTTCCAGTCTATCTCCACTTAGCATACTCTTAGCCTTCTTCATCAAGGTCATGTTCATTCTTTCTGCAACTCCATTCTACTATGGTGAATACAGAGTTGTCTTTTCTCTTTTAATACCACAGTCTTTACAAAATGTGTTGAAATCATTGGAGAAAAAGTCACTACCATTATCATTTCTCAAACAGTTTATCTTCTTTTTGGTCTGCAACTCAACCATTACTTTAAATTCTTTGAAACTACTAAATACTTTAGCTTTACTCCTAAGAAAATAAACCCATGTTTCTCTACTAAAATCATTAATGAAAGAAACATAATAAACTGATCTACCAATAGAAGGAACATCAACTAGAACAAATACATCCAAATGGATTAGATCCAAAATACATGAGGACTTATGAGAACTTGAGTAAAATTGAACGTAGTTTTGTTTACCATAGATAGAATGCTCAAAAAAATCAAACTCAAGATTGTAGTCATTCAACCCATCAACAAGTTTTTTACTTTTTAAGGTTTGTAGACCCTTCTTACCTATGTGGCTAAGTCTTTGGTACCATAACATAGTCTTCTCTATAGGAAACTTTGATTCAAAAGATAGAGCACCCTTGGGTACCCAAAATCTCTCCTTCTCCAGAAAAGTAGTCCTCTTCATAGTCTTATCAGAAGTACTCTTGCACTCAACCGTGCATGCATCAAGCTGGTACAATGTACCCAATCTGCTTCCTCTTGCTATTACCATAGCATCTCTCACCATTTTCACACCTACTTCTAAAAATTGTACATGTACACCTGCATCTATTAGTTTGCTAATAGATAACAAATTTCTCACTAGTTATGGGATATGCAAGACACCATCAAATCTTCTAATTCTTCCATCAAAAAATTTTACATGAATATTTCCATGACCAAAAATATCAAGAACTAATTTATCATCCAAATTTACCTTACCACCATCAAAATTTGTATACTTACTAAACCATTTTCTATTAGGAGTCATGTGAAAAGATGCACTTGAGTCTATCAACTGTGCATTGTCACCTGCATGAGTGGCCAAGGCTATGATGAAAACATCTCCATCTTCCTTCTCAAAATTAGAATCAGAATCTTGCTTCTTGTTCTTTTTATTTTTCTCCTCTTTGCAGTCCTTTCAGAAGTGTCCAAGTTTGCCAAAATTCTAGCAAATCACCTTGGACTTACTAGGAGATTTTGATCTCCCCTTATTCTTGGACTTAGAATGGTCATGTTGCTTTTCATTCTTGCCTCTTTTTTTTGGTCTTCCTCAAACACTCAAAGCCACTTTGGCATTCAGAGAGACCTTCCTTCTCATCTCCTTATAAAGTAGAGAATCAAAAACATCCTCCATCTTCAAGACAACTGAAGTACTCCCTATGGCCATGACAAGGTTGGCCATGACAAGTGATTTCGCTTGATAGATCTCACTTAGCTTCTTCCAAAGATTCTTTGTGATAGGCTCTTCATGGACATTAATCAGAATCGAAGATGAGACCCTTAGCTTTTATGTCTGTCACATCATACAATGTGGCTAAAGTCAGATCTATGGGCCTCGGCTTATTCTCATCAATCGAATCCCATAGATCCCAATCATTCAATAGATCTTCCACCTTTAGCTTCCAAATCTCAAAATTTGTCCCAGAAAACTTCTCTACATCAATCCTCCCTAATATGCTTGCCATCTTTGCAATCCTGCAACACAAAAATGAAAACCTCTACACAAGCTCCCACTCAAACCTTGATTACCTCAAAAAACCCTATACCCAACAAATAGAACCAAAACTAACCAGGCTCTGATACCACTTGTAAGGAAGCAAAGGTGTGCAGAATAGCTTCCTACACTAATCTTTGAGAGGACGATTATGAAAATTCAACTAACTATTGTAGAGATCTCAAGAAATGCATAATAACATAATCAAAATAACAATGAACACATAACACAACGATTATCATGGGGAAACCCTTTAAGGAGAAAACCGCACCCTCCAAAACCTACACAGTGTATTCTCAAATCAAGAAGATTACAATACACTTGCAATGCAAGTTCTTACAGGAGCGCATCACCACAACTCAAACTCAAACTTGGACTCAGAGATACTCCTTCTAGCATCCAGTCTTGCAAACAGAACTCGATGATTCAAACATCTCCCCAAGCCCTCCTTTTATAGTGATTTACAAATTGGAAACCATTTGTGGTCTTACAAAACCATGGGCCAAAACCATGGGCAAAACAACCATGCCACATGTTACCTAGTTGTCATTTGTAACTCCAAGAATAGCATTTTTGTCCATAATTTTGTCCTCTAGTTTAGGCCCCCATAAAAGTCATATAATGAGTTGTTTATACTTTATAAATAGTCCTATATTGTTCTAGTGACAAGATGCATTCTTAACAACTCGTACACCTTTTTCCAACTCATAAACATGTAGAAAACTACCACACACAAACTCTACAATTTTCTACAATTTTTCGAAAAAAGCTTGCAAGGTTGAGACACAATTCTCAACATTAACTATTGAGTTAATTCATTGTTGTATTCACCTTTAACCCTTTTTCTTATTTATTTAAAAAATATATTAGGTATTATCTCCACTTTAAACTCATAATTTTTTCTATTATTTAACTTTAGATTTTTTTAATTGATTTAGGTTTTAATTTTTAATTAATTTACTTTATTTTTTAATTGATTATATTTTTCATTTTTAATATTAATTTTTAATTTATATAATTTATTTCGCCAATAGAATATATGTGGGAGTTGTTTTTATAATATTATATTTTTGTCTCTTATTAATTTTTCATAATTAATTTTTTTGGTGAAGCTTTTTTTAAATGATTATTTTATTCATATATGATAAATTGAATATAAATAAATATTATTTCTTAATTTAATTAATAGATCTTTTAAAACATTATTTTATGTAAATTGAAAATTATTAATAGTTTGTATTCATATAAGATTATATTTTTAAAAATAATTTTATTATTAATCACCTTTGTTACAGACACAAAAGCATGCAACTATTGATTGGAACTTTAAATAAAGGATTTTAATGATGTCCACAAAACCATCGGTCTAAGGGACCACAAATTAGAAGCATTAATCTTGATTCCTTTCAAGATCCAACCTCCTACTATGAGTCTTGACAATCAAACCAGCAATCTATTATATCTTATCATCATCAAACAAATTGTGTAAGCTTATATCATCCCCTAAGATGGCCCTGTATTGAGCCCAAATATCCTCATATGCATTACAATCAATAAGAAAGTCGCATTTCATCTCAACCACCCCTTTTTCACAGAATCTGCATATCCTCTCCTCCCACTTGTCTTTAGGCTTCTCCCATCTACCAATCTTGCATCTGAGATGATGTGATCCAATCCTCAACTAAGAAATTAACATCCTAGCCTTACTATTAATAGTTGACCCCAGATATGCTTGACCCTCATGCCCCTTAAAAGGATTGAAAACTTTTATATAATATTTCTTTTTCCAATCCATGTTAAGAGACCACATGGAAAATTAAAAAATTTCCCCTAACAAACTTCTTTATTTCCATGTTAGTGGTTAGACACTCTTGCAACTTGATATTGCACGTCCTCAACCACTTTATGTTTTGTTTCATCCAAGTCTTCTTTGTACAAGCCAAGTCCTCTTGCATTGCAATTTTGGGCCAATTTTGGTTATCTATGTTGTCAAGTTTCCTTAAATAACATATTAATCGAGTTATGAAAGTCACCTCCAGTAGATAGATACTAGTTTTTGCTAACAAGATTTCATAAGATACAAATGCCTTGACCTTGATATTACTAGTGATTAGATATTTCTACATCCTCACTAGTTGTCTCCACCCACACTTTGTCATGTTGCACGCCCCCCCCCCCCCCCCCAAACCTCACAACCATAAAGAATAACTCGACTGACCAGCAAACCAAATAGATTTTTCTTGGTCATCCAGTCCAATACCTTGGTGTTTGTACATCTATTTTGCTGAAAATATAGTTCTTTTCATCCCTTGTATCCTTTTAACTCTGCAAGTCTCCCAGCTAAGCCTGTAGCTGAATTCAAACCCTAAATATTTTTATTTTTCACCTTTTTTAATGGGTTTCCTTCAAAAAGAAAATCCCAATGATCATCCTTTATTTTCAAAGAAAAAATCATGATTTTTGTCTTGGATTTGTTCACCTACATCCCCACTTTTTAATAGAAGTGCTCTAACACCTTTAAGTGATCTTTTACTCCCTAAGAAGTTTTTGATATTAGGATTAGATCATCTACATAAAGAAGAAGCTTCAACACATAGCCAGCTAACTGGACCCCTTACCCATCAATTTCATCTAGTCAATCTTTTATTTTATCAATATATAAGCCAAATAAAGTGGGGGATAATGGGAATCCTTGTTTCACACCAATATCACTCCCAAAATACTCAAACATTCCCTCTTTAGTTTTGATTTTTGCTCTAGCTTTCTCCTAAAGTTTATGCACTACCGCTATGTACACATCTGAGATGCCTAATTCTTCCATTCTTTTCCATAGCTTGTCTCTAGGCACCATATCAAAGGCTTTCTTGAAGTCTACGAAGCAGCAAAAAGCTTCTCCCCGAAGCTATCCCATACTTTCTCTATCAAATGTAGAAAAGTGACGTAGTGATCAATAGTAGAATGTCTTGGTCTAAAACTTGCTTGTCCTTTTGCTCTTTTTCCTTCCATTTCCACCCATTCTTGATCTTGTGTTCCACCATGCCCCCAAAGAGTTTTTTGAATAGTGGTTTGACCATTATAGTGTGGTAATTAGATGGGTTGTTAATATCCCCACTTTTAAATAAAGGTATAACCACACTAGTGGTCCAATCATCTGAAAAGCCATCTTGAATGAACTTGTTAAAAATCCCCTTTATGTGAGGAGCTAGGAGATCAACTCCCCATTTCAAAAATTCAACTAGCAACCCCTCTATGTCACTTACCTTGCCATTTTTTGACTTCTTTATTCCAAGTTTGATGGCCTCTACTATGAAGAGCTCAAAAGAAGAGGTCACCATAGGAGGTGGTTCTTTCTTTTCAATGGGCTCATAAAGTAACTTTGCATATTCTAACCAATGGGAAGTAGTGGTATTGTTTCCATTTTTTTATTTCCTTTGTTGTAGTTCTTTCTAAAAGTCTTTGGGATTGTGTTTGCTTAGGGCTAATAACTCCTCCTATCTTGCATTTACATAATATATTTTCTTTGACTGGACCAACTCTGTATATTTCTTTGTGTCCTCTTTGTTTGTATTCTTGTATTTCAAAGATCTCTTAGCTACCTTGTACTTCTCAGCATACCACGGGTTAGCAAGAAAAGTATTTGTAGCCCTCTTTTTACTACTAGATATTTGACATTCTTTTAGTGCTTTATGAAGAATAGGGATAACCAAGCTGATGTGTACATGTTCTAGATCCATGTTGATCCATTCATCTGTGCTATGTTTGTTTGTCTCAAGGAGTTGTTGTTTGAGAGCAGTCCTAAATATGTCCTTGTTTTCTTGATTTATGAGTATTATCCCACTACTAGTGATAGCCTTTTTCCATGTGGAAGTCACATTAATTATGCATGTTATATGGGACCAAATCAAACTTAAAATAAAGAGGCATGTGATGAAATTGCATTCCTAGAGGAGCTTCCCCAACATTAAAATCTATCACTCTAGGAATCTAGATTTGAGAATAAATCACATAGTCCACCACACTATCCATTGTATGTTTTGTACGTGATATCCCCGAATGTTGGCCTGCTTCTCATACCATTGCAAATAACCAGGCCAAAAAGACTACACATCCCCAAAACCTATGCCCCAAAATGTGAAATTCCTCCTTTATTGTCTTGAGAGGTTCTCGTCCAAGAGTGGTCATCATTTTCTTCTAACCATAAAGGGTTATCCTCCCCTTCTTTTATGTTCAATTGCAGCAATTGATTATCCTAGCATTGAAGTCATTGACAAGCATAATTGCCCCCAAGTTGTTGAATAGAGATATGTTCCTTTATAATGAAGCAAATGGGTCTTCGTTGTCCAAGTTGTGTCTCTTGTATAGTTTAGAGTTCTTTGGAGCAAAATAGGAAGTAGCCAACCTGAAAATAGTTTCATCTATAGCAACCTATAGCCATATGTATTTTTGTTTGGATCTACTTTTAAAATTCTTACAAATTTGTCCCACTTCTCCTTGATGAGCATTGTAATTCCCCCATGACCTTTCCCTGTATCTTCCCTTTGTTCCAAAATGAAAACTTCTCGTAACCATTGAAATCTAAGACCATGCACCCTTCATGCTCATGTGTTTCAACTATGATGATAATATATTTCCCCTATGCTATAAACCCAGCCCAGGACCTCTTCTCCATGGATAGCCTCTACAATTCCAACTTACTACATTTAAGCAATCCTATGGGGTCTCAAATTCCTATTCCTTCTTTGAGAGATGCTCTCTAATTTGGGCTTTCCCATTTTTTAGAAAATCCCACTTTCCCTCACTTCTTGTTACCTTTACTTTGTCCCACTACTTCCTTTGTTTCTCTTGTTGAGAAAAAGTTAGATCTTCATCTAGATAGATATGGGTTCCTCTAAGAAGCCCCCTATTCTTAAGGATGATATTTTTATCCTCTAGGTTTTTTTAAACAACTTTTACGTGTCTATCTCTTCCACCATCCACCTTTTTACCTATCTTGCTTGCTTGTTGAATAGTACCTATCCATTATAGCATATCAGTAAGAAAATCTCTCACTAGTATATCAGTCATTTCCCTTTCTCCAAAATCTTTCAAGCCTTTAATGATGATATTTGGAGCCTTGCCCCATTTGTCCTATTCTTTCCTTATCTGGAACTTGATTTGTTGCTCAATGATGTCCTTTTGTTTACTTGCTGATTTGCCTACAACTTGAGACCACGATTTAGCCTCTTCTATCCTTTCCTTTAGCTAAGATTCTTTGAATTTTATATCTGCTAAGGCTGATTGGATTTCCTCCAATGGGGTGATGCCCACCTCTTTCATTATTTCCTTTTCTTTATTCCCTATTACCCTTCATAGTGTCATTTCTTGTTTTAATATTTCTATTTCTTGTTGTCCAATATCCATTTTGAATTCCATGATTGAAATTTATTCTCTAAGGCTTTTGTTTTCTCGTACTATTTTGCTTGTGTATTTTATTTCTTCAAACACTTTGGTCTCTTCTTCCTAGTTCCTTGTTTCTATAGTTTCCATCCTTTTTTTTAGGTCTATAACCTCTTCAACATACAAATTTGAAGACCATGAGAGTGGTGTTTTAGTTGGGGTGTAATAGATATCATCATCTTGTTTGCCCTCAATGTTGTCTCCTTTTCTTGTTGTGCTAGTTTCAACTTCAATTGTGTTTAATGTGGTGTTCATGTTGGATTCTGACTTTTTTTGCAGTCCTATTTTTCTTTCTTCCTGTGATTCTAGCCTCATATTAACTTGGTATGTTTTGTCAGGTATTTCATTGATCCTCGGCAATATCATAGCTAAACATTTTTTATTTGTTTGTCTACCCTTCCACATCAGTCTACGTCTTAAGATACCTTTGTATTGCTTTACATTTACCAATATTAGTTTTTCATTTGTAGTACATGTCTGATTAAGGAAGTTTGTCATAATAGATTGGAAAAACTCGATTAGAATTTCTAGTGTAGTTGAGAACTGAGGTGTTGAAGGACCTCCTACTCTCTAATTCCAACCTCTATGATATAGCAAGTTAGTTATTGTCCCTGTTAACTAGGATTGCAGATTCCCATTGAAATCGCCCCCATCCCCTCTATCCAGAACAAAAATCTTGTTCCCTTCTGAAAACAAAGACCCCTTTAGACTGGGTCTATAGCTGACCATTATGAGTTTCTTGCATGTTTCCCCAAGGCTAGACCCCATGTTGAATGTATGGTGATAGCCCAAAAAGGTTTCACTATTACTGTTTATCTGTTCTCACAAGTTTTCCTTTGTAGTTTTCAACGTGTTGTTTAATGTAACATGTTTTAGGTGAGCATAGAAGTGTCTTGATTGAAATGATGAAGTGCAAAAAATAAAAATAAAAAACTATAGATAAATGAGATAGGGGAAGTTGGCAAGAACACTTACTAAAGACTTATTGATTCAAATTTGGACCCACTTCTTTGCTCGTTTCTCTCTAAGATCCCAATGCTCTATTTGTTTTTCTTTGGACCCACTCCTCTCTTCATTTTTGTGTTGTTCCAACTAGACCCACTTCCCACTTGGTTATTTTGTTGTTCGATGCTCCTCTATTGTCATCCTTCCTAGTGTTTTTCCTACAACCATGTTGAAGCTACTCTATTCGGATACTCAAAATGATGGGATCATATTGAGGGATCCTATACCTATGGTGGCATTATAGCTTGAGGCATTAGCACCTCCTTAATATTTGAACCAACCTCCCTGAGATTGAACCAACACTTCAAACCACCAACATTTGGTTGAATTTTGATGTGGTATTTTCATCCATCAAGCCTACATCATTTTGTAGTGACATCCATGTAACTGTCCACCAATTTCATCTTTTTAGCCTCTCGCAACACTAGTTGTTGGGTGCAAACCAACACCCCATGATACCCAAGGTAGCTACAAACACTAGACATGTTGGCTAGGACACCTTTTCCCTCCATGCAAAGTCATCTTATAACTCCTTATGCAACAATCCTTATGTCTCTTGTCTATAGCATCAACAACCTTTGCACAAGTAGGCAAAAATATGTTGGTATAAACACTTGTGTCCTCTAGCTAATTGTCAACTATCATTTGTCACTCCTACAACTTGTTTCATCCAGCAAGTTCACCAACCTGCATATTGGGAGGAATTAAGCACATGACTTCTCATAATAAGGAACTTCCTCAAATGGTTTGGAGAGGACACTTGAGGTTGTAGGTCACCCCATGGTTTTGGGTTTGAATCTCCCTTCAAACTATTCTAGTGGGATCGGAGTTTGAGATATTGGTCTTACCTCTAGTGGATTAGTCTCGCCCAGCTCACCTTTCCTTGAACTCCAACTTGGCATCAATAAGCCCAAGGTAAGGCGAGGGGAGTCATTGGGCTAGGTCGCAAGGATACCACTAGGGTGATCCAAAAAAAATGGGGTTAGTGGCACATCGTCACGCTACAAGTGCATACCCACAAAGTTTTTTATCTTAGTTTTACTAATATTCTAACTTCTATTTTATTTTATTTTAAATCTTATGGAAGATTTTCTCATTTCATTAAATTTCTAGCATGCTTTTTTTTAAATTAGTCCCTACAAATCAATTCATATTGCCTCAAATTTTAGGCCAATAAGAAGTGCACATAATTATTATTTGTAGTGATTTTGTTAAAAAATGTATATCTCAACTTTAAAGACAATAAACATTTTATGCATGTGAAAAATATCTCATACATGATTGGTTAAAAAATTATTTATTAATAGCATTCTACCTTACTTTTGGGGAACTAATAATGAATATTTTCCTAAAGTATTAGTTTATCTAAAATAATTAGAATTCGATAAAATGTAATCAAAAAAAAAAAGATATGAAATTGTTTTTTTTCTTTTTATGTCCCTTAGTTTAATATATTTAGCCTTTTTAATCATTATCTCTTCAAATTTTAGATCTTAGAAAGGTAGCAAAATTTCCAAATATAAATAAGGGTTGTGCACCATTAGAGTCCTTGCCTAAGGTAGGGGAGGAGTAGAAAGTATGTGAATATAAACATCCAGTGTTTCTCAAGCTAATATTATTTGATTAAGAAAGAAGAATGCATGCAAAGTGGAAGGTCCAATTTACAACCTAGCTATTATGCATGTTTTTGGATTATGTTGGATAATGGAAATATTAACCTGTGATTGATAGAGTGAATGACTAGAAATAAACATTTCTTGAAACACCATGCCTAAATCATATCTTGGTTAGAATGAAGAGAAAATTTAATCTAGAAGATATGTTATTGTACATCATTGATTTTGTGAGCCAAGTGCTTGGCCAAAGGTAGACTTTAGCCAACCATTTTAGTAGAGAGGCAACGAAGGGGAAATAAAGAGACAAATTTTCTTGATTCCTCTTAAAAACAAATAGTTTTATGATGCTTTACTACTAGGTGCCTCTAAGAAGCTCATTTTCAAACAAGAAAATGCTACATGAAAAGCTTGTGTTAGAATCCTACAGGTTGAGAATTATAGAAAATCAGTTATATACAAAGCAAGGATGTAGCTTACCATCAAATGAAGCATAAATTATACACACTATCAAAACATTTTAGTATTATCCAAATTATTAAGAACAGAGAATGCTTAATAAATAGTAATGTTATTACTTCATCATAATGTATTTGTTAAGGCCATTGCTTGCTCACATAACTTTGAGAAGGATTGTATCTAAGTTCTATATTTTTTTAGTGAAAAAAAACCAAAACCTTAATTGATGTACTCCAATATAACATGAAATAAGCTTCAATATAACATGGTAGTAAAATATGATGATATCTCCCTTATCATTTGAAGGAGATCCTACATGAGTACTAACTAGTAGTTGCACATTTATGTACATGCAACGATTAGCCAATAGGAATGATTTGTGCAATTGATTGGAAGGAAAAGAAGAAGTATTATGGTTAATTTTAGGATTATAATTAGATTAGGTTTTCAATTTAATATAATATTTTTTAGGGTTAGAATTAAGTTTGAGGTTAGGTTTCAAGTTGGATAAGATTGGAGTAAGGATTATGATTCAAATATATCTTAATTTTTAATATTATTTAGGATTAGGGCCATGGTACACAAAAAATTCTTTAAATTAATTATATGGTGTAGGATTAGGGATAACTTATTTAGATTTTAAATAGATTAGGATTCAATTTGGTTTGGTGTAATTATTTGAGTTAGGTTCAAAGTTTAATTTATTGGAGAAGATTTTGGAAGGTATTGAAAACTCAATTTTTTAAGGGTAAGGGTTCAATTTCTACTTATGATTTAATAAAGCTTAATGCTAGGTTAATGGGTTTTTTTTTTTTTGGTCGATAATAAGATTATATTTTATTTATATAATAAGATTTTGCATTTAAAAAAAAGGGTCCAACATCTCTATCTTAGAGGACCATCATATTCACTATGCCTTGATTTTTCCTATACTGCCAATACATAGAAGCCCCTTTAGCAAGCTTTATACATTTTTAATAAGCACTCCTAAAAACTAGGTATTTCCTAAACCTACTATCTAGGTCATGATGATCTTAGCATGGTCAAGCCAGACACACTTCCATAGTGGCAAAAATCCAAAAAAGTTTTCTTTGATTGCAATCTATTGCTCAAAATTGTTACATTGTCTTCAGAGCCCTTCAATCTCCCCTTGCTCTAACATTCGCTTCACAGGCCCTTCGTTCTTGAAAAACATGGTGTCATTCTTGAAGCTGCATTCCAATGTTGCCAACAATAAGGCATCCCACGCTATCATCCTTTCTGCAAAATGGGATCTCAGCATCTTCTACAAAATTGAGTGTCCTCCATCTCTTTTAAACTCTGCAAGTTTTCGTTGCAGACTACTTTTTATTTGTGAAAATCGCAGGAACTATGGCCTTCCTCTGTTGTTCGTGAAAAAGCTGAATTGCAACCTTCAAGCTTCCCCATGCCTAACGGTGCTCACCTATATAAACATCTCTATCAACCTACACCCGTGGCTAGTTGACAAAGGGGAAAATCCCTTTCTCCCTCTCTTCGTCTTCGTCTTCATAGCCTTCACTAAAATCAAAGGCCCACCTAGGGTGTACCCATTCTGGGAGTGACTCCATATCCAAAATTAAGGCCTTTTCAAAAAGAGCCTCCATTACACAAGAAACATTCTGCTCATGGTCGCCAACTTGTAAACCCCATGCCATCAGCATTGCTGCAATATCAACCTGCACCTTCCATCGATGGTCTACCTCTTGGAAGAGGGGACCCAAGGTTTCTTGCATTACGCTAATAACTTATGTTGAAGGGCATTTCATTGTTTGTTTGAGACATCTATCCACCACCTTCCCAAACAGGGCTTTCTGTTGCTTCTCCGTTTTGAAGGTAAACATCAACTCCATTAATTATTTTCAATCACTCTTTCTTAATTTAGAGTTATGCATTGAAACTTCCCACCCCTCTTATTAAAAGAGCCTTTCACACACTTCAATTAGATGCGGCTCTATCTTGATTTGATGCGTCAGCATTCAATTTTTAAAAATTGCCTCTGTTGCCACACATTTTTCATTTCCAACCCACACCAAAAGGACCAATTACACCAATAAAATATGCCTTCATCACCATCTTCTGAATTTCTCGTCCTTAAGAGTCTTTTTCATTTAATGATTCCTGCAATAAATAATCATTGAATCAAGTGATTTAAATCCAACCCAAAATCTAAATATTCTATCCTCACCAATTCATCATTGAGGGTGGTTGCCCATTTTGATAAAGTGTTTGCCTCTATGTTTCCTTCAAGTTTAATATGAGTAATCTTGAAATCCTCAAAATTACTCAATTCTTGCACAATTAAATCAATTACTATTTGGAGATGTCATGTATTAATTTTCAATTTTGATATTGCCTACACCACTATGAGGAAATCACCTTCTAAATGTAGCTTTTTGATCCCCTCCTTTCTGGCTAACCTTACTGCTAACAAAGTTGCTTGACACTCTGTTGTGTTATTGGTGTGCATGGGTAACTTTTTTGTTCCTTTCAATAAAATGTGGCCTGCACTATCTCTCAAAACCACCCCAACACCTGAAGCCCCTGGATTACTGCTCGCAGCTCCATCAAAATTTGCTTTAACCCATCTTACCAATGGAGCTCTCCATTCTATCCTTCCAAACTTCAACTTTTTCTTCTTAGTCACCAGTGCACCTGAGGAGGATTTAAATCTTATCCCTGGCCATGAGGATTGTAACACACTATCCTCCTTTGTATAAGGGATCTACACCACTTACCTTTTTGTGACACAGGCACTTACTATCTCCTCTATAGCATTAATAATCCTACTTGAGCATCTTCTCAGAGTCTCTTTTTCTCCTTGAAAAATTCTTCTATTGTGTTCCTTCCATAATTCCCATATAATCAGTGAGGGTGCAACTAACCATATGCTTGAGAGAGTAGTTTTTCTTTGCTTCCTTGGCCATCCATCAAACACCACTTTAACATTTTGGGCTCTCGACCCCTACCAACTCAATTTAAATTGGACCAAGTCCCAACATTTCCTTGCATACTTACATTGAACCAAAAGGTGATCTAGTGTTTCCTCATTCTTCTCACACATAGGGCATCTTGACAGTCCTATTATGCCTATTTTCTTTAGCCTTTCAGTAGTTAAAATTCTACCATTGCATGCCAACCATGCAAAGGCTCCTATCTTGGGTAGTATATCCTTGTTCCAACAAAGATCTTTTCAGGTAAAAGCTTCATTGTTTGTATTAGCCAAATTATTATAACCAAGTTTGATAGAATAATTACCTGAAAGGGATCCACACCAAATGATTTTATCCTTCTTTGTGCTCAAGAGCAATCTTCTTTCATCTAAGATGCTCTTCATTTGCTACTTTTGCTATTTTGTCAGCTACTCCCTTGAAAAATCTTTCCAACACCATTCCATCCCTTCCAAACCTTCCTTCTCTGCCACATAATTAGACATAAGGTCCCCCCATCTTTCTTTAAAGTAGGATTTTAGCTCATTAAAGTTTTTATCACACCCCAAAACTTTATGACCATTCCAAGAATCCTTCCAAAATTTTGCTTGTTTCCCATCCCCAATACACCAAGAAATATACTTCACAATAATTTGCCTGCAAGAGAGCATAAAATTCCATATTGTTGACCCTCTCGGTGGATCCTACACTGTAAAAATCCTATGGCTTTCATCTGAATCTAAATATTTTCCTTTCAGAACCCTCACCCAGTAGAGCTATGGCTTTTCATACATTGCCCATATTAGTTTAGCTCCCAATGCTTTATTCATAAGTTGCCAATTTCTAATACCCACTCCACTCTTATCCTTGGGTCTACATATCTTTTCCCATGCAAGTAAGGGTATTTTATCTCCTTCATTGGATCCATTCCAAAAGAACTTTCTCATTTTCTACTCCAAAATTCGGACAACTTTCTTGGGGATATCTAAGCACATCATTGCGAACACTGGCATGGCCAAGATTACTGTTTCGAGCATTAAGATTCTGCCTGCTGAAGACAACCATTTACCTTTCCATCCTTCCATCTTCTTATGGCATTATCTATCAAATTATTCCAGAGGTCTACTTTATTTCTACCATCAAAAAAAGGGATCTATAAATACTTACTTGGCATTAGTCCAATTTTTATATTCATGATCCTACATATTCTAACCTTGACACATTGTGGAGTGTTGAAGAAGAAGATCTCAGATTTATTCCAATTGATGAACTGCCCTGATATTCTTCCATAAAGTTCTAGAGTTTACTTCATAGCTTTACCTTCTGAGACATATGTTGTTCCTGCTAGAAAGGTGTCATCTACAAATTGTAAATGTGTGAGGGCTTCCATTGCCTCTGTAATTTTGATCTCATTCCACAAGCCCTATTCCTACTGCCTATTGATTAACCTTCCCAAAACCTCTACCATTATAATAAAGAGAAAAGGGGATAGGGGATCCCCTTTTTTTATGTCTTTCTCTTGTTCAAAAAAGCCTTGAGGGCTTCCATTTATCAAAACTGAGAAACAGGGGTTAAATATGCAGCTTTCCACCCATTGCACCCATTCATGTCCAAACCCAAACCTCCTTAACACACTAACCAAGAAGTATATGTCTACTTCGTCATAGGTTCACTTTATGTCTAGTTTAACCATCATATTTTGTGTTTTCAAAACTCGAATTGTATGGACTGCTTCATGTGCAACAACAACTCCCTCAAAAATGGATCTACCTGGCAAGAAACCACTTTGTTCTGCCAAAATAATCGAGCTTAAAACCTGTTTAAGTCAGTTAGCCATGACCTTAGAGATAATCTTATATATTGTGTTACATAAGGATATTGATCTGAAGTCTTCAAAAGTCATTTGTGTGGCTTTTTTGGCACTAGAGCTATGAAAGTGTTATTGAAGTCTTTGAGAATGAAGCCTCCCTACCTTGATTCATCGACCACTTCCCACAATTCTTTTTGAAAAATAAAGCCCAATTTCTGAAAAAACATTGTCAGAAAACCATCTTGGCCTAGTGCTTTATCCCCACCTAGACCATTCAAAGCTTCAACTACTTCACACTCTGTGACTAGGAGCATTATTTTTTGTTCTAAGCCTCCATGATCATAGCCAAAATGACCCCAAGACCTCTTCCACCTCACTAGGGTTCTGTTCTTCCTGTTGTTTCTTTTGAGAGAGAAAATTTATTGTTCTAGTTTTCACCAAATTATGAAAAATTGTGTGTTTCTATCACCCTCTTTTAACCAAACTTCCCTTGATTTCTATCTCTAGAAGGTTTCTTCTTTGGCCAGACACTCATCTAATTCCCTTCTCAGGACTTTCTCTTCCTTATAATCCTCTTCAAACATGCCATATTCAATGACTCAAAGGCTTAAAGTTTTTAATTTCTCCTCTAAAATCATTTTCTTATCAAAAATATTATCAAAGTGCTCTCTATTCCAAATCTTTAGCTGATCCTTAAGAAATTGTAGTTTTTTGAAAAAAATGAAAACTTTGTTACCTTTTCTTGCTAGAGCTTTGTTCCACCATTCAGTGATCAAATCTGCAAAGTTGTATGTTTTCAACCACATAGCTTCAAATTTGAAAGAGCATCTATCTGGAGTTTTTTCATCTTGAATCCTCAAAAAGATACGGAAATGATCTAATCCATGAAAGGGGAGAATTTCTGCAAAACATGACCAATTTGCCTCCAAACAGTTGCCTACCACAAAGAATCTATCCAACTTTTCTGCTATATTCAAAAAACCTTCTCTTCTATTAGTCCATGTGAAATCGCCTTTCTTGAAATGAATTTCCACTAAGCCACTATCATTAACAAAGTTGTTGAAATCACGTTGGCTTTCTGAGCTCCACCCTTTACCACCTTTTTTGTCTTTTGAGTTCAAAATTGCATTGAAGTTACCTCCTAGAATTGCCACCTCATTGTCTATGCCTTCCAATTCACCTGCTATAGTCTACCATAAGGTCCTTTTCTAAGCACTATTATTTGGACCATATACATTTATCATTGAAAAGGAACAATGTAGTTGTTTAACATAGACTTTAACCCATTGCCAATTTGTGTCAAGATGGGTAACAGTTACCTCTAACATATTTGACCGCCATAAAATAGCCATACCCCCTGAGGCACCTTGAGCCCCTGTCAGCAAGCATTCCCATCTTCTAAATTTACTCTTAAACATTGCAAAATCCTCCTACTTAATCTTTGTTTCTTGTAAAAGCACCAAATCTAGTTTCGATTGATCAATCGTATCTTGTCAGAAGTATTGTAGCCCCTGACATTCCATGATAGGGTTTTCATGGCTCCCACAAAATAGGCTAAACCTTTTCCCGATCTTAAAATTTTTGATTGACTTGTTGCATTGTCTACCAATTCTAGCTTTGTCTTGATAGATTTAGGTCCTCTCTTCTTTTTGCTCCCTACATTTGGTTTCTAAATTATAGAGCTTGTTTGCTCAATAGACCTTTCATCCAAAATTCTCAGATGCTCTAATAAACCTAAGCCATTTAGGTTTTCCTCCCCATCAAGCTCCTCCTGAGTTGATTCCCCTACATCCCTCATGTTGCTACTTTCCATAGCTTCCCCAAATGAGTCACAAAGGTTTCGACTTGGGGAGACCTCTATATCCTTATAGATGTTATTACTCTCTTCTTGCATTATCACTTCCCTTTATGCTTACATCATCTAGGGTGCCTCCATGATTGTTCCTGAAATATCTCTGAAGTATGCTTCTAGGTTTAATGGCAGACTCTTACCTTCATGACTTCCAATCACAAGGGTTTTTTAGGGAGTTTCATTTACCTTTTCTAACATGATGTTTTCTTCTGAGGATTCATGACATCCTTTTTTAGATTAACTCCCTCTTGTCCTTGCCATTGTTCCATAGGAGTTTCTTTGACAACTTGAGTGGAAACCTCGTTATCCCCTTGCTCTCTCTCCTTAATCACCATATGAACATTTTTCGTAACAGCTGCTACCTTATTTGTGTTTAAACTCTCCTATTGCTTGCTTAGTTCCTTAGAGGGGTTTTGTTCCTTTAAACTTTTCTCCATATCTCTCTGAGTTCCCTCAATTCAAGCTCATCCAATAATTTGTCATCTTCGAGTCCCTTCCCTTTTGAGTGTCTGCTACTATGCATCACCTCTTCAGGAATCGGGCTTTCCACCCTTTCCCATACTTCGAAAGGTTGTTTCCATACTCCTTTATTTATGCATAAGGTGACGAATCTGGGACAGGGTTTCCTTCCTTTTTGTTTATAAGAACCCTTGGGTGTGAGGATGAGTCTTTTAAGTTTAAAACTTCCTTTGCTTTTATAAAAGTTTCTATAATATTCCTGATCTGTGCTAAAACCTCCTCCCCCAAATATTCTGTAGGCAAATTATAGAGATTTGTCCATATAGGAAAACCTATAGCTTTTCTTTGCCTAGATCAAAATTTGGCTCCCAATCTTTCATAAATATTCCTTGACCTTCTAAAAGGTAAGGGTCATTGTTTAGGATGTCTGTTTTATCTTCTTTACTAGGAGCAATTCCCATATAAAAATCGTTTGTTAGGGTTTTCAACCTACGTTCCTTTCCCCAAATTGCTTTACATCCCATTCTTAACATAGTTACAGAAGGCCATGGACCGAGCCATTTAAAAAAGAAAGCTTTCTCCTGTAGCTCTACAACAACTTCTTTCCATTTTGCATTACTAATTTGAATGGAAGACGTTACCTCATCATCAAGTTTTTGGGGAGGATCTACGATCGCTTTTGCCTCGTTTGCCTTTACCTGCTGATGTGGTTTTGGTCTGTAAAACTTGTAAGCTATTTTTGTAAAGTCAAATCTATCAAACTTTGTGTAGATTGACTTTCGGCCCTACACCTATTTTCCCCATTTCCTCTCATTCCCCCATTTGTGTCTATTCTTTGTGGTGGGATGAAATGGTCATGTCTCTGTGAAAAGGGTAGGGTTCTCTGGTTTCTTGTTTGCTCATATCTATTCCAAGGCCAACGATTTCTGCTATGCTGCCCGTAAGACCACCCTTCATGTTGTCTGAAGTCTAAACGTGCATGTGCTTGCCATCAGTCCTTTCCTACCCAAGTTGCAAGTAGCCATTGCTACCCTTGGCGATTTCACTCCCGCTCCCGCTCCATTCAAAATAGTCAATCATAATAGATTTTTTGATAGGTTAATGGTTAATTTATTAAGATAGATGAATTTTTATTTTTAATAGGTGAATACAATTTTTAATCTATAAACAAAATCAAAAGGATTTACATTATGTTTAAGGTTTAAGCCATAATTAAGGTCACGTTGTAGTTACATTATGATTAAAGTTTAGATTAGAGTTTAGCCTAGAGTTAAGGGTCTGAGAAAATGATTAAGGTTAGAATTGAAATTATGGTTATAGTTAGGATTTGGGTTATGAGAATACAATGGCCCTATAATACATTATTATAATATAGGTAAATAAATGCCTATATTATGTATTATGTTAGCATTAAAATAAATTAATGGATTTTAAATAAATAAACAATTATTATAATTATGAAAATAAAAAGAGGTAAAAATTAATTTACATATATGATAAACATTTCTAAATTTTAAATCTTCTTAATGTAAAAAAATGCAAAATATAAAATTAAACTATAAATGTAAAACTAAAATCTTGGTATGTGTGTGTCTATGTGTTAAATATGTGTGTGTGAAATATATGTAAATAATTTTTTTTGCATTATTTCATTTTTATCTTAATAATTACTAAAATTAAAAAATAGAAATAAATATGTATAACATATATTTTAATTTTTCTTCTTACTTGTAAATCATTTTAACTTTTAAAAAGATAAGAAATTTCTATTTCTAAGTTTTCAAAATCAATCAACATAAATTCAAAACTAAAAAACTAAAATCTAGACTTTAAATGTAAACTTCCTATATGTTTTGTAATCAATACTTTTATTCTATTTTATGTTTTTGCATGATTTCAAATTGTAATTGATATGAAAATGATCTTTCTATATTTTTACTATAAACAACATGGTTGATTGTAGAAATAACAAACTTTTCTAAATTTTAAATCATTTTTATGTAAAAAAAATATTAAATGATAAATTTAAAACTAAAATCTAGATACAAAGGAAATCTTAAGATATATAAACTACATTTTTTCATGCATTTTAATTTTATCTTAATAGTTACTAAATACAAAAATAGAAATAAATATGTACAAAGCATGTTTTTTATTTTTCTTCTTGATTATAAATCATTTCAAATTTTAAAATTATATAAAATTTTATTTTCAATTTTCTAAAATGAATCAACTTAGCTTTAAATCCAAAAAACTAAAAATCTAGACTTTATGCAAATTTTCTATATTTTTCTAAAAATGTAAGTATTTCTATTCTATTTTATGTTTTTGCATGCATATCATTTCAAATTGCAATTAATATGAAACCAGTCTTTCTATATTTTTTTTATAAACAACATTTTTATCAAATAATAAAATCTAAATACAAATGTAATCTTTTTATTTTATTTTTAAAAATTTTGTATTCTATTATTTTGCATTTCAAATTCTAATTTAAGATAATTTAATTTTTTTATTTTGAGACAAATAAGTAGTTTAATCATGAATCTAAAATCAAAACTTAAATATAAATTGATTATTATTAAATTTAACATTTATAAAAGCATGAATCATTGTCATGCATCTATTACCATTTTCATTTGTTTCCTCAACTTCTCTATAATCTATATACATGCATTTTGTAACTACTCACTATGTATATAAACTTGTGGCATTATAATCCCTGCATATATGAGCAAAAATAACAGACATGCACAAAAAGGAAAAAATAACATAAATTGGCGATAAGAAAAAAATTCAACAGAGCCTTCACAATGTTAGACATGAGAGAAATACATAGATTAATTAGTAAATTGTATAAGTAAAATATGGAAAAAAATAGAAACTTTCCCAAAAGATTGAAGCAACTTTGAATTTTAAATGAGATCTTTTACATCAACAAAAAAATCATAAAACCAAAAAGTCTTATATTTCTGTTGAACCTTACAACATTTCCATCAAATAAAACAAATTTGGGAACAAAGTTCCCACGATAAGCTTAGCAGCTTAAATATGCCATCCTATATCATTTTTAAAACAAGTTACACAATTGAGCTCATCGTACATGCCAAATCCCCAATGTTTCGCATTAAAAGTCAAATGCATTACAAAAGAACATCTTTGAGAATCCTTACATTTAATAGGTATTCAATACTTATATTTAATAAAATGTTGCTGCGAGCTATTTGATGGAATAACGACTTCTGCCAAAGGATTCTGATCTTATAAACAATGTGCATGCAAACGTCTTTTCCTGTGGCGTATATTTTTTTTATACCCAATTCTAAAATAAAATAATTTTGAACTTGGCTTTTATAAATAGACTAAATATCTCTTTAAAAAAACTTATTAGACATTCAATCTACAAACAAGACTGTAAACATATTCTGAA
Organism: Cupressus sempervirens; assembly: GCA_028749045.1. Taxonomy (NCBI): domain Eukaryota; kingdom Viridiplantae; phylum Streptophyta; class Pinopsida; order Cupressales; family Cupressaceae; genus Cupressus; species Cupressus sempervirens. The sequence goes on along the minus strand of CM053784.1, from coordinate 603,156,944 downwards.
TGACTAACTTGACTCAATGATAAATAGACTCTAAAACATATTCTAAATGACTAACTTGACTCAATATAATTATTAGTCAAAATATAATTTCTAATGCAGCCTTTGAAGAGACATAATCGAGTGTTGTAGAATTGCATACATACACGAGCCACTATCCATATAGCTTGCTCTGTGGCCTTTGAAATATTGGCTTCTCAACGATTAGCAAGAGTTTGTAATATCTACATTAAAAAGGTTCATTTGGTTGCTGGAATATAAATTAAGCATTGGCATTCGAAATGCTGGCTTTGAAATTCTGAAACTTGGAATCCAGAGTATGATTAGGGAATCCAATTTGGGACTGTTTGGTTGACCAAGAATTCATTGTGAGAATACAGACTTCCTCCGTTTGGTTGCACATTGTGGAATTGGAATACTAGCCAAAATAACATGCAAAATATTATCATCCAACCATAGCATTATCATCATGCAAAAAAATTCAATACTTATTTGGTTTGTTGAAATCCAAACATTTTTAACAAGTATAAAAAAATTAAGTCATGTTGAAAGTAAATATTATCATAACAGATGAGGACGAGATTGTACTAATGGATACTAAAACTTTTATGACTCTTGCTCTATAAAAAAAATACCATTGATTATAATTCACATAATTATTGATATGAAATATGTATATTGTTCAAGTTTCGTTGAATGAATCCGAATCACAAGAATTGATGAAATAAGAGTCAGAAACATCTCATTAAAAAATATATATTTGTAGAGATCCAATACAAAATTTGATCATCACAACATTCAAACTCACAGGTGCAAAGTCTAAATGTTTATATTAAAATTTTATGAAATCTTACCTGGAAACACTTTTATGCCAGAAAAAAATCAACAAAGTAGATTGTTTTTGTCTTGCATACGATTCATTTAACTGAGAAACAATGTATGTGAAAAAGTTATTTCACCAAACTTTTTTGCAGTAACTATTGAGGCGGATCAGGCGGAAAAAGCCTGATAAATTACTCAACAATGGCAAATATATGAGCAAGTAATAGCGGAAAATTTTCCCCCCATTTAAAAAAATTAAATTTCAAAAATTAGTGCAAAAAAAAGTGCCCCCAAATGGGCATCCGGAAGTCAAACCCAATAAAATTTTACTTTAGTTGAAATCCTCATTTTCAAAAAATGGGATTTAAAATGGGAATTAAAACGGGAATTCCAAATAACAAGTATTTTGAAAGAATTTGGAATCCTTGTTTTGGGGGTCGAATGGAGATACCGGATTCCACTTTTTCCCAATTCCAATTGCGATTGTGTGGACCCAAACAATGGATTAGAATTTTTTTAGAATTTTGAATGCCAATTCCATTCTAATTCCAACTATCAAACGAAAGAGCAAAATTGGAAGGTTTCGTTAGAAATGATTTCACTATAGTACTCATGGAACATGAGTTGCCCTCGGAAAATTTGTAATGTGTTTTGTCTAGTGGGAATAGGAATAGGGGAATAAGAATAGCTATTCCTGAATACTTATTCTAGAATAGAAAATGGGGCTACATATTCCTATTCTCTGTTTGGTTCAGCCAATATTTGATATGGAATTCGCAGATCCCAAAATTTATGTTTTCTAAAATAAATAAAAATGGAATAAGAATACATATTCCAATAACACCTATTTGGGTGGAATTGCAAAACCTCATTTTTTAGTCAAAATTGGAATACATATTCCTATTTTACTTCGTATTCCAATTCCAATTTGGTGCATCCAAATGAAAAATTCAAAATTTTAAAAATTTACATATGCTTATTCCGCTTGTATTCCCGTTGCCAAATGAGCCTTAAATAGAAGACTGTGATTTATAAATTTTATATTCAGAACATGATTACGGAGAATAACACACTTTGGAACCCAAACCCCTTTGTTAGAGAGATGCAACTAAGAGAAAGCATTTCCTTCCTGAAAAGGAAGTAAAGTGATGAGGAGCAAGCAAAAAATGTCTGCTAAGAAACAAGTTGATATTAAGGATAGAGATGGGATTAAACAAGATGCAAGTGGTGAAAAAATAATACTTGCAAGAGCTTAAGAAAGCACAAACGACTCGTGCATGTTTTAGATGCCCCAAAGTTACCACCAGAATTAAACCAAAGATCACAATTTTTTTCATTTTTCCACACTAATGTCTAATGTGCTTACGCTGCCAAAAATTGATTTGTAGCTTAAACAACCAACTGTGAAGTAAATGAATGAATATCATCAAAAAAGAGGGTATCGTCAAGATACAAACATCACATATAAAATTAACTTTATAGCTTCGCAGGCAGGGTGGGACAGCAATTACCGTGACAGATAACAAGCAAATAGGACAGTGAATAGAGAAGCTATTAGAGAAAAGCGGGAAAAGGAAATTTAGACTGCACAGAGCAGGGTATGATGAGCATCAGAATTGTCTTCCTCTTTTCCTTCGCTCCGATTCCTTTCTTCCCCGTGTTTCCATCATAAATCTCTATTTATGTCTGATGTTTGCTATAACATAATTAATATCGTTCACTTTATGAAAAAAGAAATACACAATTGGTGATTGGTGAATATAATCAAGTTACTCAACTCACTTTACTCTGGACTTTAGCAACTGCTTCCGAATATGATGTGAACAATTGTGTTTGAAAGAGCATCGGAATGAAAAAACAAAAGTATTTAGGAGAGCGTAAAGCATTTTGATTTTACATAATCATGTGATTGGTTTCAATTTCATTTTTGGCTATATCATGGACTTCGCTAATCACTAGCCTACGGACTTTATCAGCTATGCCTATGGACTTTACCATTCGTCACCTAGCGCACTTTTGTAGCCCTCGCACAAGTGTGATTAGATGGTTGGTTTGATAAGATGGGTTCAACTAGACAGCTGGCACCATTATGGAGTTTTTGGGCATCAAGTCATATTGAAAACTTGATCTTCTGTTGTAGTAAAAGACTGTTTTATTATATCTTACCTCTCCCCGAAATTAAGAGATCGACAAAACTCTTACTTTTATCAGTGTATAAGGATTTTCACTTCGTTATAAATAAGACCTTGTTGCCATATAGGATATAGAAATACAGTGAGAAAATAATATGTTTCTGCATCTTAATATACCTCTCGTAAAACGAATGAATCGATATTTAGTATTACCCCTCTTCCATTAGATCTTCCGCATCAGTAAGAAAACTGGATCCCTAACCAACATAAATTTAATTGATGCGTGAAAAGAAAACCTAACCTGCATTATAGCAAAGATTGTTTCAACTTCTTGTATAGTTTCCAATTGATCTGTTGTGTGGTTCCTTCGCATCATGACCTTTCATACAGAAACACTCCCGAATGATACGGCTTCCTTGTTGATTGCAAGCATATCACCAGTACTATATTTATTTGCCGCTAACCTTAACCTGATAATGTTGGAAAGCATATTGACTGGGTTCTAACCACCGAGTTTTAGTGTTCTAAAAAAACAACACCCTTCTAAACATTGTTTGCCTGGTAACTGAGGCAATTAATGATTAAGAGTAAGTGTGGAACTCACTAAGGATTTGTTTATCTAAGATGGATGAACATTCGAATCCTAATTGAATTACAACTTCAAATTGATAATTGGCAAGAACTTAAGTTGAACTCAAAAGAAAACACAAGCATACGCTTCAATACCCACATTTGATATACTTGCTTTGTACAAGAGAGGGAAAACAAAGCCCAGATTAAACATGTACAACTGAAAACCAGAACAGCTTGACTCAGTTGAAGGAGGGAGATCAAAATTGACTAAAGTCATATTTTTGTTCGATCTAAGGTTGATTTTGTATAAATTAATTCCCTGTACCCATTGAATTCACAGATGCCTGCAAGTTCTGTCCAAAACTGGTGAACTTGGTCACTGACCATCATATGGCATGCCAGCTCTTCCACACTATGCAAACTGAATTTCAGAAGCATCAGCTTCTCAATTCTTTTCGTTTTCAGTTGGGCTTTGGGCCAGGAGAAGTTAGATCTGCAATGCAATGTTTATTACTGTTACACTGTCACTAAAGTTAAATTGAACCCAACAAACCATGCGCCTATACTGCAGCTTGTATCATAAATGAATGCTAATGAGTAGAGATCAACTTCTAGATGAAAGAATGGAAAATAAGTGAAGTTTAAACTGAAAACAAATTCAGAGAAAAAAATAATCGCTCACCTGCATAGTGAAGATGTCAAACTTAACAAAGAAAGGGTAAACACTATTACAAAGTAATTGGAAAATATTTGCTTGTTATTAACAGTGATCAAGAGATCAATTTATACAAGAGACTGAATGATGTTTCCTTAATAAACAATCGTAAAGAATAGAAACAAAAAACTAAATATTAGAAACATTCTAATATATACAGAAGATTACAATAGAGAACCATTAGAAACTAAACAGAGATAATAGAAATGTTGAGATATGATAGCTTCGGTCAGATTATATTGTATACTATTTGCCCATATATGTGAATGTATGTTTTACATACATTCACATGCATGTACTTGTCATAATAAATCTGGGAATATACTTGAAAACCAACCAGCATAATCATATGAGACTAAAATGAACTTAATGCATATATATATTTGCTTACCGTGCTTCATATAATAATGATCGGTAGAGACATATTGCTAATGATATGAGTAATCACTTGCTAGTTAGTATTTTAATCAAATCCTTTTGGATCGGATTAGTTAGTGCACACTAACAAACAAATGCATAAATGACACTTCATTTGAACAATCATGACCGATCATGGATTGAGTGTTGAATACAATATATATGTGCCATCATTGAAAGAAGTATAGATATTGTAATTGATAAATGTTCTATACCTTCCTACAGTTAGACGATCATTATATTTGCAGAACGGAATTTATTGTATTAGAGAACTATCCTAAATTTAACATGGTATCAGAGCCATGTTCCTTTGAACAAAGCTTTACCGCTTGAAGATTCCTGCCTGTTAAAATTTAGAGATTTGTGAGCATAGATAGAGGAAACTCAATGGGAAGCAAATATATATGATCTATACACAAGCATCATTGAGTCAACCCAAAAAACAAATCATGGCTCATATATATGTGGAGGTATATACAATAAGAAGCATAATAGATTTACATCGTATGCAGATCGAGATCATCAGTAGACGCTGTCATATTAGTCAAGATTGACTGATATACCATTGCAGATATTGAATGTGACATTTGGTCCAAGTCTTGGATCAGAAGTTTCCTAAAATAAGATGAGCACAGTCATTGAACCAAGAGACCATGTTGACTCCTTCAAACCCAGTCACAGTTGACCCACAACTTCAGCAAGGTAAGCCCATGAGAAGAAGGGTGGGAGCCTAGTTGGTGAGAGCCAAGTATCACTGCAAAGAGGTAGATGGGGTGTGAGTCAAGTATCATTAGTTACTAACTCAATGGAGACTAGGTTCCAAATCCCACATTTAGCAAACTATTGAGGATGCTACTGAATTGTTCGAAGCATTGATGAACTTTTGTAAGATGACGTGGCTCTCTATAAGGTGGAACTGAAATTGTAATTGCTCATAATCTGCGGAACCCAGCATCTGTAACTTTACAAAGCATGGGTCTTAGCAGGAGAAGTCTTTGGTGGGGCAGATCAATATGCCTAAACTTGCACTTGCAGGCCACTAGTTAATGTCCTTCCAGCCACCTCCAGTAGAGAGCTATTCTTGCAGCAATATGGCAGCCAACTAATCCAAGCATACAAGTCAATATTGATATTAAAGAACTGGAAACTCATGACACATATATTACTGGCCTGAAGCATTGTGACTGATATGTAAGACAGAGACATATGATGTGCGTAACATTTTTGGAATATCATTACCTGCGGAAATACGACAAACAAAATTGGTTCAAATACCTCGTAACTCAGCATTGAATAATGTGTCAAGGATATCTAACTAAAAGAACCAATCATGGTAGAATACTAAACATTTGAAAAGATCGAAGCCATCATTTAAATCAATGTTCTCTATATGCAACATATCAGCAAGATGTTTGCATTCACCTAGCAAGCAATAAGTAATCACTTTATAGGCTTTGACATATTAAAGTGTCTTTGATGTCAAGTCCTGCTTCAGGAAACTCTTATATGAATCCATCAAAGAAATGAATATTGATGGAATTACTATTAAAGATTATAAAAAAACTACCCATTAATGTATATCTCCCACAACTTACGGAGATCATGATTATTGAACAGCAAGTAGTTTATTGGAATATTATATTGAAGGTTGTATATTACTTGTTGGAGAGAGAAAGGGAGCACAAGGAAAGTGATTATCACTAAGTTGGGTCAACCGCTGAGTCACTGGTTTGAGTAGGGAACATATATTGAAGTTCCTTGGCAACATCTCTGTGTTATGCATTGTATCTTACAGCTGTGGATGAAAACTGGAATATCCAGGTAGTAAAGAACAATCCGTAATTATGATCAAAATCCAATCTGGTATCAGTATTCCTGGCAACTAAATATCAATGCAATGAATGTGATATTGTCGAGTAACTCAACTATTGGCACGAGAAATCTAACTGTGGTCTTCTTTGAGCATGTCCAGCAAGGAGTCAAATTTTACAAATATGAGACATCTCTAGAAATCATCATCAAAACTATCTTATCTTTTGTTCGGAGTACTTGGATCTATATATATACAACACAGAGATAGGTGTTGGCAACTCCTAAATATAAGTGTTGATCCATCTACACTTCAAAAGCAGAAATTGATTCCTCTAGATCTTATAAGTTATAACAGATCAATGCTTTGCAATCCACAGAAGGAATTAAGTTGCCAAAAAAGGTGATTTCAGACTGATCTTCATCTGTTGACAAGGAATGAAATTGAAAGAAATTGAAAGACATATTAGAGCAACAAATTCTTCATGACCGTCTCTCATTAGACTTGATAGTAACTGAAAACTCTATAAACAAAGGAATACGTTGGAATTTTCCATTGTGGGGGGGGAAATAATAAACAATGTTCCATTCCCTTTTGAACCATCATTAGAGAGAAGATGTCACAAAAGAGACACTATCAAAGTCAAGTTTGAACCATCCTTAGGGGAGATAGGTCAAAGTAAAGATGCCTCTCAAACAATCCCAAAGTGTGTTTACTTTGCAAGTAAAGTCTTTTACAAAACTTCATAATGACAAATGGGAGCACAGAAGATCTACTCAAATTGTTTGACAAATTCTCATATAGAGACGTTTTCTATTTGATGCATATGGACCTTAATTGGAGCAACTTGTATCAAGGATGTGCAGATAAGTATTTATTATCCTTGATTATTACATCTATCTACTCATTGTAGTCTCTCTCTAAAATGTATTTCTATATGTAGGATGTTCTTACAGCAAAAGAAGAATGGTACATTGGACATGCTAACAAAAATTGTGTAGGACTCAAACTCAGTAGCTCCAAATAAGTTTTGATCTTGGATTCATTAGTCATTTGATGACCGTGCTAGATAAAGTGAGACTCTTGAAGCGAACATCTTTGATGATTGAGATTAAGTATTCTTCTACATCAAGAGGGAGCTTGACATTTCATTAGAGGAAACCTTGGACAAAGAGGTATGCTTTCGTCATAGAGGGAGCAGATAAAGGATATGTTTTAGTTGATTTTTTAGGATCTTGATCATATTTATTCAAGAGGGTGTCTAACACTCTACAAAGCCTTGATGAGAAGGTCAAAAGGTGGATGCATGTACTTGGAGCTTTAGATAGAAGTCACATTATCATTAGTGTTGGTGTGGTCAAGCCTGGGGATAAATCCATAGTTTATTACATTCACTCATGTTATTGTGAAATCAGACAAGCACATTTACGTACAAAAAACTACTCCTACGAATATTGTTTTGATCAGAATAGAGAGTTGTTAGAAGATCTGACAAGTGGACTTTTTGATCATAGTGATTCAGAGGGAGTAGACCATGGAGATGGGTTCTAGACAAGGTACATTATCGTTAATAGCCTCATACCAAGGTAGAGTTTGTGCACTTGGAGACTAGTTTGGAGTTTTGCAGAAAGACGCCCTTGATGAGCAAGAGTCTTAGCATCAGTGATTTATTGAAATATACTTTATTGGATTCTTCTCTATGAGAGAGAAGCTTAAAGTGGAACCCTTGTTTCACAATTGGGGAGAAGTTGTGATAGATCCACCCTTTGATATGGTTCATGATGGATGTCATGTGGGTGACACCATGACAACACCACATGAGAGAATCTATGGTGGCTCTGTGTAAACCTTTTGTCATATGTGCGACTCTATGAATTTAATGGACCCCCTAAGTACATTACTAAAAGGTGACGACCTTTCTAATAATGTACACTTGTATTCAACATTGTGAGGTGACAACTTTACAATAATCCCTATCATGACGGATATCATGCTAACTTGCTGACTTGATATTCACGAAAATGTCTTGATAGTTAATATCTCTTGAACTTAGTTGATAGATATCATGCTAACTTAATATTGGTTGTGTATCAATATGTTCTTTATGAGAAAATCATGGTGGATATTATGTGACATAATATTTGTAGACATGCCATGTTGAGTTATGGTAGACATCATGCGACGTGATGTTAGTGCACATACCATAACCAGGATATATGAATATCATGTTGAGTTGATGTTCAATGTACTCCTTGATATCACAAGTAAGGTGATATCTAAATTTGTCATACTTGGTATCTCTTGAGCATTTTGATGGATATCATGAGACATGATTCCTATTGCAGATCATTATATTCTTGATGAGATAATTATGGTGAGACGCTATGATGTGTTACGGTAGACATCATACGAAATCATGGCAGTGCCCATACCATAACTAGGATATATGAATGTCATCTGACTTGATGTTCATTATACTCCTAAATATCACGAGTGAGATGGTATCTAAATTTGTTCATACTTAGTCATCTTCCCTAGCTAAGAGGAAGTGTTGAAATATGATAGCTTCGGTCATATTATATTTTATGCAATTTGCCCATACATGCATGCATGTACTTGTCATTATTGTTGATGTTTTGGTAGCTTTAGTAGGATAAACATGTGAGATCAAAGAGAAATTAATTAAAATGATATATATATATATATATATAAGTTTTCATTTATATTAATTATATTGTTGAATAGACATGTCCCAAGAAGAGACATATATATATATATATATAAGTTTTCATTTATATTAATTATATTGTTGAATAGACATGTCCCATGAAGGGACATGTCTCTTCTTTTGGTTTATTCCTTATATAAATACAAGGATGCTATCATTTGGAAAATTCACATACCACCTATTATGGCAGTGTGAATACATTTGCAGCAGTCCTCTAAAAATAACATGGTATCAGAGCCAAGTTGCAAATATAATTCAACAAGAGATTGAAGCACATGAAAGTGTTCCATGAGCCCTTATAATGTGGATGTGGAGCGATAGTAAAGAAAAAAAATGGTAATTTATCAAACTTTTGTCTGACCATTGAGAAGTATAACTTGTAAGTTCAGTGGGAACTTGGTTCAAGCGAGAAATTATCTTGATGATGTTCATGATCGAATACATGGATATTCAGAGCATGAGAGTCTGTATGGCTCTAGGACAACACCATGTGATTCTTGTAACCGGCAAATCATGCTCCAAGAAATGGATCTCCATATAGAATGAAGGGACCGCAACCTTCGAATATGGCATGGACAGAGTAAATAATAAGATGACATCTACAAATTATAAGAAAGTATCAACATTGACCAAACAAGACCACAAATGATATAAGGGATAAAATAAAATAATGAGGTTACCACAGCTTTTCCTATGCTGCGTGAAATGAAGGAGCCCCACCATTAGTTCTAGAGCAAAGAAAGAAGAATATGCAAAAATAGAAAAGATGTCACATAGAATTTGAAGGATTGTAATTAAGGAAAGGCCATGGTTACATGGCAAAAATATGACTCTACAGATGGTATTAGCTGACAATAGAACAATTCAAAATTAAAGGACGAATGCAAAGATTTCATAATTGTATAAAGACAAAAACAAGAATATTTAATGTGGATGCCACTATTAAGTGATTCAATCCATTAATGTAGATTAGTTGATGGCATTAACACATAAATGGCCACCGGTTTCTATCTCAACCGCACACCATTTATGGACCCCCAATTATTACTTGCAATTTATATGTATATGACTTACATCAAGACATTATCCTCATAGATAAGGCCAAGTGTTGACGGTCAATATAGTAAGAAGACCAACGGACCATACTGAACATGTAGAAACATCAAGACAAGTTTTGAAAACAAATAGGAAGTCAATGCCAACTGCATAGCATTGAACATGATTATCTCCTTTTAACAATCAAGGGTGAATTGCAATCCAATCGGTCAGCGAGAAAAATGGAAGGAAAACCAATTTGACTTGGCAAGGGGTATCATCCCTATAAAGGTGTATCACATTGATTTGACTTGACACATCACATCAGTAAGTATAGTTATCAGTAGTTAGTGTTATTTATCTTTATGAGAACTTAGTTATATTTAGAACTTATAGGAGAATATATTAATTTAAGAATGATATTTAATAACTTAATATTATGTTTTGTTACATATAAATATGTTAATCAATACAAGTTATTAGTATTATTGTGAACTTTTTTAATATTGTTATTGAAACATAAATGAAATGAAATGAAATTTAAATATATGTTAAATATTGAACTTCTAGGAGAATATATCACCTTAGGGGAAGTCATAGAAATTAAGTATTGTGTTATCTTAATTCTATTATTGAAAATAAAGAGAGATGTTATAATTATGTTATTGTTAGTAATAGGCATGGGTTAAATTACTTACATTCAAATTAACACTTATTTATGTTTCTATACGCACTATATGTTCTATGTACCTTGATCTTTTCCTCTAAGAATGTTCTTGCAGGAAAAAGAGGGAGATTGATACAGAGGGGGACTGACATTTCAGACACGTTGAAAGAGAGGGAGTAGATAGGTGATATGATTCAGTCAACTTTCAGTGATCTCGATCATATTGATTAAGAGGGAGCAAATCATTTTGGGATGGATTCCTTAGTGATCAATAAATTGTATCAAACAAGAGGATTGTGATTAAGGAATATTCCTCGTGACTATGTGATTTTAACCCCCTGTGTACATCATGAAGAAGTGACGACTTCCAAATGATATCACTTGTATTTGCAGAAGTTATTGTAAGGTGACAATCTTACAATAACTTGTATTATGAGATCAAACAAATTGAGTATTTGGTGAACGTCTTACATCTCAGCATTCTAGGAGGCCATTACTCAAAGAGTACTTGGTGAAAATCATTAATATCCTGGGAGGCCATTTCTTAAAGAGTACTTAGTGAATATCATTAATATTTTGGGAGGCCAATACTCTTGATATCAGATGTGATATCAAAACTCATTTTGAGTACTTGGTGAATATCATTGATATTCTAGGAGGCCAATAATCTTGATATCAAATGTGATATCAAACCTTATTTTGAGTACTTGGTGAATATCATTGATATTTTGGGAAGCCAATACTCATGATATCAAATTAGATATCAATTAGTAAAACCCAATAGATAATTTTTGAGGAAAAAATTACAAACCAACAAAGGAATCTCACGCAACTTTGTGAATTACAAAATCAGAAATTTTTAAGGAAAAATTTATAGAAACTCAAAAATATAAAATTTAAAGAAAAAATATGAAAACCTATCAGCAATTTTTTTTTAGGAAAAAAATTATGAAAACCCACTAAAATTTTTAAGGGAGGTAAAACACAAGACTTTGCATGGAAAAGTAGCACATGCAAATACATGTTGTTAGAGTAAAGGTTAGTTACCTTTATCTACACTTAAGATTTCACTATTGCAGATCACTATTCAGTCACTACTGAAGCTTGACTTTTGTCACTTCATGTGGATGACATTCAAAGTGAATCATGTGGGTGACATTTAATAAAAGTTTCCTTTTATTAAATATCACATTATCACTTTAGGGTTAGGTCAACTTTAGGGTTTTCTAAAGTGGTAACTTGCTTATCAAGTCACCTTATGTAGATTGTTTGATTTCCTTTATAAGGAGCTCACTCCTTGTATATTGTAAATATCACATTATCACTTTAGGGTTAGGTCAACTTTAGGGTTTTCTAAAGTGGTAACTTGCTTATCAAGTCACCTTATGTAGATTGTTTGATTTCCTTTATAAGGAGCTCACTCCTTGTATATTGTAACACTCAATATTCATTTTGCTCCTCTCTTGAATACATTTTCATCTTGAAAGCCACTCTTCTCTTCATTGCTTCATTCTTCCATGTAATAGGTTTTTTGCTTCCAGGTGATTGTTGTGGCTTCTATGAAGTTGGGTTTTGCATATATCTTGTACACCAACTTCTACACATGCAACCCTCAAAAAGTAGAGACCATGAAAGTTTGAAGGGTTACTCGAGAAAGAGCTTGAAAACCCAAAAAGTATATGTTGTCAATTTCTAGATCCGTTGGCTCAAAAATTGAGGCACAAAAATCAAGGCACCCAAAAAAATTTGACAACCCAGTTGATCTCTCGAAAAACCCACCAAGAATCTCAAATCGGAAAAAAATTTCAAACCCAAAAATTAGGGTTTTGAACAAAAACGACCCTGCTGCAAAAAAACCACAAAAAAATGGCAAAAATGTGCAAAAAAAACAAATGAATCTTGACAGAAATGGGTTGCTGGAGCAAACCAGAAGTTGCCAGATTCATCTCTCAAAACGGAAACCTTAGTCGAATTATAGAGAAAGTTGGAAGCAAATATGCATGTAAATAATTTCAAAAGTAAAAGGCTAGATAATTTCAACCAAGAAATTATAATTATTTTCGAAAAAATTTAGAGTATTGGCTCTGATACAATATTATGAAGTAATTGGAAAATATTTGCTTGTTATTAAAAGTGATATCAAGAGATCAATTTTTATAAGAGACTAAACGATGTTTCCTTTAGAAACAATCGTAAAGAATAGAAACTTTCTATTCTAGAAACAAAAAACTAAATATTAGAAACATTCTAATATTTACAAAAGATTACAATAGATAGCCATTAGATATTAAACAGAGATAACAGAAACTATCTATTATCATAATAAACACATTTGGTGCCAATACTCTCCCACTAAATTGATGACCATTGAAGTTATGCAATACTGGCTCTCACAAAAGCATGTTTTTTTAAAGGTTGATAGTCAAGGTTAAATTGGTGTCATTCATCGAGCCCTTTGGCCACATATTCGAGAAGATTTCTATAATGTTTATCTTGAAGGAGTTGACATTGGAACTTTGGGAAGTGTGAGCAACCAACGGCTGATTTAACGTATTCCTAAAGGTAAAGAGAAATACACAGTTAAAGGATGGCAACCGATTACCCCCCTTACCACTTCATACAAAATAATAGCTAAAGCCTTGGCTCGAAGAATTAAGCACATCACACAAACTATTGTTTGTCCAAAGCAGATTGGATTTTTGAGAGGAAGATTTATCCTAGATGACTTGGTTCTTGCTTGGGAAACTAGTGAGTAGCTCAATGGACTTCACAAGATGCTCTCATTATAAAGCTTGACTTTGATTAAGCTTATGACCGCATCCCTTGGCCTTTCATTCTCAAAACGTTACATTTTGGACCAAAAATCTGTGAGCACATTAACATGTTATTCAAGCATGTGAATGCTAGAGTGGTTGTTAATGGTGTGCTTTCTCCATCCTTTCCCTTACAAAAATCCATTCGTCAAGGTTGGCCTCTTGCACCCTATCTTTATGTTCTTGCAGCTGATGCTCTCTGATACCTTTTTCAACATGCCCTCTCAAATAAGCTTATTTGAGGTATATCTCTCCAGCTAATACTACAGCCCTTAATTCTCATTTTGTTGATGATAGCATGTTGTTTTATACAAAACTCTGCAGAGGAAGTGGCAAATACTTTGGAGATATTAGATCTTTTCTGTGTTGTGTCAGGCTCTAAGTTGGCTATGCATAAAACTGAATTCATAGTGACTTGCCATAACTCTCCGCCATCATGAATCCCCATTGATTCTTGGATCCCCATTGACTGGCTTGAAGTGAAGCATGGCAGCATTACTAGATACCTTGGAATTCCACTTGGCATTGGAGTATTGCTGAAAAAGATGTGGAATGGGTTCGTTCATTAAATATAAAATAAACTTCTGAATTGGATTAACAAGTTTCTTTCCATGGCTGGTAGAATCCAAGTTGCCAACAAAATTCTCTTGGCTAGTCATCTCTATATCTCCTCTTGTTGGCTTCCTTCCAAAACATGTTATAAACAGCTGACCAAGCATATACAGAACTCCTTTTGTGCTAAATAGGGAAATAAAAAAGGTATGCCAGCTACATCATGATCACATTGCATCCAATCAAAGAATAAAGGAGGACTTGGTGTTATTGATTCATATACTCAGGGTATTTGTCTTACTACCAAATGGATTATTAGAGCATTGGATGGTGATGCTCCTTGGAAGCATCTTGTACGGCATCGCATTCAAACTGCTACTGCTGGTCACTCTAGGGATTTGATTAGTTGGAAAGATAAGATTCTTCTTGCTCTGTAATCAAGACTCGCAGGTCTGCACCATTCAATTCCATTTGGTGAGCCTAGCAAACAACTTCAAAAACATTATCTTGGTATGATCAGAGCCTAAGTCACTATTTGAGCATTGCCTCTTCCTCAATATGGTGGAATCGTCTGGTCCAGCAAGCTAATAGTCCTCCTGCTACTGTTAAGGAACTCAAAGGTAGATATCCATATATTTTAAAAAGGCATCCAAATATTTAGGGACTTATGGGACTCTTTTTCCTTTAACTAAAAAGCATGGCATCAATTTAAGAATCAGTTCATCTTACCTCAGCATGTAGGACCCCCATCCATAAAATCCAGCAGCTGGTTACAATAGAGTTGGTTTCTTTTTGTCTACACCATGTCATGATAATTTTCTCCAACATTGGAAATGACCTACCAATGAAAATTTCCAAGTTTTCCTTCTTAAGACAGTATATAAACAAATTCTTCAGCCTATTCCCTTGGCCCATTGCCTTAATTCCAAATGACAGTGTAATCTCAGCAGGCCCAGATGGAACACATTAAGTGCAGTAATCTGGAAATCTAAAGCTGATGCACAAACCCAGTTAGTGGCTTGGAAAATTCTGCATGCTGAATAGCATGTTGGTGATCGTCTTACTTTTATTTTGCCCCCTCCAGTCTGCCCATTTTGTCACAAAAAAAGAAACTATCAAACATGTCTTTTGGTCTTGCCCTCATGCTCATCAACTTTGGAACCATCTCTTTCTCATTCTCCCTGCCTTGTATTCTCATAAGTGGTCTTGGAAGTTTGCTCTTCTTGGACCCTCTTCTTATAATACTACTATTTCCCAAACCTTCAGGCAAAGCATTCTTAAGCATCTCGGGCGCTTCTAGTGCTTAGCTGCCTACTCGCATAGTTTTTACTCTCTTCAATTTGAGACCATGGTTATCTGTGCCAATCTATTGCACAGACCCTTACTCTTCAATCTTCGATTAAGCTAAACTCAGATCTCAAGAGGACTTTGGGCAAATTGCAGGTTCAGCTCATGGATTTTGACCCTAAATCTAATCTGCAAAACTTCCTTATCAGCAGCTTGGTTCAGCAATGCAGGAAACAGTGTAATGGTAAGAGCCATTCAAGCTCTTAATTCAGCTTTTTGTAATGGACTGCTTCACGAAGAGTGTTTGGTATTACTGGCCGCTTCAAGATGGTTCTGTGTACACTGTTTTGCATTCCCTGCCATTTACTGCCACACATAAGTTTGAAAAAGGCTTTGTCAATACAAATGTTTACATACAGTTTGTAAATTCTTATTGAATTTTAATAAAATTTATTCTTCCAATTAAAAAAAGAGGTTCAATTGGTGTCTTTGTGCAAAGATGGGCTCACCACACCCCTGGAGAAAAATCGCGTGCATGCAAAGAACAATCTGCAATAAATAATTTTGCACCTACCTTTCTGACAGTATTAATCATGGTCAAAGCATGCTTGTTACTATAAATGCGGGGATCATCATGGCATTATGAAACACCAATGCTCTTGAGATATAATCAACAAATGATAAACAAAGACCCTGCAAAATGCAAGCTAGCAGTTGTTCTGCAGCATGATTGAATGTTTAAATTGACTTGAGGAACTATCTTTGCATAATCTTTTTCATTTGAATAACAGATTTAAGTTTCCGTGCTTCAGCAGTGTAACAAGATTTCTTTAGGTCATTTAAAACAGCCCGCTGAGCTGAAGAATAGAAAGTAATGTTACTTACTATGCATTTGAGCAGAAGTTTATAAGCATGAAGGACTCTTCCTGTATTGCAAAGGCCATGCAATAAGGAGGTATATGTAACACAATCTTTCTCCTGCATGTTATTGAATAGATCAATGGCACTATCCACGCTGCCAGCTTTACAAAAACCATCAATTAACACATTATAGGTTACAAGATTTGGTTTACAGCCCATTTTTATCATTGCATTGAAGTGCTTATACGCTGCATCCATATCACCACATTTACAAAGCCAATTAATGATTATGGTATTGGTGTAAATGTCGCCGATAAAACCCTTTGACTCCATTTCATGTAGCAGTTGAAAGATTTTATTGTGTTCGCCTGCTTTGAAAAAAGTGTTGATCATTGAATTATAACTAACTAAGTCCATACCGATACCAGAATTCAACATCTTTTCGATACAAGCATAAGCTTCTTTGAACTTACCAATTTTAGATAAACCACTGATTACAGTACAATATGCAACTACATCACAAGGATAACCATTGCGTTCCATCTCTGAATACATTGTTAATGCCTGTTCAAACTCGCCTGATCTAAAGCAGCAATTCATGACTGTTGTATATGTAAAAATATCCTGTGCATAACCCATTTTCCTAACCTCTTTTAAAATATTCTGTGCATCGCCTACCATTCCAGCCTTGCAAAGTCCATCAATAAGTGTGTTGTAAGTGATAATATCAGGAGAAAATTCTAGTTGTCTCAGTTTCCTAAACAATCTAAGAGCATCCATTGCATTGCCAAGCTTGCAAAGTCCATTTAGTACAGTATTATATGTTGTGGTGCAGGGAACCATATTTACCTTTATCATCTCGTCCATAAGTCCGTTTGCCTCATCCTGCCTACCTGACTTGAAGAAGCCGTGTATCATGGAATTGTAACTCCAACGATTTGCAGATATTCCCTTGCTCAGCATTTCTTCGAAAACTCTCAATGAATGGGATAGCATTGACTTTCTGTTGTAACCAGATATCAAAATATTGTAACTAATGACATTTGGCTCATAACCAGTTTCTGTCATTCTACTCAAAATCAATTCAGATTCTTCTAACCTATCTGCCAGACAAAAACCAGCCATCAATGAATTGTATGTGACAGTATTTGGAACATGACCCCAAGCTATACTCTCTGATATAAGCATTTCTGCAATTTCAAGCTGCCCAGCTTTGCAGAGCGCATTGACACAGAAATTTAAAAGTCGAGTACTCTTAGTATTTTTCTTCAACATATCACTCAGAATGTAATAAGCCTTATTGTTCTGTTTTACCTTGCAAAGCTCTCCGACCAGTAAGGTGCAACATGTTGCACTTGGAACAAACGCTGGAATTTCCCTATATTCTACTAATGCTATAGCTTCTTCAACTTTTTCCTGACTCAAGAGTCCAATGAGTAGCAAATTGAGGAAAATACTGTCAGGACTCAAGCCATCCTGGAGCATCTCCATGCAAAATTTCCAAGCCTCAGTTAAAAAAATTCCTTGTACAAGAATAGCAAACAAGGCATCATATGCCTTTTGTGGAGGTCTTTTACAAGCAGCATTTTTCATCCGCCTAAATTCATCTAAAATCTTTTCCGGACATTTCAGAAAAGCATAGCTTTTAACTAAAAGCAGAAAAGCAGTATCAGATGACTTGGGATTTTGTACCATTTTATACAGTTGTTTTTCAAAATCATTAGATTTAATCAAAATTCTAACCATAATCTGATAAAGTAGTGTGCAGTGTGTTTGTCCACTCTGTTGTTCTGTCCACACAAAAAAACTCAATGCCATATTTACATCTTTCTGTAACGCATAAAGAACTTGCCTGGTAAAAGGAGGCGAAAATGGAAACCCTAGCCCGTGCAAAGCTGCTTCTGTCTGCTGATCAAAAACTTTGCGATCTCGAAGAAGTTTGGAAACCTTTCGAAAATTAACGAAAATAGATGTTTTCGAGCGTGCATTGGGTTCTTGAATCTGAGATATTTTGCGTATTGAGACGGTAAAACACATTTTTTGTTGACGAAGGAAGTAGTGAACATTGCAATGCGAACTTCCTTCCCTGAATTTTCTGGACTCCAAAACAGCCATTGTAACAAGCGATCGAAAGATACGTGCTACCGATCGCATTGCTCAGAAATCCAAGAAGAGAAAACTTTCATATCCATCTGAGGCCCAAGTTTAGCTTAAGCAGATTTCACATACTATGATTTGTCAGCGGGAATGATAACAGAACAAGGAGGTAAGAAGGCTTATGAAATAAGCTCCATGGATTCAACCTGACCGATATTCTGCTCAAGCCACGATATGATCAAGTAGGGAAGGCTACTTTTTATTTATTTTTAACTTCCTCGGCGCTATACAGGAAATTTAACAGCCAATCATAGTCATGTGTCTCAATTTTCCTACAGCAGTGATGGATTTCCCTAATTTCTATTCAGTTTTGAATTTAATTTCAGATTGTGTTGATAAGGTTATATAGACAAGTACTACATTTAATTTTGATTTCATTTTCAATCATTTTGACGTATTTTTTACAATATAATTAGTCCCTGCCTTATATAAGGCAGGAAACTGATGTTCCCAGTAGCCACCCCCAAGCTATCTATTTTAATTTTTTCATGTACTAAAACAAAGTTGTGATCAAAAGTTTTTAAGGTATGAGTTAAAAAATGAATTTCAATGAACAAATTTTTATTTTCTAATTGGTCGATAGGTAATTTCCTGGGGTTTATTTCGATTTTCCTAAGTAAAAAATTAGGAAAATTAAAAGGCGGCGGTGTTGTTAAATCTTCTCGCTTCTTCATTGTTACAATGAGTTCTAGAATCTTCCCCCTTCTTCATTCTCACTGGAGATAACAAATGTTGAAAGAATGAAAAGATGAATCTTCCCCCTTCTTCGTTCTCGTTGGAGATAATAGATGCTGAAGGAATGAAGAGATGATTTTAAAAATTTGGATTTTTCTAGGTTGTATTGGATAATTAGCATTCATTTCTGCAAGCTTCTAGTGGTTTATTGTTGGAAGCTTCTTCCATTGGCACTGTCATTTAATCTCGTTGCGATCTTCTCCATTTCCTCATAATTCATCACATAAGAACAAATGCAACAGCAAAAGGTCAAAGTAATCATTCTACATTATCTCAAATCAACAACCATAGCTTACCTGCTCTGCCAATCTCCAATATTAGTGCTTATAAATGTCAATAGGTAGACCTTTGACAATAATCACCTTCACTGAGGCCTTTTACGAGCTCCCATTCATGCAACATCTGTGGAGCCACCCCATTTCAGTTCTCCTAGACAATTATCTATGGATATAATTTGTTGGCATAAGCATAATTGTACTATCCATACACAAATATACAAGGATTAAAAGAAAACCTGTGTAGAAATAGGATGTGTGCCCCTTAAAACCACATATGCAAAAACGTCGCTAATTACACTTTAAGAATACTGTAACCATTAATAGAATTTGTGGCACCAATCTTTTCAAGATGCCTTCTTCTGAGCACCAAATTGCAATGCAAAACAATCCCTTGACCCATCTATACAAATGCATGTTCCATTGCATTCATATATTCATTTACAATATCTTTTGACCCTAAGCCGCACACCTTGTAGTGTTAGTGGTTCATATTTTGAAAATAAAAATGAAAAAATAAGTTAGCAAATATTTGATTTAAAATAGAAAGAGACCGGTCAAATTTTGAATGGGGAATGCTTCTTTGCAATTACAAACATCTATCTGATAAGCAAATTAATGATAATAAAACAAGAAAGAATGGGGAAATGGCCAACTCAGTTTATTCTGACTAATATTGGCAGTGATATGAAAGCAAGTTGGGCAATTTGAATTCTTAGTATACAAAAAATAAATTTGAGAGCAATGGACACTAAATAAACAAAATTTTAAAACTACCAAATAAAAATAAAATTTCAAAATATCTCTGCATGAAGAAGAAACTAGCGATGTAATGCTAAGGCCATTTGGTGCTCTCCCCAAAACTAAATAGACACTGTAGATTTCCGTTGCTTTCGCACTTGAAATAGGGTTTCAGAGCCCTCTGTGCTTCGTCCTTCGTCAATCTATTATTTACAAAAGAAATCAAAAGCAAAAGTAGAATTTAGATGAAACCCCAAATTTTAAAAAATGAAAGCCAAATGTGTCATCTTACCTTTAGATTGACTAAGATAGGGACAAAATCAAAACTAGATGGTTAAGAGTGCAAGCGCTAAACTAGCGGCTTCCTAGAAAGACAAATTATTGGGGTTCAAGGAAAACAAATGTTCTTTTGCAACGGTGAACTCAACTAGAGTGCCCACCTCCCTGCATGTGCAATTATTGCTAAATCACATGCCGACAATCTCAAAATCTACAGGATTGAGAGCATACATTGTTGAACTTGTTCTATCCAGCAACAGTCAAACAAGATGGATGATTATAGAGTTTCTTCCAAATTCCAAGCATACCCTCGCTTGTAGCACTCTACTGGATCTCTTTAATCCCTTCCATTCCAATTTTTTTGGGGGGGGATCTAATCTCTCAATATATTGTATGACAATTTGCCAAATAAGTAGCACATGAGGTAACAGTCCTCCAAGAAGACACCTACAAATCGACTGCATCCAAAGAAAGTAGTGAATAATACCATGATCTGCAATTATGCCTCAAACCTCTTGAAAACACAAACACTTTCTCCACCATTGCTGCAACTCCATGTTCTATCAATGCCTAGACTCGGCAGTTCATGAAAAAGGAAAAAAATCCATCAGATTTTAGTGGTGGGAAGCATACATGTCATCCTACAGTACCTCTATTGCATGCTTTTGACACTTGTTACCTGGCATTTGTCTTTTTCCACAAATTGCCACCTTAAGGCACTTGAGCTATCTTACTAGTTTGTAGAATTGCATTTTACATATTTAAAGTTTTTAAATTCAATTCAAAATTTATGAATCACTATCCATATTATCTCAAATACCATCTTTGACATTTTTGAAAAATGTTCTTATATCGAAATTATTTAAAGCCATCAATGCCACAATTTTAGACAGTTGTGTTTGCCATTTTTCACAAAACTTACAGTAGCATATTGATTAGAAATCTTGAATCTAATTATAATCCTACTTGTTATTAATTTCATTGTTTTGACCAAAGAACCTATAGCTCTATAAAATTTCTAAAAAGAGGCATTCTAATATTATATCCAAAAGGTAGGGACTTCAACTCACAAAGAGCTCTTGTTTGATTCAAATTCTAGAATTAACAATTTGGGGTATCTCTTAAATTCAAGTTGTCATCAAATATTAGAATAGCAAATTGTTGATAAGATACTAGTCCAAAAGTTCATGAGACCAAAAGGTTGTGGTTCAATTGATTGAGCACAATTGTTGAGGATGATGATATAAGATATAAAAACTACCTATGAAGGTTCAAACCCCTAGAACCACATTTAGGATAGTGGCAAAACTTAGGTGAATTTGACACTTAGTTGAAGAAGGCTTGTAGTTTAGATTTATGCTTACTCAAATTGTCATAATTTGTTAGATAAAAGTAGAGATGTCAACATCTATATAAATTGACCTATTTCCATCCAAAAAAAAAAGTCTAGACCACCTAGTGAAATGACTAATGCCATGAACATGCCTAATGTACACATGTACACTAACAAAAGACTTTAAGTATATTAGGCCTACTCGGGGATCATGGTAAATTACACAAATCAAGTTACCTTTAATGAACATTGATAACTACCAAAATTTGCACCCTAAACTAAGTAAAAGAGTTCAATAGCTATGGCATAACACAGGAATCACTTCAACATGGGAAATAATACTGAAGTGAGACCTTTGATTTCTAGGTCGGTTCTTATAAGATGCTTCACTAAAAATCATGAACTTCTAAGAGAAAGGGATAGAAATATGTTGGGAGAAAAATCTAAAACTATAGTGATGCACCTAAATGATTGAAAACTTATGATATTCGAAGAAACTATAACACTTGAAAACCACAAAAACAGTACTCAAACTCACACAATATGTCTTTACCATGCATGCACATCAATATTTTGCAAAAAGATCTAAATGTCTATATGTTTAGTAAAGGAAAATGAGATTTTGCAATAAGGATTGTATTACATCTACTTGGCATAATTTGCAACTTTTACATTACACTTATCACATAGAAGGTATAAAATAGTGAGACAAAACTAGACGAAAAAATGAGACTTTCACTAACTATTTGATCAAATAACATAAATACACAACTATGTAAATATCAATAAGATGGTGAACATTGTTCAAAAATGACCTCCAAGGCAACTTTCGCTTTTTAGAAAAGAGAGTTAAGAAATCATACAACAACCAGCAAAAGATCTCAAAAATAGTCACTAAGTACTAAAAGTGCATAACTAAGAACTCCCCAAAATGAGTTGCAAGAACTCATTAAGTACCAACTAATCCCAAACTCTTGGAGTCGAATGCATCAAAAAAGGCTAAATAGTAGCACTTGTCAATCCTTCAAACGTGCTTCGCAATGAGGAAATGGTCAAGCATGACCAAGCCTTCCTTCAAGGCAACTAAAAAAGCTCCAAAAAACCCTCCAGAGTGCTTTTAAGAGGTCAAAACAATACCCTGTATCAATGGCACATGTTTGTAAAACTAGTTCAACCTCCCCTATTCATAAGGTTTCCTCATCAAAGCGTCCTTATCTCATAAAATACTTTGTCTCCACCCAATCCTCAAGAATTGCATTATATTTGTCATCCCATCTCCTTGTCACTTTTTGCAAAAAATATCTGTTAATTTTTTTAAAGTATAAAAATAAATATTTATTTAAAATACATTTAGTATTTAATTGAGAAAATTTTCACAACTTATTAATAATAAATACTAAATACATTGATGTTATTTAAATTGACCATTAGATCAATTAATATTACACACGCGCACACACACGTGTGTGCGTGTGTGTGTGTTACTTATATTGTTAAAGGAGGAGTGTTGCATATGTAATAACACTGCCTCTTTAAGGTATGTATTTTCCAAGGGTAGTGATCTCTGACTTATTTAAATGTTGGAAGAGATATGGATAGACATGTCCCTTCATGGGACATATCTATTCGTTATTAATTTAATTTTATATAACAATTTGATGCAATGGAACCAGTAGTGGGCTAAAACAAGGTTCCTAGAATCCTCTTCACTGAAGGTATGATGCAAATAGTGTCCTTACAAAGCCAATCTACCCTAAAATACCTATCACAAGTGTTCAACAAGATGGTTTGGTTATCTCAACCTAAAATCACTCCTAGGAAATCCCAATCACAAGGAAAACCTATCGCAAAGACAACTAATCACTAGTTGCTCTTAAGGGCATACAAAAGGCATTTTTGACACATTACTCCCCAAACACACATAAGGACCAGGGGTAACTCTAAGACATATTCATGGTCTATTTAGGTCCTAAATAACATGAATCAACCATTGGAATCAAACTATGCAACATCTATTCAATAGTTGCTTCACAAACTCAAGCTAAGGCTCATAGCCCTTGAAAGCTAAAAACTTGATTTAGTTTTAGCAAACTCCACACAACCTAAAGAATGAATCATAGATTCAAATACCCATTTGGGTTTTACATAACATACCAAAGCACTAGGATCCCAAGATGAGAATGCAACAAGTGAAACTTGAAATCTCACCTAGTAGGATTGGCAATTAGGCCTCCATTTACAAAGGAAGTACTCTAATCCCTAAAAAAAACTGCAATCCAACAATTGGATCATGAAGGGGCTCACATAATAAGTCTATAAATGAAATCCTAGGCCTTTAAACCTTCTCTAAAGCGAGTTGTGGGAGATGCTACTACACATTCCTAACATGCACATGGATCTTGCATGCCTAGGGCATCAAGTTTCTCCTTGTTGTCTGCATATTTTGACATGAAACCAAAAGAAATATTAATATACATTTTCCTTATTTGGATTCCACCCAGGGTCACTAAATTCCAATGGTGGAATTTCAAGATATGAGAGAAGATTGATGAAACCCTAGGTAATTACCAAAAACTATGATAACAATCAACAAAATTAAGATATCTAGAGTTGTATGATGAGTTAGATCTCATTCCAAGTGCATTTGAAATTTGATTCACTAGGATATCAAATTGTGTCATAAATTCATACCTATGTGTCAGAAGGAATCTGTACAACGAGTTGCAACATCAGAATTAGCATAAAAACTTGGTATTTTTATTGATTGAAAGCAAAATTACACATTTTATACCTTTCACCCACCTGAAAGGGATATGTAGGCCTTCCCAACAATTATAACAACTATTTGAACCAAATATGGCCATTGGGAGTTCAAATTACAACTTTTACAAAAAGTTGCTAAAGTTGCTTGACAACTTTTTAGCAACTTTGCGATTTTAGTGCATCTTTGACTATATCAACCAAAATTGGTTTCTAACAGATCCAAAATGAACCAAAACATGTTAAAACATGAAAGCTTAATCTATCCTAATATTCAAGGCTATGTGACACCTTTGACCATAGTTGACCAACGGTTTATAATGAGCCAATCTTGGAACTAGGTCTCACAAATGGGTCAATATGAATGGCCAACATTCCTAATCAATTCTAAACATTCAAAAGACTTCAAAAGAGTCTTAACATTTTATTTTATTATTTTTTATTGGGGTGCCCCTGCACCACAATTGACTATATATATATATATATATATATATATATATATATATATATATATATATATATATATATATATATATATATATATATATATATATATATATATATATATATATACATATACATATACATATATACACATATACATATACATATACATATACATATATGTATATATATATATATATGTGTGTATATATATATATATCTGTATATATGTATATATGTATATATGTATATGTGTATATGTGTATATATGTATATATATATATATATGTATATATGTGTATATATATATATGGATATATCCATATATATACATATATACATATATATACACATATACATATATATATGGATATATACATATATATATACACATACACATATATATATGGATATATTCACATATATATATACACACATATATACATATATATACATATATACACATATACATATATACATATATATATACACATATATGTATATATATACATATATATATGTATACATATATATACATATATATACATATATATACATATACATATACATATATATACATATATATATGTATACATATATATACATATACATATACATATACATATATATACATATATGTATATATATATACATATATATATATGTATACATATGTATATGTATACATATGTATATATATACATATATATATATACATACATATACATATACATATATATACATATATGTATATATATGTATATGTATATGTATGTATATATATATATATACATATGTATATATATACATATGTATATATATATACATATGTATACATATATATACGTATATATATATACATATACATGTATATACATATATATATATATATATACATATATATATATATCATGGGTTTATCTAACTGTTGCTACCAAACATCAACACGCCTTCTTAGTTGGAGAGGATAAACATAAGATATTACCTCAAATGTAAAATCGAGAATGACAAGTTTTAAGAATATCTTTGATCAAAAAAAATCTGCCATTTAGATATCATCTCATGATATTGACCTCGTTAATGTCAAGTTGTGTGACATTCACCAAGTACTCATTCATAAGGTATGTGCACACATATCCTCAATGATACTTACCATAAGAATAACCATGGTTTGTTTAAAGAACTTAATCCACCGTGCAATATATAATCTATCATGATTTTATTCTGCCATCATAAGATGTCTATCATAATAGAAGGTCATGGTCTATTTAAGGAACTTAATCCACCATGAAAGTGATCATTCGTCATGATTTGTCTCTGACATCATAAGATGTCTAGCATGACAAAAGGCCATGGTCTATTTAAGGAACTTAATCCACCATTTAAGTTATAATCTATTATGATATGTTTTAGACATCATAAAATGTCTATTGTAATAGAAGATTAAGTTATTGGAAGGTTGTCACCTTCCAATAACTTTTACAAGTGATGACCATTTGGAAGTTGTAACTTCCTCGTGATATACATGGTGGTAGGCCCATTAAAATCATGCAGTTACACAAATGGATTTTCAGCTTCCCTCTGAATATCAACTTTCTAAGCTTCTTGTCCAAAGTTGCCCTAGTCTCCCTCTAAATTTGATATCAATCTTCCAATTTTTGCAAGAACATTCCCAGATAGAAAAGAAAAGATCAAGGCAAATAGTTCTTTATAATACATATAGAAAGATAAATAAGAGATTAACTTTATTTGGAGTACAATACTTGAAAATTGTACTCAAAAGATAATACTTATCTCATGCAATCAAAGGACAATGGCCTCCAAATGACTTCCTTATTCATTACTAATTATTTTTCTTGTTTATAATTATATTTCATATTTCATTCTATTCAATAACAATATTAGTAATATTTAAATAGTAATAAATAATATGAACAAGGATTTTAAATACATATGAATCTCAATGATCTTTTTCTCTCCAATGCATCCAATGAATAGATTTTTTATTTTTTTCATCCCCTATTTATAAGTGTTGACATGGGATTGACCAATCACAGTGTTGACATGGCCTATTTTGGTTATGGATATTAACTCTCTCTTTTTTATCGATAAATGATTGAAGCCTAATATACTATATTAATAAAGATAAAATTACAACTGTCTCCATTCAAACGGGCACTAGTAGGAAAGAACGGAGAAGAAAACCTACAGTCTTGCCTAGGACCTTAGTCCTTTACAAAGTACATAAATAAAAGGGGGATTCCCCAGTTTTAGAATTTGGTTATCAATTTACAACCTTTCTATGCTAAATTACTCCTTTATTTATGATTCAATAACTAATTCTCTAATACAATTATATTTTGGAAGAACATTTTTCCTTTTCATCTTTGTGGAATTATTTTTTAAAAATTTGCCAGTGTATCTGCTCATGGTCATGATCATCCTCTTAAATCTCTATTATACCTTATGCTCTGTTGATGAGGTGTTTCTTACTAATTCTCTACAACCACAAACCACTCATTACTTTTCTTTTACATGTTAGTACTTTTTGTCAATAATTTGTTTCTAATTAAAGAAAAAAATTGAAATCTAGATCTAATACAGGACTAGTTTTAAACTTGATGTTTAAGAACCTAGCCCATATTAAATTAATTTAAGATTCCATTACTTAAAGGCTGATATTTATAAACTAATCTCTAACCTGTCTTCTACATTTTCTAAAATCAAAGGCTCTAATTAACTCAAAATAATTATTTTATCCTTGTATTAGTTCTATACTTCTTACTAAATTATATTATATGATCACAAATATTATTCCTCACCACTTATAATCTAAAGACCTTCTACTAAATTTGAGAAGAAAGTATACTTAAATTTCCACTTTAAAATTAATGAATAAATATTTAGGTCTACTTATTTATTTTTTAAAATTATATTAATGGTGTGTCAAGGAGAAAAGATGCGGGGAGAGATAACACAACGAGTTATCCTCCCACAACATACAAGGTTAACCGTGGGGGGAATCTAATTTTCCAAAAAAAAAATGTTGGTCGTCAATGAAGATCCTCCCCTCAAAATAAATGACTCAGATGAATCGAGAATCTCCCAATGAAGGATTAAAACATAGTCGTCGATGAAGATGACCTTTATCTCTAGCAAACAACTGAGATGTCACGAGATCGCTCCCAACAAAGGAAGAAGATAGCCTAAAAGGTGGGGAGCCCTTCCATGTGGCACAATTCTAGGTCTTGGAGCCTCACAGAAGTACTACAGAGAGGGTAAATGTTGAAAAGGTGGTGTGTGGCAATATGACACAATTTCGGGCTTTAGAACATTGAAGAAACAATGCAATGTTAACAAACACCAAAATGGAGACGTGCGGCAACCTCTCATGCTATTTTGTGCTTCAAAATCTTGTGGAAACACTAGAATATAAACAAACATTAGAATGGCAACGCATAGCAGCATCTCACGCATATCGTGATCTTACTTATCAATGTGATTTGTTATGTTATATTACTATGCTTTCTTAGAGTTTAAAATGATCCTAAAAATTATTATACTTATGAAGATCCTCCCCTCGAAATAGATGACCTAAATGCATCGAGAATCTTCCATTGAAGGATTAAAACACATCCATCAATGAAGATGAGCTTTATTTCCAACGAACAACTAAGATGTTGTGAGGAGACTCCTCCCAATGAAAGAAGTATATTAGCACAAAAGGTGAGGACCCCTACTACATGGCACAATTTTGGGTCTCAAAGCCTCACGAAAGCATTACAAAGTGAGGAAATGCTAGAAAGGTGACACTTGGCAGCATGACACAATTCCAAGCTTCGGAGCATTAAAGAAACAAAGTAGCATGAGGAGGTGTCAAAATAGAGATGTGTGGAAGCATCTCGCACAATTTTGGGCTTTAGAGTCTTGTGGAGACACTAGTGTATGAAGAAACATTGAAATGGCAATGCGTAATAGCATCCTGTGCATCTCATGATCTCACTTATTAATGTGATTTGTCATGTTATATTACTATGCTTTGTTAGAGTTTAAAATGATCCCAAAAATGCATTGTATATATAACCCAAATAGTTTTATATACTGATGATTGTTGTCTAATGTTTTAAATATAATTAAAAAGTAGAGTCAAGGAAATGTCAAAGATGATTATCTGAAGCTTGAGTGATGAAGTCCTCTCCTTCTACAACTTTGTTTGCTAGAAGATTTGCTTCTATGTTTCCTTCTAGATAAATGTGTTGTATTCTAGTTTCTTCAAATTTATCAATGATGCTAAGAACATTCTAAAGATTTGAGTTCATAATCCAATTAGTAGTTTTTCTATTTCTTATAGCATTTAGAATAATCTGTAAATCCCCTTCTATGATTAGTCTCCTTATTCTAGATTGAAGGCTCAGCTTTAGTCCTTCATGTAAAGCTTCTAGATCTGACATATTATCGGTTGCAATTCCTAATGGTTTGGCTCTCTTAATAATCCAATTTCCAAAATTAGAATGCATAATGCATCCTATGCCTATCATATCAGGGTTACCTCTAGATGCTCCATCAAATTTTAATTTCATCCACCCAAATTGTGGTGGTTCATATCTACACACTTCTCTTACTTTCTAGTTTTTCTTATGATAAATAATGGGGGGTTGATAAGGTTGACCCAATTCTTTTTCATTAAGGCATACCATTCATAAAAGATACCTTCTTCTTTTGATGACCTTATTAGATGATTATTCATGATTGTTGTGATGCTTGCTACTACTTTATTAAGGAGTGAAGTAGTACTAAGCTCAATGCCAGTAAATATCCACCTATTCTATTCTTTCCAAATCTCCCACATCAGAATAGATGGAGATATGTTCCATAATTATTATAAATCTTGGAGTTATTATTAACTGGCCATCCATTTAGAGGACTGTCTAGGTCCCCAGCTATAGGAGAGGTATAACTTAGCTTTTGATGAAGCCAATACCAACATTCTTTTGCATAGGGGCATTGAGAAAGAAGGTGATCATTTGTTTCCTCATTTTCTTTGCATAAGTTGCATCTCGAAATGCCTTCAAACCCCATCTTTTGAAATCTATCAGCTATTAAGATACTTTTTTGTGAAGCTTCCCATAAAAAGATACCTGCCTTTGGCAAGCAAGCTTGATCCCAGAATAATTTAATAGGCATACTGATCTTTTCAAATCTTTGAGAGCTGATTATAATGTTATATTTTTTCTTTACCCTGTACTGCCCATCTTTTGAAGCTCCCCATATGAGTCTATCTTCTCTATCTTTATGATTGATCTTTCTCTGTATAAGAATTTGATCTAAGGCCTCTTTTTCTTCACAAGTCAAGCCTGTGCCTTCTAGAGATTCCCATTACCATATTTCCTCCCCATTCACACTCGTTGTCTATTTATAATTAGCTACCTGATTACCCCATAAATTTACTAAAGTGTTTTTTATATTAGGTGAAATGTTGAAATTGTCTATAGCTAGAAACCCATTCCAAGAGCCTTTCTAAAATAGTGCTTCTTCCCCTTTCCCTATATCCCAATTTACATATTTACTGATCAAGGATCAACACTTGATCATAAAATTCCATGCCTTTGATCCTTTGGGCGGATTCCTAGTTCTCAATAATGAGGATAGATATTTAGTATTCAAGATTTATTATATAATTTTTTTTCCCATTTACTATCTCTCTCTTGATACATTCGCCAGACTAGTTTTGCTCCTAAGGCTTCATTCTGCTAGTTAAAATTCTTAATTCCTAAACCACCTAATTCTTTTGGTCTACAGATGTTTTCTCATTTAATTAATGCAATTTTATTTTTATCCTCAGTTTCACTCCAAAAGAAATTTATGAGTTTCCCTTCTATTTTTTTATTGATGTTTTTGGGTAATGGGAGACATAATAATTGATATGTTGGAATAGCTAAAAGGATAGCTTTGATTTCTGTCACTCTTCTAGCCTTAGTTAACCATTTTCCTTTCCAACTTTTTGTTTGTCTGTCGACTCTACCAAAATGTTGCTCTAGGTTATAGTTTTCCATGTCCCTTTTTCCAAATATATCCCATGCAATTGCAAATGCAATCTTCCATTTCAAGTGGTGTATGAGGGAAAAAAAAATCTCATTTCTCAGCATTCACATTTTGTCCTGATGCTTCCGTGTAATTTTGTAAAATTTGTTTAAAATTTAGGGCTTCTTCTATTGTACTCTGTCATGGTAAGATTGTATCATCAACAAATTGTTGATGAGTAACAGTTGTGGTGTTTTTTGCTACAATGATACCTTTAATTTTACCTTCATCTTGGGCTTTCCTTACTTCTCTATCGAAGGATTCCACCTTGATGATGAATAAAAAAGGTGAAATTAGATCGCCTTGAAAAATTCCTCTAGAAATGCTAAAAAAGCCTTATGGAGTAACATTTATTAAAAGTGAAATTTTTGGAGTTGATATACATTTGAATATCATATTAACCCATTAATGAGAGAACCCAAAGACTTCTAATATTTTACATAAAAATCTCCAATCTACCATGTCATAAGCTTTTTGTATATCTAGTTTCATGAGCATACATGCTTCTTGTTCCTAATTATTGAGTGAATAGTTTCATGAATGATCAAAATTTTGTCTAGGATAGATCTACCTAAGACAAAACCAATTTGTTCTTCATAAATGAGGGTAGGAAGAATGTTTTTAAGATGATATGCTAGTGCTTTGGATATGATTTTGTAAATGGTAATACATAGTGCAATAGGTTGCTTGGGTATCAAAGTCAAAAAGGTATGATTAATATCTAATAATAATGATCTTCTTTTTATTGAAGCTTCAGTTTCCTTCCAGATGTCCATTCCTATGATTTCTCAACATTTTTGAAAAAAGAAGGCTTGGAAGCCATCTGGTCCTAGTGATTTGTTTGGGATAAGTTTGAAAAGAGAATTTCTAATTTCTTCTAGAGTGAAGGATTTATTCGAAAAAAAGATTATCTTGTGGCATTACCAATTTAGATATTACTTTTAGCATCTTTTCTTGGATTTTTTAGTTAGAAAAATCAAAATTAGTCAAAATGTTTTTATAATAATCCACTAAAACTTATGCTATTTTGGAGGGGTCTTCTTCTATATTCCCTTCCTTGTTTTTAATTTTTAGTATTATGTCTATTGATCTTTGGTTAAGAGTGTTGTTATGGAAGAACTATGTGTTTCGATCCCCTTCTGCTAACCATTTCTCCCTTGAATTTTGTCTCCAGAACACCTCTTCTTTCACTAATATATGTTCCTGTTTAACTAGTAATTCTTTTTCTTTATTATACTTTTTGTTATCCATACCTTTTTGGATGACTTCTTCGCTTAATTTCTTAAGATCTTCTTTTTTGTTTAATTTTTCTTTAAATATGTTGTTAAAAGTGTGTTTTATTCCATTTATAAAAAAAAATCTTTAAGCATTTTTAGTTTGGAGACAAAGCAATACATTTTAGATCCTTTAAAGTTTTCTTCCTGCCACCATTGTTTTATATTATCCATGCATTTGTAGTCCAAAAATCACATTTTTCACTTTTGAATGGATTCCTAGATGGTTTTATGGGTTCAACTAATTCTATTCTAATTGGATAATGATCTAATCCTACATGTGGCATAATCCATGACTAAAGCACCAAATCTATATTGCTTAAATCTCCTTTGAAGAAGAACCTATCTAATTCTTCTATTATGTAATTGAATCATTTTCTTCTGTTGTTCCACATATAGATACCGTTGATGGTTGATATATCCAATAAACTATTTTTTTCCACCTAATTTCTAAAATATATAATTGCTTGTGATACCACCTATGAACCCCCATACTTTTCCTCTAAATTTAGGATTGCATTAAGATCACCTCCTATAATAAAGTTGTATGTTGGGTTTGCTTCCATGAAAGTGTTAATGTCATTCCATACTCTTTTATTGTATGTTGTTTGAGTAGAACCCATAAACATTAATTAGAGTAATTTGAAGATTATGTTTGAAGCTTTTTATTCTACTTGCCACCAATTTCTATTCACGACCATTGTATTGAGTGCTAGTTTCTTAGGATTCCAAATGAAACCTATAGCTCTTGATGCCCCATTAAATTCTACAAATGCTATTTTCCAGGTACCCAATTTCCTTTCTAATCTATCACCTTCTTCTTTATTCAACTTAGTTTCTTGAATTAATATAATATCTGATTCGAATAAATTAATATTGTATTTTAATAATCAATTATTCTAAGGGCATTGAGTCCCCTAGCATTCCAAGTTATAACCCTCATTGTTCTATGGGAAGGCTCTTCCCCTTCCCTGCTTTTCAAATTTCATTAATCTTTTTCTATTCCTTTGCTTGCCCATCCATAGTTCTCAATTGCTTAAGTGATTTCCTTCCATGCTTTGTTTTTTGTTTACCACACTTCGAGGTTTGGAAGCCTTCTTGATTGATAGATATACCTAAATTCTCCATATAATGTTGTGCTTTATTGATACTATATGAGTTTAAATATTTTTCACCTCTTCCTCCTTGGTTGCTACTTCCTTAAATATGTGTTCCTCTATTTTCATTGCCTCAATCTCTTGCTCCTTGCTTTCTTCAAACTATTGCCCTGTCTCTTTTTCTTTACTTCTTTGTTCTATTTCATTTAGGATCCCAAATTCTTCCCATATCTAACAGTTTCTATAATGTCTATCATCTTCATTCCTTGTTTCTTTATAGTTTTTTTTTATCTTCTAAATTTAATGTCTT
Organism: Cupressus sempervirens; assembly: GCA_028749045.1. Lineage (NCBI taxonomy): Eukaryota > Viridiplantae > Streptophyta > Pinopsida > Cupressales > Cupressaceae > Cupressus > Cupressus sempervirens. Next base: position 603,123,049 of record CM053784.1, on the reverse strand, counting down.
AATGTAGGTGTGAACCTCCATTGGTATTGAATATTCCTTTAATCCATTCCTTTTCTTAGATATATGTTGTTTCTCTTTGTCACTATTTTCAAAGAGGTATTTCACATTGTCAAGAGTCTGCCAAAATTTGTATGTTCTTTTCTTAGTCTTTTTTTGGATAGTAACATTACTCCAATGTTAAGATTCTATTGGAGGTATACTATCTTCCTCACCATGTTCTTTAGAATGTATATTTGTTGCTCTATCTTTTTTGACATTTCTTATTTGCCTCTATCTCCTCATGTTCTCTGATCTCGTCTTCTGCTATCCTTAATGCAAGTTCTTTATCCTCCTTTTCTTGGATCTGTCTCTCCATAAATATACTTTCCAAATTCTTTCTTGTTAGGCATTGATTATCTATCCTTGAGTTTTCTGTTTGAATTGAGACTTTAGAATTTCCCAACTTTCATTTTCTTGTCTTAGTTGCTTATTTGTTCCTACTTCCCTTCTACTATTTGAAGATCTTTTATCTTCTCTTTTATTTGTTGAGTTGTTGACTTCCCCTTCTTTCTTTTCAAGATAGTCTATCTTCTCATGTTCTCTATGTTGTTGATATCTTAATATTATTTGATCTTCAATATCATTATTCATGAGGTGAATTTCTTGGGAAATTTGGGTAAGATTCTTTAGACTATTTACAAGCTCTTATAGAAATCCACTTTCTACTTGACATAATTCACATTGTTTAAATGTTGAAATTTTATTTTGAATGTCCTTATTTTCCATTTCTTTTGATTCCTTCATTCCTAGCTGAATTGCCTCTTGTTGTTATGAAATCTCTCTTCCTATTAGTGTCATTTCTTCTTCTTTTAATACCTCTTTCTGAATTCCTTTCTATAGTTTCTATGTGAATGATTTAGTTTCTCTCTCTTTTTCTGTCCCAATTTTTTATTTTTCTTTCATGATGTTGATGCCACTTAGTTCCTCCTTAATATTTGTAATTTTATGTTCTAGATTGAGATTGTGTTTAATGTATCAGTTGAATACTCCTTAATCTTTTGTGAAAACTAATTCATATATAGATCTATTTGTTATGATCTTTTTTTTGTTAAATACATTTTGACCTAATTATGTTTCCAGTAAAAACATGATGTTACTGGATTTGTGAAAATTCGTTTCAATGTCAATCAAATTTCTTAGAGATTTACCTATTTTTACAAGGGTTTGTATATGTTTTAGTTTAGGCAAAAAAAATTGGCCGTCAATCCAATTAGGGGAAAAATATTTCCTAATATTGTTTTCACTCCAATTTGGTTCCCAAGCTAAGAATTTAACTAAATAACCTTTATACAAGCAGTATGCTTTTGAGATCAATTTATTCCTAATATCTTTTCTTAAACAATGTAAATACAATAAACAATTAGAATAAGTTATGATACTTACTTGATATTAACAAATCCTTTCTAATCTTCTTACCGGATTTGATATTAAGTTTTCTAGTCCACTCCAATATGCGTATATACCTAGATCTGAACACTCCAGCCACTTATCCTCTATATGTTTGTTGCTAATGATTTGGATATGTGGGTAGTGCTCATGTTTTTCTATGTTTCTTATAGTTAGAGGTTGTCTAAATATCTCTAATTCCTTTTCTTTATCTTTGTTTTCTAGAGATCTTTTATGGCGAGGGATATAAGCTTGTGGGTTTTTGTTGATGGTTTTGGGAAACCTAAGTACTGGTACAAATGAACTATAGTACCTATTAATACCTAAGGGCATACTATTAGCTACTGAAACAATTTTTGACCAAGCCTTACTTCCAATAATGGGCTCTTCATTCTTCTGCTTAGGCACTATCAGATCCTTCTTCAATATTAGATTCCTTGTATATTTAGTTTTGTTGAAGAAAACCCTCTGCCCTTTAAGATGATCATCTTCCTTTGTATTTTACAAATTGGAGCCCAACTTCTTCTGAACCATTGTCCTCCTATTCTTTCTTTTTATCACTTGTTTCTAATCATCACCCTTTTTTCAGAATTAGGAGGAAGTTTAATCATATTATTCTACGATTTATGCATTTCCTTAACCCTAGCATTGTCCAGTTTTACTAAGGATTTGAATGATGTATTTCTTTTTCCATGGCTATCTTCTCGAATTAATGATAAAATTATAAATCTATTTTCGATATTTAGAGGGTGAGTTTTCAGGCGGTGATAGTTTCGAATTATGGAAAATGCTAGGGTTTTTTGCATTCGATCGATAATTTCCTACCTTTTTTGCTAAGCTTGTCAATTTTGTTACTTTCATATTAATATACATATATTACAACACATGTTCTTTTACATTTTTTTGGTTATGGATATTAACTTATGTAGTGATATTATTTCCTCATTATGTGTGCTACATGGATGATTGCATTTATGTATGTCTTTCTCGATTCTTGGTTCACAGATGGTGAACCAACACCCTTTAATGTTAACTATACCTATCATTTATATTCCCTATGGTTACAGTAAGTACCAACTAATTCTATATTAAATGTGACTGAGAAGGGTAGACCGTCTTTACCTTATTTTTTTATATCCCGCTTGATCTCTTTTCTGAAAACACTTGATATGTTATCATCAAATGTTCAACCATGATATATGTGAAGTTTGATGTTGAATATAGATTATTATTTTATTTATTTGTTTGACTATAGTTTGCTTCAATTTATGCCAAGATATATTCTTCATCTAAGCTTGTAAACATAATATTATTAATCAATGATTTCCATTATTATCACTATGTCGATGACTTCATACTTTGATTGATATCACAATAGGTGGTTAATTTATTGGGCCTTCCTTGCAAATAATTTAATGATTTCATCTTTCCTTTAGTAATTTTTTTTCTGGGAGATATCTTATTTTATATATTTGCACGTTACTTACTTATCTTCATGTTTTTCTTCATATTTTCTCCATCTACCATGTTGTCCTATTTGATTTGTTTATGGGTTCAATTTCCTCCTTTAATGCTTTGATGCCATGTTGAAGGAGGAGTGTTGCATATGTAACAACACTACCTATTTAAGGTATATGTTTTCCAAGGGCAGCAATCTCTCATTTATTTAAATGTTGGGAGAGACATGGATGGGCATGTCCCTTCACGAGACATGTTTATTCATTATTACTTCTTTAATATTGGAAAATAGTGAATATTGATTATCTCAAAGTGCACAAGGTCAGAATATGAGAGGTTTTAGAAGATTGTATCTCTATAATAGTGTTGGTTAACACCAATGTCCATGAGACTAGGGCACTTAGCACTATAGTCTAGCCAATCGAGCCCAAAATTTGTAAGGAATATTGTGCAAAGGATTTTGATTCTGAATTTTATCTTTGTATATAGTTTAGAGTCCAACATGAGTAGGGTACCCATTTATAGTGTCCATTGAATTTAGATCAATTTGTAGTCATAGGTGTTTCTTCTTATTGTTGTCTTGGGACCTTCTTTTCTAAACTTTTAATTGTCAATTTGTTTGTGTAGTTACTTGTACATTTGCATTTGTATGCTTTGGAACCTAGTTAGTTTATGTCTAGTACCTCAAACAATCTTTCAAGACAAAGCGATAAAACCCAAAGGAGTAAATTGACATGTCTTAACTCTCCCTAAGTGATAGCAAGTCAAACATACATCCCCCTTTCATATTTCATACTCTAATATTTATTGGAAAATAATTTATATGTACTTTAAAAAACTAGCTTAAACTATCTATTTTTCCACCTAAACAATAACAATAATGAAATGGTACATGTCCTTAAATACACTATGCTATAGTGTAACTTGAACTACTACATGCTTCAATAAATTCATAATGGTTATTAGGAAAGGGGTAATATGGATCTAATATAAGAAATGGAATTGAAGTTTTTGACATGATTATAGTATATTTCTGGGTCCTTGAGATGTGAAACTATGAAATGATATTAGGAAATAATTATCTTCCAATATCCATAAAATAAAGTTGTCAACTTGCACATTGTCCATTTTATATGGAACAATCTAGTGGACATGAATTTAAAACATATGAGAAAAGGTATGCATAAGCGTTTTCAACATACCATTTTGTCTATTTTGATGCATACATACAAATTACCAGGAGATTACATATCAAAGTAAAACAATGATTTAGTATGGAGAGTAAATTGTTATGTATGAACAAAGGGATGTAAATACAAATATTGATTCCACACTCTCCCAATAACACATGCTTCATGAAAAACTTATAGGGATAAGAAAGAGATTTATTATGAGTATCATGTGTCACATATTTTAAAGAGTTAATTAAAACCTACTAATAACTACCTTCAAAAATAGTAAAACTAATATATGTCAGTAAGAGATTCAGTTGGAATCCAAACTGATAAAATTAAGATTATTAAAAAATAGTAGCACATTGACTAAGAAAATTGTCCTCTCAATTTTTGTTATTATGACAAGATATGTATTTTGTTATCATTAGAAATAGAAGTCCACAATAAACATCAATATGAAATCATAAATTTATGTTCAAAAGGGTTGGCCATGAAAGGAAGCTAATATCAACCTTATAACCTATTTCTAGCTATCCAGGAAAATTACTAGACTATGATTAACCATGCCTCACAATTGCAGAAACTAGGTTTTACATCTAACTAATACCAAAAAATTCATAGATTGTCACCTATTTAAAGCCTTGTATATTAAAAAATTGGCTTATAGGATTCAATTTCTATCAACATAACATAAGAGAGAACCCACATAAAACAAAAAAAACATTTTTGAACCTCCTACTCATGTTTCTTACTCTTGATCCTAGAGTCCTTAAAATCTCCTAGAATATAGAATTTTCCCCTAGTATCCAAATGAACTTTCTCTGTTTTCTTGTAACTCTTGTATTTTTGGTGCTTCTCCTTTATAATTTGACACTTCTCCTCTTCCAACAACTATAACAACTCCTTCAACATTTCCCAACCCCCTCTATCTTCCTCTATGTGAATGTTCTGGGAGTTTCAATACTTCAAACCAAACATGGATAAAATATTTGAGTTATACCTTGTACATATCTCCACAATCTATCATTTTTCCTCAACCCAACACCTAGCATGTTCATTCCAATAATTGGCACCATCCCTCTAGACCACTAAGATTGTACACACATTTCCATAACCCACAAGACCTACTCTAATGACCTAAGCAGGGAACCTATGGAAAAAATGATAGAATAAAAACCAATATCAATTCTAAATGTATACTTTGTCTTAATAAACTCTTCACCATATATTAAATCCAAACATTGACATAATCATGGGGTCATCTATCAATAAAATTCCTTGCATTCTCTTCAAACTCACTTCACGTATAAAAGCCTATGACTGATTGAATGTATTCAAAGATAATTGTGCCTCCATTTTTCACTTTATATACACTCTATAACTATATCACCTAGAATAAGGGATCCCAATCAAATTCAAATGTTAAAACCTTTTTCTTACCTTTAACTTGACATGCTCTATGTCCCTTAATCCAGAGGTTTTTTTCCTCAATTTTGCCGCCAATTAATGTTTGCATACATCATCACTAGATTATTAAGAAATAATAAAATCAAATAACTTTGTGATTGTCCATGTGTTTAACATCCATTCAAGTAATTAAATTTTAGTACTCTTCACCATAACATTTAGCTCCCACTTAATAGTTCCCAATGGAGGGGAAAGCTTCAAGTTTAATTTGAAGTTTTTTATAAATATAGCCCTCAAAAGAGTTTTCAATAATACTAAGTGGATCCAATGTCCAACCCCTTTTTACTACACTTTCCAATATATTTTTAAAACAATGAGACTCTATGAATTAAAATTTTATCCATCAATGCCTAAAAAAATCTCCAAATAATTCCTTGTTGACCTAACCCTTCAATGATACTCCTACCTTTGACATTATATCAACAACTTCGTTGGCTTCTCTCTGCACATTTAATGAATTTTAATTCCTTAAATAAGCCCAACAAGGATATGATATTATGAATTTATTTATTTAAATACCAAACTCCTTACACCCCTCCTATAATATCATTGTAACTAATGAGTTCTCTTCTCGATGAAGCTTGGTAACTTTTAAAACAATTTCTTGTTTAATATCTAAAAGGGCTACTTGGACCTCTGCCTCCTCTTTAATAATCTTCTATTATCTATGACTATTAGAAAAATATGTGTTGCATTGGTTTTTATTGATGTCAAAACCTTCATTCCAACATTATAGTAGTATCAGTTATTTGTTGATAGTTTTGGTTATTCAGTTGCATACTATTGGTGATAGAACAAATATTTTCTTGTTAGCGGACAAGGAAGGTTTTGAATGCACACATCACTTGTATCCTTGGTGCTCCATGATAAGTGTACTAAACATATATGCATGTTTCACACTCATCAATATACATGTATGATTTTAGCATTCACATAGTTCTATTGGTTCTTAGTGGTTATAATGGCTATGAACTATATGGTTAGGTATTTATGATATTTGTGCATTGGTGCAATCCATCAAATGTGCTTGGTGTTATGGTTTCAATATTATATGGAAAGTGAATTCATCAATGGTACATAATTATTACATAGCTTCATAGTTTGGTCTTTGATGTGGAATTGGAAAATTTAATATCTTAAGTGTGACCTATTGATCATGATATAACATATTGGTCCTTAGGAATGTCCTATATTTGGGATCAATTCTCTCAAATGGCATGTGCATCAATGACTTCACACATTTTACTGTGAAGTCATCATTTGTATACTTAGATACCAATATAAATAAAGAAGAAAATTTCTATATCCAAATGTAAAGGAACACATGTAGTGTGAATACTTTAGTTTATTATTTTGTGCATACTTGTGATAACAACGTTGTAAATCATGATCAACAAGTAAGAAAGCTTTATATTTAGAAAGAAGGATGCATAGAGTGGATCATATAAATTAGTCACAATTATACATATTCAATAGATCTCTTGGTGGTGAGGTTACAAAAATTTATCAGAGAACTTCTCATGCATATCGAGGTACAAGTAAATCAATTTATCTTCATATTATAGTTATGTTGATATCATTTTGTATAGTTGTAGTTAGTCTGACCAGCAGTGAGCAAATCATAGTGAAAAATTTGACAATGACCCTCTTGTAAAAAATGCCATAGCTAGTATCACCTAATAGATGTTCATTTCATGATAATTATCTTCTTTATAGTTTTTCTGAAATCGGGTTTCTCACTTAAATCCCAATGTTCATTGTGTTAATGTTATGCATTTTTATGTTTATCTTTTCTATGGTTATGTGTTTAAATTGATAGACCTTAAGTAGTGGTTGATGTTTTTTAATTACTTAATAATAATTGAGTTTTTTTAATAAGTGTGTTGGAATAATTGATTCACCCCCCTCTCAATTATTCATTTTATTCAACAACAACAAGATATTACCTTTCTAGTCACACATAATGAATTCAGCCCTTGGTGGACCTGAATTACCCGTTAACACTCCATCAAAGTTTTTTTTATCCATCTTATTTATAGAGGGATCCAAGATACTTTTTTCACATTTTCAGGAGGAGAATTATCCATCAAAGGCCCATTAACAAGCTTGTCCCCTCAATTAATTTCTTATGTATAGGATGCAAGGAATTTATTATTATTATTTTATCGGTAAATGACCAAAGCCTAGATTCATTATTGTTATTTTTTGTAATTAATTATTTTAATGTGTTAAGCAAATTTGAACCCAAGACCTTCCACATGAGAGGCTCACAAGTTACCATTGTGTTGTAGGCTCTTACCTAGGATGCAAGGAATTGAAAGTAAGGATTAATATATATTGATTGTATAAAACACTTAAAAGTAACAAAAATATAATTATTTTATAAAGGATGTAAACATGGGAAATATTTTAGCATGAATGTGCATATATAGGTGAAAGTGAGATGTCTTATATGAAGAAAAAAAATATAAAAAATAGTAATAATCATAAATGATAGTTGAGGATCGCATAAGATGTAATATATAAGATATAGGAATGATAAACATCAAAACAAATAAGCATGTTATCACAAGATTAATATGTAAGAAGAAGCATGATATCATATATATAACTATGTAAAATAAAAAATATCATGGTGTTGTGAAGCTTCTTGCAATCTTCAGGGGTTGGGCCTAGAGTTTTAACTCCCTCTATAAGGATTAACACAAATTTTATCCCTACGCATAAGAATTATGTTGGTTTAATTTTTTCATTGTCAATCATGACTCTAATAAAGAGGAGCATTTGGAAGAGCTTATCAACCTCCATGACTTTCAATAATTTATTATATAGAGAGTCCTCTTGAAGTGTGGATGATGCACAAACCAATTGCAAGGTAGGGACACCATCGAATGGGGGTGTGATTTTGACACCCAAAACATCTAGAGATGGTCATAGAAGCTCTACTCCCATCTCTCATAATAGTGTTGAAAGAGGTATGCAGAAGACCATCAACAATGGTGTGATTTTGAATGGAGAGTCAGAATTCAAAAAGGCTAAGGCTCATAACTAGATAGGTGTTTGTAATGTACACACCACTACATATAATAGATGTGTTTTGGGGGTATATTTCTATTTGGTGGAATTCCAAGGGAAAAACCATAACATTCCCTTGTGTATACTATAACTATGGCTACATTACGACAAAGGTGACAATAGAAGGTAAATATGATGCTTAAGGCCAAACCTCCAATGCCCAGATCCATCTTTGTCGATTGTGTGATTTGATTTGAGGGGGAGGCTTCTCACAACATTGTTTTTTTTTTTTTTAACTTGGGCTGATTGGAAGATTCAAATGTCTATGGTTAAGTTTATGAGAGCTTAGTGAATGGATTACAAATAGCTATAACCTATTCTACAAAGGAATGTTCAAATTTACCCTAGTACTAGAGGATTCTTTATTCTTTTTTTTTTATAATGTTTGAGATAAGGATACAATCTTATGTGATTTCTTTTGGAATAGGAAGGAAAACATTCTTTGATATTGAAACCCTAGCATCCTACTGTTTTCCCATCTTTTGCAGCTTTTGATAAGGTTCCTCTTAGGGTTAGGTTATCTAATATTCCTCTGCATTTGTGGTTTGAATATTGTCTTGAAGTTGGGTAAAAGTATAAAGTTGTGTCACCTTTCAGGCTAACTTATCAAAATAGCTGAATTTTAATATCTAAAAATCAATTTTGTTCAAACATATGATCTAGATAAATTCATTCTATCTAAGTTATATATTGTCGAGCACACTTTTCCAACTGGAAATGTTTATTAAATACATTATTTATACTAGTTTATATCTAATTACTAAAGAAATAAAATTATTTTAGAAAATTAACATTTCAATAACTCTTACTACTTTTTATGATATATTTTTAATAACATATAAACTCTATTTTATAGAACTCAAAGTCAAGAATATTATCATATAGAGTTTATAGCATTTTAATTAGATGTAATATATTGTAATTAAAATATTCTACAAGCATGTATTTTAACACTCTAAAAGATGTCAATTGTAAGAAAGAAAAAAATCAATAAATCATATCAAAAGAATATAAAGATTATATGACATTCTAGACGAGAGAGCCCTCTTCCAGAATGTATAATCTTTCTTTTGGTTAGAATAGATTTGTTTTGAAAAATGTGGTAGGAGATGAAAACTATTGATTTTAGGTGAGTTAACATTTGAATCATTATAGTAATTATAAAAATGGTAGGCAGAGCAAAAAATTCAAAACATGCAAAATTTGCAAATTCAAATAACGCAGGCAGGCGATTAACTAAAAGGTTTTCGAAAGGCAAAAAATTAGGGCTTGTCAGAACGAATCATCTTCCCTAGTATAATGTGAGCAGCCCTTTAAGAAAAAAATGAAGAATAGAAACAAGAAATGGAGAGCACCTTAGGAATAAATCGACAAATTCGTTCGCCCCTCTGGTAGGTTTAAACAATGGGGTTTCAAATAGGTCTGCAAATCAAAACCTTAAGAAGCTTCCTCCTAGCCAACTGGTGGATTCTTAGATTAAGTCAAATTCAAGTATCCATACCTTAGAAAGCTTAAATAGGAAAATTTTCATTTTTAATGCTATCAAATATGCAAAGCTAAACTTGAATCCCTTTTATCTAAGGAAAAAAGGCTTCGATTTTCATACACCCACTGTAACCCCTCTGCATTAGCTAGCTTCAGCCAAATCGCAGTCGTCTCCAATTTATATCCTGCCACACCATAAAGAGCATTCCTCAAACCAGGTAATACAAAACCCCCCTAAGAATCCTCAACTCCACTCTGAAGATTGTGAAAAAAATGTTTTGATTATCAGTAATCAAGAGAGTGAGGAGTGTTGGCAAGATTGCTAAGATTTCGATCTCTTTGCCTACTAGAACGGCCCCAAAGCAAATCTTCAACATTTGATTGAATGGATGGAGGACCTTTGTGGCTGCTAGGTAAGTATCTCACTATACTTAGATAGATTAATTTTTTTGCTTTGCAAAAATGAAGAAATTAAAAAAGAATTTTTGAAGATTTATGTTTGTTTTTTCAAGGGACATGTGATGAGTTTCTTTGATTGGATACCTAACTATAGAGAGGATAACTTAGACCTAATTACTCCTACATTGTTTGAGCTTAAGTATTTTCTACTAGAACTAAATTTCATAGTAATAATTAGAAGAATTGGTAGAGCAGTAGGAGAACTAATTAGATTGGATGCTACTTTTGAAAGTTGTAACAATTTAAAACTTCTTATAAAACAAAAGGTTAATATGGAAAACCCCAAACAATTAAAGTTAATCACAAAAAAATCTACATATAATCTAAAATTTCAATGGTATCAGGGAAAATTTTTGAAAATCATCAGATTGGATGATGACAGAAGGTCTTCATTCAGATTTCTTCCAAGAACTACCAACTTAGAAGACTATCTGGCTGAGGTTGGAGTAAGGCAACAATGTTGGGAACAGGATGAGCAAAAGTCAGGAAAACCTGGGTTATGCAATACTATAAATGACTCTACAAATCTAAGGATAACTGATAGAGAGGATAAGCATGGCAAATAGATCCAGAAGGTAGGAATTCAAAATAAGGCAGATTTACAAGGCAGGGGTTCTACTCTAGTTACAAATAGAGAAGGATCTCCAAAGAAGGATACAAGTAACCTGGAAGAAGGATATGAATCCAAGGATCTCTCCTTGGATCAGGCAGATCAATAGGATTTCTTAAATTTTGGAAAAGAGTACCTAGAAGGATCAAATAGACAGAGACTATAGAGCATTATAGTGGACAAAAGGAAGCTGAAGAAAAAAGAAAGGAAGTTGGAGAAAAAAAGGGCAATTAAAGGCATTATTAGTAGAGAAGAAATCCAGATAGAAAGTAACAAAAAGGATTATAAGGAGCTAGCAGTCTCTCCAAGGATTTTAGAGGATAAGGAATAAGAACTATTATTTGAGGTTACAGCTGAGCAAGGCAAAGAATTAAGAGAACACACTCTAGTAAGCCAAAGGATTGAACCTTCTCAAGTAAAGGACTCTAGTGGTATGGTACCTGTCAACAGGTTGACCGAATTTTGGCAAACCCCATCTCGAAAGAAGTATCATTCAAACGGTTTTAAGGTTTTATCAAAAGAAACTTTCGAAGACATTCCTATTCAAGATTTTCAGAATTTTATGAATCAAAAAGAGGATAAGAGTAAAGAAATAGAAACAGATCAGCTAAATTTGGAGGAGTATGATTATATAGAACAATTGTTAGAAGAACTAAGTAGAGTTTTTGACTCGGATAATGAAGATAAGGACAATATGACACAAAAAGAGGAGCTCCTGGAGAAGGTCCTACAGCTAGGAGAAGAAAATTATACGTTTATAGATCTTAAAAGGGATTTTCATGTATTTGATCAGGAGGATAAAAGGGTGAGTCAGGCAGAAATGGAAAACATATCTGAAGAAATTGAAGATATAGATACAATATTTCAAAAAGATCTATCTGAACAATGGCTACAAGAACTTGATTCGAAGGCAATCATAGAAAAGAAAGAAAGTACAAAAAAGGAAATAGTCAAATTTTCACAAGAAAATATGGAAGAGTTGGATATCTCAAAGTACCTAGAAGGGAATAAATTCCCTAACTGTGGGAAGACAATAGCAAAAAGAGGCAGGAAATTGCTCAAGGAGCTTAGAGAAGGAGATGGTAAAGCTTGGGAACAGTAGAAAATTAGTCAACTATTTAATAAAGGGAAGGGGAAGAGCCTTCCCATCGAGCCATGAAGATCACAATATGGAACATTAGGGGATTAAATGCCCCTAACAAAAAAAGAATTAAAAAAAAAACCTTAAAAAAATTGAATTTGGCATTACCTATTACAAGAAACTAAACTAAATAAAACAAAAGGTATTAATTTAGGTAAAAAATTAGGCTTCTGGAGTAGTAGCTTACATGAATCTAAAGGAGCATCAGAGGGATTAGGGTTTATATGGAATCACAGGAAAATTTCTTTAGAAATCTTAATGTCTAAAAATAATTGGATCTGCGGAATGGTAAGTAGTGTCAAATTTAATATTAAGTTTATTTTGTTTAATATTTATGGTCTAGTTAATACTGTAGAGAAAAAAATAGCTTGGACAGAGATTAGTTCCTATATGGGAAATTTTCAAAATATTCCAATAATTATAGGAGGAGATTTTAATACTATTTTAAATCTGAATGAAAAAATGGGAGGAACTACACGAATCTCTTAGCCCATGAAGGACTTTTGAGAATGGTGCTTAGACAATAATCTAACTGATATCCCTTGTCGTAACAAATTTTTCACATGGAACAATAGGAGGAAGGATTTTGTGTACATTGTGGAAAAACTAGATAGGTTTTTTATTAAAGGAGATCTCGATATCAACAATTTGAACATCTAGACTGAGATATTGTCTTGGTTTCGATCATTTTCCTGTTAGACCAGAATTGACCGAACCCCTAAAACCCATCAAAATTGTGTTTAAATGTGAAAAAATGTGGTTTTTGGATGCTAGTTTTCTAGAAAATATCAAAGAATGATGGTCTCAAGGTGACTTTGAGGGCTCAAAAATGTTTGTTTTTGTGTCCAAAATGAAGATGATTAAAGAACACATACTTAGATGGAACAACGATCATTTTAAGAATATTTTTAAAGAAAAACTAGAAATTGAAGAGAAATTAAAGGAATTAAATAAAGAGGTAATTAAACATGGAATGAATAATGAGAGCTATGAATTAGAAAAGGAACTATTAGCAAAACAAGAAGACATTCTAACTAAGGAAGAAGTCTTTTGGAAACAAAAATCCAAAGAAAGATGGCTAGAAGAAGGAGATTGAAACATTAAGTATTTTCATAACTCAACAATATATAACATAACAAAGAGTTCAATAACTAGGATCAAAGGTAAGGGAGTCAATTAACCGATAACCCTCCCAAAATTGCTAAAACTCTTGTAAATCATTTTTAGCAACTCTTAAATAATACAGAGGGTTCAAATAAAATAGAGCCAAATAAAATGCTAAAAGTAACTCCCAAAGTGATAACCCCAGAAGAAAACAAAGCTTTAAACCAACCTATAACACTTGAAGAAGTTAGAAGTGTGGTTTTTAGCTTGAATCCAGAAAAGTCACCAGGACCAGATGGTTTTAAGGTTTTCTTTTAAGAAAAATATTGGGAAATTCTTAGAAAAGATCTATGGGAGGCAATAGAAGCCTCGAGGAAGGGTGGATCCCTTTTGTCAGAAATTAATCAATCATTTATCACCCTACTACCTAAAAAATTAGAGCCTAAAAATCCTAGTGATTTCAGGCCGATTGCATTATGCAATACTATCTATAAAATCTATTCTAAAATATTAGCAAATAGACATAAGCATGTCCTACCTAAAATAATATTAGAAGAGCAAACAAACTTTGTACCAGGCAGATCCATTTTGGATAGCATTATAATAATACAGAAGCTATTCATTTAGCTATTAAGAATAAAGAAGTCTGTATGTTTATGAAGTTGGATATACAGAAACCTTATGATATGGTCAATTGGTAGTTTCTTTGCAAAACTTTAGAAGCCTTTGGTTTCTCCCATCAATGGATCAATCTCATCTTTAAGTGTATTTCTACCACAAGGATCTTGGTCCTCATAAATGGGTCACCTAAAGGTTATTTTGAAGTCTCAATGGGAATAAGACAAGGGGATCCTTTATCCTCATTCCTCTTTATTATTATGGCTGAGGCTTTTAAAAGAGATATTTAAAAAAGCTTTCATAAATAAAGACATCAAAGGGGTTATGGTAACTAGGAACATTCCTAATATCACCCTCAACAATATGCGGATGACACAATCCTTCCAGGAGAAAGTTCGCTGAAGGAGGCAACTAACTACAAATTGATCATAGATAGTTACATGAAAGTGTCAAGACAAAAATTTAATGAAGTGAAATCATAAATTTTTTTCCTTAAAACGGACGAAAAAATGGAAAATCAAATTTGTCGAATAATGGGTTACAAAAAAGGCATCTTTCCATGTAAATATCTCGGCATTGATTTGGAAAAAAGTTTAAAATCAAGGAAGGTATGGTTCAATACCTTGGGAAAAATGGGAGCAAGGATTGACAATTGGAAAGACAAATGGCTTACAAAAGTAGGTAAGAGTGTTGAGATAAGATCGGTCCTATCAATTATTTCAACCTATCCCCTCTCTTGCCTTCCTCTACTGAAACATTTGTTCCATAAGTTCGAAGCTAAACTAAGAGATTTTTTATGGAAAGATGGTGAAGACTTCAAAAAATTGGCACTTATTAAGTGGGATAAAGTTTGTAAACTGAAAGATATTGGAGGTTTAGGTATCAAAAACCTTTTATGGAAAAATGAAGCTCTAGGAGCTAAATTGGTGTGGTGTCTTTATTCTAATAAAGATCATAAATGGGCTAAGATTCTATATAATAAGTATCTTAATCCAAAGGATCCTAGCTCTATCTTCAGAATGAAGTCTCTCCCAAAGGGTTCAAAAAGCTAGAATTTCATGAGCAATTGTCGACACTTAATTGGAAAATTCCTGACCTGGGATATCGGAGATGGTGAAGAAGCTCTTTTCTAGGAAGACTCATGGGATGGACACCATCTGATAGATAAGGGTCTAAATTTAGTCAATCTTAAACAAAAATTAATTAATCTTTGGGGTAGAAGAGTTAAGGATTACAAATCTAGGTCCACCATGGACAACAACTCCAGCAGGAATTGGAAATTAGTGGAAGGATTAGATTTGAATCTTGAGGAGGTTCAGGCATATAAAGAGATCATCTCCACTAGGACAATCAAACAAGTAGATAGGAAGGACATTTTAATTTGGGCAACTTCTAATGATGACAATTATAATGTCAAAAATGGGTATATGGCCCTTATTAACTCCAAAAGATGGGAAGAAGTGGAGATGCCTACTCAGTTATGTTGGGATCCGGCTTGCTTACCTAAAGCAAGATTTTTCTTTTGGCTTGCATTTCATAATAAGATTTTGACGGTAGATAGACTCAAGAGAATTGGCCTGGTAGGCCCGTCTAGATGCTATCTCTGTAAAAGAAACTATGAAGATGTCGATCATCTATTCTACAATTGTTCCTTTTCTCGTAATTGTTGGGAATGGCTCTTTCACAATTTAGGCTGGTTTGCGATGCTGCCAAATTTTTTTGAAGATTTTCTTAAGGGTTGGCCAACTAATATTTGTAAAGGCATATATAGTCAACTTTGGAACATCGGCCCATCCATCCTCATGTGGGAAATTTGGAAAGAAAGAAATAGGAGGATCTTTTACAACGAAGAAATGATGGAAAAAGAATTGAATCTTAAGATAGAAGCTAGTATAGTCGAGAATATGAATTCCTATCTTAGGAAATTTAGAATGTTAGAAGGCTCCTTTTCCATTTGGGATGGTACTATTAAGAAGCGATGGTCCAAATTGATTAACCCCCCATTGGTATACACTAAGGTGGATAAGGAGGCTAGGAAAAATTGTAAGTGGTCACCCCCACCGAAGGGTTGGACCAAGCTCAATTTTGATGGTGCTGCCAAAGGCAATCTAGGGAAGGCTGGTATAGGATGCGTTATCAATAATGATTCAAGCTTTTGGATAGCTAAAATAGCTAAACCCATAAACCCGACCTCAAATAACTTAGCAGAATTCTTAGCCTTGGAAGAAGGTTTGAATATTTGCCTTCAGTTAGGTGTTGCTAAGCTGATTATTGAGGGCGATTCTCAGATCGTATTGA
Source organism: Cupressus sempervirens (assembly GCA_028749045.1). Lineage (NCBI taxonomy): Eukaryota > Viridiplantae > Streptophyta > Pinopsida > Cupressales > Cupressaceae > Cupressus > Cupressus sempervirens. Next base: position 603,106,734 of record CM053784.1, on the reverse strand, counting down.
ACACTATTAGGAAGAGATCAACTCTTAATTGGATTCTTAACTCAAGATTACAAGAAGTCATCCTCTTGCTTGACAAATTTGAAGAGATTAGAATTTGCCATATATACAGAGAAGGTAATGTAAAGGCAGATTTATTAGCTAATATAGGGGCCGATGGTAAGCAGTTAATCATGTCTAGACCAGAGGCCCCTTTTAGTTAGGTTATTCTTTCATATCTGCATTTACATTACTAAAAGAGAATTTTAATTGATCCCTAATATCTCTCTAGTAATGTTTTCTTTTATTAGATTTAAGGTTGCCTTTCAATAAGGTGTCGAAGATTATTTTTAAGTATAGGTTTAAGCATGGCATAATGTTATTTCATGCCTTAAGTTTCTTTCACAAGTTGTAGTAGAAGCCCGTGAACAAGGACAATGCACTCATTAGATAGAGTGGTGTATTGCTTAAGTACATGACAAGCCGTTTTTCATTATTCGGTGGTGATTTCCTGAATTCAATTTCGAGTATATTCGAGAGTCTTCATTTTAGGATTTGGGGTTCTATTTCTTCGTATTGTTTGCAGAAGGTAGGTTTTGTAGCAAGATCATGGATATAAACATTTGTGTATTTCATACTTCTGAAGCAAGAACAATGGCCTTTATGGGGAATGTGAAGCTAGAGCCCTGGAATAACATACTCAAATCGGTGGATGGCATGACGCAAATTATTATCAGTTGAGCAATAGGAGAAGGAGTATTCAAATATGACCATACCTAGAGGACAAATAGCAATGTAATTGTCACTTTTATAGGCTGCATGGCAAGGATTGGATTCAGAAAGTGGGCTATGGTTCATCTGTGTTTGAACTTATTTCAATCCACTCGATGTTTAGGCATAGAGGAGGTGATAATGGGTGTTGATGAAAACCTATGTCTTCTGCTCCTTGAAATTTATATGGAGCACTCTATGGGGAGTCTGATCATTGCCAATATTCTAAGGTGTCCTGCTTTAGTTATCAGAGATAGGGTCACTTTCAAATTGGCATGGCCCAAAATGGAACCCTGTTTCCATTTCCTAATGGGGTGGAGGAAGATAATTTTGGTGTTATGGCACGGGTGGCTCGTAAATTACCTTAAAATTCACAAGGCATATATCCATTTGGGGGTTTCGTTTAAAGACCTCGACAAAGTAAACTTTTGTACTCCAAACATTGAGAAGACCAATAGGGAGAAAACCTTGTTTGAGTTCCCTCAATTTTTTAAGGTAGAAAATCCAAGCGATGTGGTAGAAGTGATCATGATATATTGGAAAAAGTAATGGAGGCTACAACGAGGTTGGCCATTTTTATTGCCTTAGTCATAATGGTTTAATGTAGCATAAATGGTTCAAGGGGGCATTTTGTTCTGTCTATTTTTATAAATATGGTCCTGTAGTATTATTTTAGGCTTAAATGTGTCGAAGTGTAGTGTTTATGGAAGAAATTAATATCAGTATCAGATGTTATAATAGCATCCTTGGTTGTGTCATTTTGTAAATTGATAGGCTGGATAGGGCTTAGAAATTTTGATTATTTCTATATAATTCTCAGTTTTATATAGGATCAACTCTTTGTAAAACTATTATGCAGTTTATAGATAATATAATACTGGTTAAATTATGATGATTTTTATAGGCTCTCACCAATGCACATTCAATAGGTTGACTATGAGATGTGAATGATCTTTTTATTTTCCTTATTATTTACAACTTAGTAGGCTTTAATCTTTTCAGTTGATGAATATAATGGATGGAATTTGTATTTGGTTCCTGTTAGTCTATAATTATTTTAAGCTCGTTTGTTAATAGATTAGCCTGTCATTCTGAGTTAACATCTATGTTTATTTGGTAATGAAGATTAACTCGGGCCCTCTGTTTGTAGGTGTTTCAAGTATGATACTTGTAAGATGATTTCAATATGATAGATTGAATGTGTTTTATAGTTAATAGCATTGATTTTTATCTATGTGCTATGGATTTTAAGATTAATGACATTTTCCCTTTGATTTAAAGGTTGTATGGTGTCCTCTTTATTCAATTTGCATTGAAGATTTTAGAGGATTTCGCCTAGAAATTCCTTATTTTGGTAGCGGTATAATAAATGTTATTTTGGGATTATTAGCTCTATAATACTAGATGTTTGTTCCTTTTATGTTTAAATTATTAACTTAAGATATTTTAGGGTGATGGTCCCTATGCTAACGATTGGTTATTTCCTATTACTTTGTGATATCTAACATGTTTGATTGATAAGTTCAGTAGACGAAGTATGAGTTCAACACAAAAGGCTTGAATAGCTCAAAGGTGGAATTGAGCAAGCTTAACAAAGATCTTTTATTTGATATCAATGTAATAGAGAGGGGAATGCCCCCATAACCTTTGTAATTTAATATTTGTAAAGGTTTCACTGGGGTATGCCCCTTTTAAAATGTAATAATATAGGACTGATGTCCTGGGCTAGATTGGAGGTTTTCTTCCCCGTTCTTTCTTACCAGTGCCCATTTGAACAGAGGACAGCTATTGTAATTTCATTTTAATTTAATAAAATTTATCAAGGCCTTGGCTGTTTACCGATCAAAAATAAAATAAAATGAATCATTTTAAAAGAGAAAATATAGTTCTAAAGCTAATTTTTATTTTTGATTGTTCTAGTTATATATGTTATCTATAACATAGTCTGAAATCAAAGGGAAATAATTTTATTTTCATATAGTTTTGTGGTGGGAATTAGACCCCTAATTTTCAATGTTTTTCAAAAACTACAAAATTATCTATAAAAATTAGGAATATATATCAATTCTTATTCCAAACAATTATTAACAATTATAATCCAAAACTCCATCCATTTCTACACATTTCATTAGTTTACTTCATTTTCAAATTCTAAATAATAATACAAGGTTTATGTCATTAAAGGTGAGCAATTATACTTTTGTTAGTGTAAAGATTCTAATAGCCTTAGAGTGAAATGTTGAAGAACCCATAATATCTTTGTTTTTGATACAAGAAGGAATAGTCAATTTTTAATCCGATATTAGAGAATATCTCAACACTATCAATTACTAAATAATGATCCTTGGAGGAGCAGACAAAATATGTTTGTGTGTCCTACAAATCTACATCATTATCCCTCTAAGTATCTAGACAAGGAGACATGACCCTTAAAGACCATGTCCCTTCCCTTAATCGATTTGTATGTCTCTTCCTAAAGCTAGCAATATACAAACAAATCTAGTTTTAATTAGTGAATGACACATTGTGTTCGTTTACTTATTTAAAATCACAATTAGTCAGAAAAGGTGATGCCTAGATGGAAGAGGAGGGAACAAATACAAAAGGCCATTTGTGGATACTTAGGATAGAGAATAATTTGTGTTGTCTGCACTTTCAGACCTGGTGATTATTAGGTTATTAAATTTAACACTCCCTCTTAACTTGATAATCACACAGAGAGATATCAAATCTAGCAACATCTATACAGATGAATAAACAAGAATCAATATTCTATATCTGTCTCGATCTTTTTAGAATGTGAAATCATTAGAACACATAACACAATGTCATATCACTAAATCTGTGATATGAAAAATCACTACTATTAGTGATAAGTTATAGGATAAATCTGAAGAGTAATTTAATCTCTTCATTTATCTCAGTTGTGATTCATAGAAACTAGTATTTTTAAATCACAACAAGATCCTGAGTTTAAGATCTACCAAAATACAAGATAAACCTGTAGAATACTAAGATTCTTCCTTATCTAATTTGTGACCCATGAACATAGCAATGTCAACATCAAAATACGATCTAAAACTCATCTAGATCTTACAGTAAAACTCTACTATTTAGTACATTATCTAAGAGATCATCATCTCTCATAATGCCTTTTATACAAGTGATTATTATTTTAGAGATTGTCACCTCTTTTAAATAATGAACACAAATGGTGGAGCCCATAACAATCAATAGCCTGACAAAATAAAATTATTTTATTAATAATCAAAAGATTACAAATGGATTACAACTCAACCATATTGAGTCTCCTCCTGAAATGTTCTATCTTCACTCTAGATAGTGGTTTGGTGAGTATGTCTGATGCCTAATCTACAGTGCAAATGTATTCCACTTTTACAAAATTCATGTCTACCATATCCCTTACATAATGGTAAGGAATTTCAATATACTTGGACCTATCATGGAAAACTAGATTCACTAAGAGTTTGATGGAATTCTAATTATCACAATGAATAATCGTAGGATTCATGGCTTGCCCAAATAAGCCCGCAAGTAACTTCCTCAGCCAAATTGATTCTCAAGAGGTCATCGCTACTGCAATGTATTCGGCTTATATGGAGCTTTGAGCTACTGAAGATTGTTTTTTGCATATCCAAGATATCATCGTTGATCCTAAACTGAAACAACATCTTGAAGTACTTTTTCTGTCTTTAACACTTCCACCCCAATCTAAATTAGTGAATCCATGTAAGTCTAAAGCAACTTTCTCATATTTGAGTCCAAGATTAAGAGTGCCTTGTAAGTATCTCATGTGTTTAACCACGACTAGGTGAATCTCCTTTGGTTCACACATAAACTAACTTAAGGCATTAACTGCATAGAAAATATCTGGTCTTGTATCTACTAAGTACATAAGGGACCCAATCATTTTTATGTAGAGAGTAGAATCTTTGGAAGGTGATTCTGCTACTGCTTCCTTAAGTTTATGTAGATTAGTCTCCATTGGAGAAGACATAGGTTTGTAATTCCACATTCCAAATCTCTTTAAAATGTTTGATGTATACTTTCCTTGATTTAGTATGATACAGTCAAAATTTTGTCATACTTCTAGTCCTAGGAAGTATTGAAGGAGTCCCAAATCTTTCATCTCAAATTCTCTAGTTAGATCTTTCTTGCACTAATGTATGAGATGGTCATCACCTGTTATTAGTAAATCATCAACATACAGTATCAGAATTACCATATCATTTTTATCTCTTTTATAATATAAATTGGGATCAGCTTCATTCTTGGAGAATCCTAAGCCAATGAGATACTTATCAATTCTTTCATACTAGGCCCTGGGAGCTTGTTTAAGCCCATAGAGAGCTTTCTTGAGCCTACAAATAAAAGCATTAGGATCATGAGTTTCAAATCCTTCAATTTTCTCCAGATATACTTCTTTTGAAATCTTTGCATTTAGGAATGTTGTTTTTATGTCCATCTAATGTACCTTCCATCCCTTTGATGCGGCAATTACTAAGACTGCTCTTACAGAGGTATATCTGGCAACAAGAGCAAAGGTCTCTTCATAATCAATTCCTTGTTTATGAGAAAATACTTTGGCTACAAATTTGGCTTTATACTTCTCAATACTACTATGAACATCATGCTTTATTTTAAATATCCACTTGGAAGAAACAATAGATTTTCCTTTAGGTCTTGGAACAATTTCCCAAACATCCTTTTTCATAATAGATTGGTATTCTCCTATCATGGCTTCTTTCCAAGCTATATGTTTAATAGCATCAAAAGGATTGGTAGGTTCTATTTTGGATAAATCACTCATGTTTTTTTGTATAACTAGCGAATATTTTAGGTCTTTTGTTTTCTCTGACTGTTCTGGAAGGTGCAACAAAGTCTTGAGCTTCTTCGACTATTTTAATGGCCCAAAATGGTCTTTTTTTTGAATTTTCTTCAAGATTCATATTTTGAATTTCATTTTCTATTTCTTCTAAGTTCTCCCTCTGGGACCCAGATTCATTATCTCTTTCAGAACTAGGTAAAGGAGAAGGTTCATTAGAACTTATGACTCTTTTGAATGAAAGATCTTCTTCAAAGATTACATCACTACTAAGTTCAATATTTTTTGTCCAGATATGAAAATCCTATATGCCTTAGATGTTTCACTATACCCTACAAAAATACCTTTCCTCCTAGAGGGTTCTAACTTGGTTCTCTTTTCTTTTGGAACATGGATATATACATGACACCCAAAAATTCTAAGATGACTTATATTGGGTTTTACTTTAGTAAATACTTCTTTAAGGGTTTTATCTTTAAGATAGAAGTGAGGGCTTCTATTTGAAATATATACAACAGTACAAGAGGCTTCTACCCAAAGATAGTATTCTATATTTTGGTCAAAAATCATAGCTCTAGCAGCTTCTATAATTGTCCTATTCTTTCTTTCTGCTACCCTGTTTTGTTCTAGGTTATAAGCAACAATGTACTCCCTCTTAATCCTTGAATCTTTACAAAACCTTTTAAACAAATTTGAGGTATATTCTCCTCCGTTATCAATTCTAAGGGTTTTAATTTTATGCCCTAAAAATTTTTCAGTTGATGTTTTGAATTCTTTAAAACTTTGTATGATTTCTTCTAATTCCTTGCATTTAAAAAAGTAAATCCATGTTTTCCTAGAAAAGTCATCTATGAACAAGATATAATACCAGAATCCTCCAAAAGAAGGAACATACATAGGTCCACATAAATATGAATTAATTAATTCTAGTACATTTTTTTTTTCCTAGAACTATCATGAAAGGGACTTCTGGTGTTCTTACCCAGAGCAAACCCTTTGCAAATACTTGGGTGGTCTTTATTTAGTTTAGGTAATCTAGTAACCATCTTCTCCATAGTTGATAAAATTTTGAAATTTAGATACCCTAATCTTCTGTTCCATATTTCATTTATATCTACAGCTTCATGAACTAGGGCTTGAATAGATTGACTAGATTTTGTATTCAATTTATACAAATATCCTTTTCTTTGACCAATTAACTTTGCTTTCTTGATGGAGTTCTTAGCCCAAGTTAATACTTTTCCATCCATGAATGCAACATTGTGCCCATCATCTACAAGTGTTGTAATTGAGATAGGTTTCTTTTAATTCCTGATACATAGAGTACACCTTTAAGAAGAAGAGTATTTCCTTATTTTAGTTTCAAAGTACAATTTCCAATTCCTTCAAGGGAGTGTGTTGAGTTATCACCAATGGTAACTTCACCATTAACCTTCTCTAATAAAGAATCTAGAGTTTCTTTGTATCTTGTTGTATGTCTAGAAGATCCACTATCAATTACCCATTCTTTATTTGAAATTTCATTTGATAGAGACGAATACAAAACACAGTTCTCAGGATCATAAGTATCTTCTTCTCTAATAAAATTTGTACAATTTGCTTGTTGTTTGGAATTTTTAGGACAATTAGATCTATAATGTCCAAATTTTTCACATTTGAAACACTTTATTTTAGATAGATCTTTATTGGGTTTTCCATTCTTTTGATTTCCATTTTTTCTTCTTGAAATGCTTCTTCTTGCCCTTATAGGAGTTTGTATTAAGAACGTGAAGTTCTTCATCTCTTGCTTTTGGTTTCCCTCATTTCTTTAGTTTTCTGGATTCCTCTTGAAAATAATCATTCTTGAGTCTGTAAAAGTCCAGAAGATTATCTCTCACACTTATTCCTCGTGCAAATGTCTCCCATAAATATGACAATCCATCTATAGCCATAAGCATTAATTCTATGTCACTAATGGTGTTTCCTATGCTTGATAGTTCATCTCTAATGCCGACAATTCTTAGGAAGTAAGAATTTATCGATTCTCATTTCTTTATTTGAATGTGATTCAGTTGCCTTTTTAGTGCAAGAACCCTAGTTGCATTTTTTACTTCATATGCATTTTATAATGCATTCATCATATCAAAGGCAGTTTGATGTTTTGTAAGCATAGGTACGATATCATTTTTTACTCCATCCAAGATTATTTGAATAACTTTTCTATTTCCTCTGCTCTAGATAGATTTGTGAGGTTCAACTAGAGGTTGTTTGGATAATTCATCAACAAATTATTTTACATCGTTCTCTTCAAAAATCATCATGATTCTAAATTTCCAGGCATTGAAGTGCTCTTTCCCATCAAACTTGTCCTCGAGTCTGATTAAGTATGCCATTGAGGATAGAAGATAGTTGCTACGTATTTATAGAGTCTGATAATTGAAGTTTGCAGAGCCTAGGTTTGACTACTAGAGCTTTGATACCATGTAAAGATTATGCAACTTCTTTAAGTCAGACTTCTATTTGCTTCCTTGAATGTTGATAATGGTCTTCTAAGCTCTGAATATTGATGAAGTTTATACTTATAATCCTGATCTAAGAATTATATATATCTACAAGTAGAATAGTATAATAATTTTCTTGAGGAAATAGCCTTAGAGTGAAATGTTGAAGAACCCATAATATCTTTGATTCTGATACAAGAAGGAATAGTCAATTTTTGATTTGATATTAGAGAATATCTCAACACTGTTAATTACTGAATAATGATGCTTGGAGGAGCAGACTGAATATGTTTGTCTGACCTACAAATTTGCATCATTATCCCTCTAAGTATCTAGACAAGGAGACATGACCCTTAAAGATCATGTCTCTTCCCTTAATCTATTTTTATATCTCTTCCTAAAGTCGATGATATACAAACTAATCTAGTGTTAATTAGTGACTAACACATTGTGTTAGTTTACTTATTTAAAATCACAATTATTCAGTAAAGTTGCTGCATAGATGGAAGAGGAGGGAATACATACAAAAGGACATTCGTGGATACTTACGATTGAGAAGAATTCATGCAGTCTGCACTTTTAGACCTGGTGATTATCAGGTTATTAAATTTAACAGTTAGCCTTTTCCTTTACAAAAGGGTGACACAGGTTTGTGTTTTTACCCAGCTATATTTGATTCTTGGGTGAGGTTTTTGATGGTTGATATTGAGTCTTGTAATCTTTTTTTTAATTAAAATTATGCATGAATATTAGTTGAAATAGATGTAAATGATGATCTCCCTAGTGAAATCAAGATCCAAACTTCAAATGGTGTTTGGGTACAACCCTTGGATTATAGGGAGGTTCCTTTCAATTGCATTCAATTATCTCAAATTGGATATATGATTTCTCAATGTGATAAGAATAGGATATAAAGGAGGCATGTTGGTGGAATGATACATTTTGTTTACATTGTACGGTGGAAAAAAAGGAAGAAAAGAAAATGAGCTACTCCCAATCCTTGCATGGAGATGGGTTGTTGTGTCCCTCTAAAGATCAAAGAAGTTAATTCTTTTGAATAGTATTAATGTTGTTAGTGTTCAGATTGATTTCACATGTAATAAAAATAATCAATATAATACACTAGAGGACAGGGAGAAGAATTGACCTATGGGGACTCAAGAGTTTGTGGATGTTCTACTAGAGGCTATAGAGTTGAACCAAAATAAGATAGATTTCTTGGAAGAAACACATGGGGTTGTCCAATCTATGAATGATAACATGAGGTGAATATAGTTAAAGATGTCTTGGTGAAGGTAAAAGGGGAAAATGAAAAAAAGAACTAAAAATATCATTTGAATGATCCTTTGTTCACATAAAAAGGATGAAACTAGAGGACAAATGTATGTATGAAACTAGAGGATAGATGTTGGGTTGAAGAATTATTTATGGATCATTTTAGCTATGCACTTCTTTTTCATATGTAGTTGTCTTGGTTGTTACTATCATTGGATTGGGTTTGGTCTTTCTCAAAAAATTAATAAACTTGTTATGTATTGATGATAAAAAAAAATGAAATATGTAAAAGCATGCCATTATCATAAATAATGTACTCATGCAAATAAGATAGTGAAAATCATGTCAATATCCTTTCTCTGTATGTTTGGAGTATGCTTTGATAAAAGGGTCATAAGTGTACTAATTATATTACATGTTGTATAATTACACATTATATGTATACTCATCATGTATCCTTATACTTCCACAATTAGACCTAGTTTTGTATTCTTGATCCCTAGATCCATTATTTACCACCCTAGGCTGGATTTACAAGTGCCGAATATACTTGAGCAACTTAATTGGGCGTAGGTCTAAAGCCTTCACTTTTAAATTAAAAAATTAAAGACGATCAATTATTGACCAATTAGTGGCCATGATGAGCTAGCTTAGGACATATTATGTTGACTTGTGTGCTTGATTTTTCTATTTATGAAAATTCATTTACTTATAATAAATAATAAGTGGAGGATCATCATATACAGATTACACCATTCCCCTTGAGCCACTAATACATTATAGATCAATTTTTTACCTTTTATCTTGACCAAGCCCTTAATCGACTTGTTCAAGAATTTGTTTTTTTTATGCCCGAGTTGGTCAAAATTTCAACCCAATTAGGTTTTCCAAATTTGGTCAAAATTTCAACAAATGTAGGTTCATAAACAAGAAGAAAAAGAAAAAAGCAACATTTCAATGAGGAGGTTTGGAATTGGTCTGCGTGCATAGGAGATATTTGAGGTAAGATCCTGTAGCATTTTTCATGGATCCATTTTCATTTAGCTAGGTTTTGTGTTGTAACTACACAGAAAATCGCAAGATTTTTGTGTTGTAGAGCCTCATTGCAGGAACAAAAACTATTGGATCAAGTGTAGATTAATTCACTGCTAAAAACTATAGCTTCCTCGAATCATTCCTAATGTCTCAATCCATTCCATCAATAAAATTCTAAGAAAAGTCCAGTAATGAATGTTCATTCAATCAGATTTGGTTCCTTTGAAACATCCATGATCATGCAAGTGACATCGATCGTGCATCACCCCCTCACTTGCACTTGCTTTGGTTGGCTTTAGAGTAGCTCCATTGATCTTCTATCTATATAAAGCATCCAATGTTTGAACAACTACCCTAACCTCATCTGCAAGTTCTCTAACATTCGCTTGTTATACCATTTCTCCACTCTTGGATTCAAAACATCATGTAGCCCTTTGATTAGTACTCTTTGCGTTTATCAACAATGGATACTTCATTGTTAGCTCTTCCTCTCTTGAAGATCATTTTAAGGCCTTTGATTCTAAGAAGAGACAACATGGCCCTCTTGGTCTTTTTATCCAACCTTAGAAAGCTAGCTTCAAATCAATCTGTAGGACTAGCCCATTATATGTTCTCCTGAGATAAAAGATTTATGGCTATTTTAATATACTCTAACAAATAATGAGAAAATCCTTAGAAACATAACATGTTAAAAAATCACTTTCACTTCAGGATCCCCATCTATGTAGTTTGTCAGCAAAACCAACAAATCTTTCTGACCCACATAGAGAGTCCACTGTAATGCCCATCTAAATCTAAATGTACAACCCTCCTATGTAGTTTTGGTGTGAAAATTCTCTCACTGGTAACTCCATCAACAAATGCATATGAGTTTCCTATGATACTCTATTAGGTAACTCTATTATTTAAGCTCATATTTGCCTAGAAATGAACCTTAATCTTCCTCTTCATGTTAATTTATAACTTAAATGAATCTTCATGTATACAATAATTGGACTATGAGGTACTCCCTTTTAGTTGTAGAGTCTTCCATCAACATGGTCACCTTGTGGGGTTGTGCTTGACTTTGCAATCTGCTAAACCAACTTTTATTGCTAAACTTTCTCTTCTAGACCAAGAAGGTGTCACCTCCTCTCTTAATTGTGGAGATTGATTAATGATAATTCAAATTCATGACTTGAACATTGTTGATATTATTGATCCACGATCTAAGTTTACCTGGACCAACAAGAAGATTAATCCTCACACCAAGAAGGTCAAGCTTGATAGGTGTCTTGTCTCTTAAGAGGCTTTTATTTAATGGAGTTTTGACTCTTCAAAATCTTGTTGGCCCTATCTCTAATCACACTCTTCTTTTCTTGAAGGTTGCATCGATTCTCTCTCCTTACAAACCCTTCAACTTTGAGAACTATTGGTTCTAAAAGGAACCACCAATTCCTTTTGTAGCTAATTTGTATTTGGTGGGTTGAAGGTTGCCTTCCTCATGGAACCGCCATGTTCACATCATCTCACATTTCTTCATATTGAACATATAAATTACATTCAAAACTAACAACTTCAATGTTGTTTAAAATAACCATCTACTACTAACATGTGTCATCAATAGTTGATTATAAGAAAAGATGAACACATATAATAGATATATCATATCATATCATATGACATGAATTAAAGGAAACAAACTTGAATGATGAAACATATCTATGTGACATGATCAAGTGAATCAAACAAGTCAAAGATCACTAGCATTACAATTTGATTCCAAAATCATTGTGGCAATTATATCAATCAAATTGAAAAGGAAATTTTTACTATAATTATCTATTTTCTTTTGAAGATCACAATCAAATTGGTAAGGAATTATTCTAATATGATATTTTCACGAACATAACCCCTCTTCAAAGATTCTGTTATAAACCAATATGTTGATGACAACTTCAAATTCATCTTCGTTGATTTTGAAAATCCTTAAACTTGCTATAAGCCAAAGCAATAACTCTATATTATTAAGAACTTAGAGTATATGAAATTAGCTATTTAATAGCTAAGGATAGCCTTTCCAAATAACATGTTCATATATTATTATCATCTTTTTCTATTCCTTTTCACATATTTTCATATACTTTTTCACGATCTAGTGGTATAAATGTTGTTATTCCAATATATATAATTTTTTGTTATAGATTAAATTAAATTAAATTAAATTAGTTTTGATGAGTCATTTTAACTCTTTGTCATATATTATTGAGATTCTTGTCAAAGATAATGAAAAATAAATTAGTTTAGTCTTAAATTAGTTCTGATAAATTATTTTAACTCTTCCCAATTGAGTTTATCATCCTTGGCCACCAAATAAATTGTGGGGACTCTTCCATATCTCTCCTAGCTAAACACAAAGTCTTATTGGATTAGAGAAGACTTCTTCATAAGCAATTTCACTAGCTCAATATCCTGTAGTTTCATTCAAATTTTCTCTTTTCCTCCTTAGAATAAGGTTCTAAATTGGGATAGCTCACTAATCACCATGGTAGAAATGGATATTTGTTTCATTATTTTTGAGAAGAGATTACAAAATATCTTTACATACAATAATAGATGAGGAAATCCCTTTTTCACACATTCTTTGGATGTTTGTTTCATTATTTTTTTGTAGAGATTACAAAATATCTTTTCAAACAATTATAGACAAGGAAAACACATTTTCCCACATTCTTCACTCTATCTGATAAAATATTACTGAATCATAAAAGCTATTAGAAGTACTAGGCAGTAAAATATATACTTAAGAAACTTATCAAGAAACTTGGTTATATAGAACAAACAATTATATCCTCTTGTACATACACATCTCACCCGCCTACCTGAACAAAGTCCTTAAATGTCAGATGTATATTTAACCAAGTCAAGGCTCAAAAAATTCATATATAAAATTGTCTTCTTTTTTCAAATTGATTGATTACAAGAAGTCTTGAATTCAACATAGTCTGACATAGAAATGTCTTTTCTAGTTTGTTTCAAAAGATTTTGTATTGTTACTTCACATTGAATTTGTTTATGATCGAATACTATTGTAAGAGGGTGTGTTTGAAGATAACAACTTTCTTGTGATTTTCCTTCTTGGGCATTTAAGATAGTTGCAGAGAGAATTTTAAATTTTTTAATTTATTTTTACTTATTTACTTACATATCCATAGTATGTTTAACATATTTGAAACTATTTTTTAGGGTTATATTTGTTAAATGTGGTTTGTAAGGATTGTAACATTAGAAAATTGTGCCTTTCTTTTGTTCAGAATAATTGGCATGATGTTTGGAAAAAATGTGGAAATTATATTGATAATTATTAAAATATCATTTCAAAGTAAAGTTTAAGATAATAAACATTTTGTGTGTCATATAATTCCTATATTTGGAGGACATTGAAAGCTAATAAAAATTAGTTTGTGTTTACAATCTTATTAATATATACTACTTTTGGGCATGCAACAAGTTGACAATAGATTCTACACACTCTAAGGACATAAGTAAATTATAGTGCATATCCATCTTATAATTTAAAATACACACACTTTATAATATTTGGTAGGTAAACAGTAGTCTTCATTAGGTGTTTTAGAGATGAAGTTTAGAAGCCAATGAAATAAATTTTTTTAAAGGATTTACATCTTCAAGAAGAATTAAGAATGAAGTGACACAAAGGAGGATATTAACAAACAACATTGTAAGTAGAAAACTTTTCATTGATTATAATAAGAATGAATTTGAGCGAGGTGACCAAATTTTTCTTTCAAAACCATATGTGCAATTATAAACATTAAATACAACATGTCCAATATTTTTTGTAGATATACACATTAATTAGACCAAAATTTTCTTTCAAAACCATATGTGCAGATATAAACATTGGGTACAACATATCCAATATTTTTGCAAATATACACATTAATTATACCAAATTTTTCTTTCAAAACCATATGTGCAGATATAAACATTAAGTGCAACATGTTTAATATTTTTGCAGATATATACATTAATTACACCAAATTTTTCTTTCAAAATGTGATGTATTTTCCTATAAAGAAAGACCACACCTGGTAATATGAACCCATAAAAAAATAACGAGACAATTGCTAGATTGTGGTCTTAGTTATGAAGAAAAGCTGATAAATGTAATTGTCCTTACAAAAAGTGTAAAGGCTTAAAGAATCGAAGAATTCTAATCATAACAACCCAAAGTCATTATAAGCAACATGGTCATGTTGAAGGGGGTTTTAAGCAAAGTGCTTGACACATTCCCATACAAACTCGGGTTCTCAGACAATCATTGGGAAAATGAATATCAAATGAATTACTGCTTCTTGAGAATCAAATCATGTCTTCTTTACTTGATGTCTTCATTCTTTATAGAATTTTGGCATATCTTGACTTGTTGCAACGTGAAAGTTTCAACAAGATTGAATCCATCATTGGAAGATATAGATTCTAACTCCATGAGAATATTGGCAAAATGGATCTCTGAGGAACAATATATGTAGAGTATTTATTAGATACTCATGGACATATGTAATGAATTGGATGTGATATGGGAAGTACATGAGAAGGGCTAAAATGAGACTTAGGAAGATAGTTGGCATGTAAATGCATATCAGAAAGGACAAGTTCTTATAAATATGCCTTGAGGAATGAAGGCTAGGTGCATGGGAATGCGTGCAAATGATAACTTTTGACTTTAAAAGTGTGACCTTTTGTAAAAAATGGGTTCTCTGGATGTCATTACATGTAAAGTGGATTACATGTAATTGTGACTTGATGCAAACATGCAATTAGGTTTGGAGGATGATAATGCATGTAAGTGGATTTGAAAATAGGTTTATATGGAAATACATATGAAGGATGGAATCACATGTAATTGTGGATGGAATATGAGATTACATGTAATCACATGTGGACAATGAGATGCAATGTGTTATGATATGTGATGATGGATGTGTAATGAAATGATGCACTTGCATGAAATGGTGAAAGGTGGAGTGAAATGAAACATCCTCAAGTTCTTGGGAAAGAACTTGCAATTTATTCAAAAAGAAGAAAAACAAAAAAGCAAGAAAGAAAACAACAAAAACAAGAACAAAAAAAACACATACTTTTGGTTTGTTACTCAAACATGTCAACAATCAAATTGTTTTCATCTGCAAATTCAAAATTAGAATTTGAGGAAATTCCAAACACTTAAAAATGAATGTTTTCATCTTATTTAAAAAGAATTGGCACATATTTGGACAAATGTGCAATAAAAAGCCATAATATGCATGAAAATAGAAAGATAAGCATCAATTGATGATCAAGTTTAAAAATGTCCACTTACTTGGAGATCAAAAAGCCAAAATAGCAAGTTTTATAGACTTGAAGACCACTTCTCCACACTTGCAAGTAATGGACAATCAATGGTCAAATTCGACATGAGAATGCCAAAAACATGGTCTCCAAAGGCAATAATATGCATTAGAACTCAATAATGACCTCTATTGATCCAAAGGTATGGGCTGAAAATATATTTTTTCTATTTTTTTTAACACAAACATGCCCTTTTCATACAAAAATCTGGGTCATTTTTGCAAAAACTTGGCAAAAAAAAAAACATGTTTTTGGGTCATTTTTTATTTGGCGATGCAAAAATGTCATCTCCAAATGCATATACATGGACCCAAATGCAAAAAAGTGATTTCAAAATGCATAAAAGTGGATTAAAAAAGCTAATTTTTTGGGCATTTTTAGCAAAAATGTAATTCATAAAAGGCATGAAATGAAACTTTTTTGACATCTAAAGGAAAAACTATGTTCTTCAATACCATATTAAGGATCAAAAGCTCAAAATGACTTACATTTAAGCCAAAAAGTGATCAAAACTGTCCCAAATCTAGGCATTTTTTACAAAAATGTAGCTAAAAAATGTCATGAAATGAACCATTTTTTGCATGAGATTTAATGCCTAGGGCATTATAATGCCAAGATATACAAAAACTTCCCTCTTCTTGGGGATTTCAAGCCATATCTGATGCAGGAGCATCTTGTGTGTAAGAGCAATCTTGCATCACACCAAAATATTTTTATTTCAGTCTTTTCTATTTTAATAAGAACTAGTAGACAGGGTGGTTACTATTTATGAGAACTTGCTATTTTTAGTAAGTTTTTCATATGATCTCGAAGTGTTCTCATTTTCTACAGGAAGGTTCATTTTAGAGTTGTAAACCTACCATAAAAATCTCATTTCTCAAGCATAAGTATCAGAGAAGTTATTGTAGATTTTTGGTGGAAAATTTTGCAAAAAAATCTTTAGGCTCACTATTGGAGTCCTTAGAGTGCCTAGAGGAGGTCTAAAAACTTGATGAAAGGGTGCCAACACAATTTTGAGCCTATAGATCACAAGCTGGCATTTTTGAAAAGTGGTTATAATAGCCAATCAGAGTAATGGTTCATGAGTTATGGCCTTTCAAAGTTGGGCTACCCAAAATATCTAAAATAATTGTCAAAGATGTATTTGGCTGACTTTATATGGGTCTATCAACCCTAGGTATTAAGTTTCAATGTCTAGAACCTTCTTGGGTGGCATAAAATTGCTTATTTAAGAAAGGCCTGAACATTGTCTAGAACAGCTCTAAGTGGTAGTTCACAGCTTAGTCTTGCAGATTACTATAATGAAGGCACCCATGTGGGTTAACATATTGTGCTTGTGAATTTTGTGATATCACATTTGTGGTGCGAATAAGAAGTCTATATTTTGTTCTCGCATTTGCTGTTGTTTCTTTTTCTTTTTTTGTTACAAGTTTATGGTATTAAGGGGAGCACCCTTTATCAATATCATGGGCAGCTCTACTCATTTTTAATGAAAAATGTGCTCTTGGAGAGGAAAAACATGAAGTTTTTTTCCCTTCTTTCTTCAAATTTAGGTTCATCATTTATAAATGCATGTAACAGGCTCAAAACACATTCTCCAAGTACCATCACATATTTTAAAATGCATGTAATTGGTCTTTTCATGCAAAACACACTCTATAAGTGTCATTGCATATTTTAAAATCATGTTTCAAGGCAAAAACACATTCTCCAAGTGTCATTACATATTTTAAAAATATGCAAAACTCACTCTAGGAGGGTCATTACATATTTTAAAGACTCAAATATGCATTGCTCACTCTAGGAGGGTGATTGCATATTTTTAAGTCAAAGGCATTTACATGCTTTTAGTTCAAAAACTCATTCTCTAGGAGCATTTGCATATTTACATGCAAATGGGTTTGAAGGACATGTTTGCACAACTTCAGTGATCAATTAAGCACATGCTTATTTATTTTTTGAAGGAATGTCTCTTAAATGGGTCATAAATATCATTTACACTATCATATTAAAAATATAATGTGCAAATATCATTTTAAAGTAATATTGACTAGAGCATTTGATTTTAAAATAAAAAATTAAATCAGTTAATATAGTCACTTAATGAAAAATTAAAGTAAATCAACTTTAAAATATAACATAAAGTTCACTATAGTTACTTTAAATGAAAATCAAAATGATAAAGTAACTTAAAAACATAACATAAAGTGAATTTATGTTATATTTTTCAAAAAGTGAATGTCAACTTTAAATATAACATGATATTTTAATTTGTGTAATTGCACCTTGAGAGTCCATTTTTTGGGCACTAAAATGGTCATATCTTTTGATTGCCGACTCCAATTAAGCCCTAAGATAGACCAAATTGAAGGGGAAAACTGAAAGCAATGACTTGAGCAAAATGAAGAGACCAAAAGCCAACAAGCACATGCTCAAAATGATAAAAAGGATGTTGAAGGCTTCAAAATTCAAGCATGGGCTTTACAAACAAAAAAACTAAAAAGACTTGATGAAAGCCTTCCATAAAAGGATTCACTATATCAATTGGAATTGATTTGTTGATCAATACTAACTAGTTAAATAATGAACTAAACTTAGAGAAATGTGAGACTAAGTAAAAAAAAGTTTCGTACTGTTATCTACATTTTGTGTTGACAAAATGCAGGGCAACAATACCACTTGGCAATTTTTTAGGATTTACTACTATATAAGCAACCACAAGGGCAATTTTTGTATGAGAAATGCAAAAGAGAAAAACAAAAGTCAAGCAAGCCAAGGCTTGACAGGTTAGCCAACATAGCATTTGTGAAGGTTTGAAGCATGGCATGAGATGTGTAGATTCATGGTTGTTCACATGGATTGTTTGATTGTGGCTATGGCTTTGAAGGCTTCCATGGTTGTATTGCAATAGTAATTTTGCTAAATAATACATCCCTCAATGAGGGTTTCCCAAGGTATATCTTGTGTCATATTTTTGTGGGTATGTTGTCTATTCTCTTGCATGTGAATTTTAATTGCTTATTTATTTTAGATCTATTATGAATTATGTAGAAATGGTGATATTTTGGGTTGCAAGTTTTCTTACAGGGTTGAAGCCGTCAATTGGGTTAGACATCTTTAGCATTGAAATCCCTAGGGAGAATTGAAGGGAATGACTCATTTAGAGGGTTAGTGTGGAATAAAATCAATTATGAGGCATTTTAGAGCTTTTGGTTATCCAACACGAGCATAAATTCCTTAAGAAAAGTGTAAGACTATGGAACCTCAAAGTAGGCCTCACATACTTGTTGGATATTTTGATATCATTAGTGGTTATCGACTTTTATATCCAACAAAACATGAGTTAATCATTGCAAGGAGTTTTAACTTTGAGAAAAATTCACCTAGCTTGGCCTATAATAATCCTTACACTTCCTCCATAGTGGATATTAATGAGAAATGTTTAGATGGTTCTACTTAATCTCCTACTCCTAGGTTCATACCTTTAGAAAATTTATATCTTGAGATTGATTATACCCATCTTTCATCTCCATTCACAACCTTGTCACACTTGATAGATAATTGAGTGAATAGGCACTCTTGGTAGGATCATTTAGACACTTGAAGGAGTCAATCATAACATCAACGTCTTTCACATATTTATATTGATATATCTGATCCACAACATTTAAGGAAGGATCAAGAGTTCTCAAGTGATTTGATAATGGAGGAAGCATATAGTTCCTTGATGAGAAACCACATATGAGACTTACTTCCTCTTCCTAAGGAAAGCAAGATAGTTTGGAGCAAGTGGATATATTAAACAAAATATGCAGCAGATGGATCAATGGACAAGTAAAAAGATAAATTTATGAAAAAGGTTTCTTGTAGGTTCTAGGCATTGAACACATAAAAAACTTTTCCTTTTTATAAAGAAGTCTATTTTCTTAGCTCTTTCCATAGTTGTTGCTCAAGGTTATGTGATGTGGTGGTACTAAGCCCTTGTTGTCATACTAAAAGGTCAAGTAATATATGGTAGATTTTTTTTTTTAGTCATATGAGTTAAATAAGGTCTAAAAAACCATTTTAAATTTCATTTAGGATGCTTTCATTCATTTTGGTCTGAATGTTAAAGTTGCACAAAAGGTATAAAGTTGTCAAACAATATGTAAAATATGGAATATGAAGAGTCATAAGGATAGTTGAGTGGTTGGAAGATAATAGTCAATAGGAATTCAAAATGGTGCTATGGAAATGTTTATAAAAGCATAAGAAGATATTGTACGCATGAATATAGGAGTTGGAGAAGGTTGGAAAATGATTCAATAATGAAAAATCTATTATTTTGACAATTTTTAAGGTTGCATTTTGTGAGTTTTTATTCTGTTACACTCTAATTGTTTTCTTTGCTATAGAGAATTGAAGTATAGTAAACAAATGAGAATAATGTAAAATGAAATACAAATGAGACTACTTCATTTTATATCTATTTTTCATTAATATTTGTGGAGGTTATAGTTATTTTTAGTCAAAGCGATTCTCTAAATGTCTAAGATTTTTGTATATGAACAATCATGTTTTTGCCTTATTATGTACAAATAAAACCTATCCAATTTTTGTTGCATTGTATAAGGCTCAAATGAGAGTCTGAAATAAGTTTTATAATTTTTTTATGATCTCTAAATTTAATTTTATGCCCAAAATATACATTTTTCTAATCACATTGAAGAGGTTATAACCAATTTAACAATCTAGATTTGATGGTTTTGTTCTAAAGAAACATATCCCAAATATTTGATAAGTACTTATAAAGCTAAAAAATGGTATTTATAAATGCATTTTTTTTTGGGTATGGTCGAGGGTTGAAAATTTGTGCTCAAAATAATACTGCAAGTAGTAATTGGTTAAAGAAAGGAAGTAGTGTTGAATTGTGTCCACGTGAAAATTGGTACCAAATATATAGGGAGTAGATCAAATCGAAAGTAAAAGAAAATAATGGTATATGAAGGATTTGCAGAGGAAGAGATAATACAAATGAATGCAATCTTCAAGACCAGATGTAAATGTCTAAGCAAGGTATGCAATGAGATTGTTGATTCATGTAACTTTGATAATTTGGTATCTCAAAAAATGGTGGATAACTAGCACTTAAAATTTATTCCTCGTAGAAACCTTATTTTATATCTTGGTTGAATGGTGAACATAATTTAGTTGTCAAAGATCAAACATGGGTTGAATTTCAAATAGGCCCATATAAGGGCAATATTTTATGTGATGTCATGCCTATGGATACATGTAACTTGTTGTTAGGATTTCTATGAATATTTGATAGGTGTGCTTTGTATGGTTTGATAAATAATAGCTATAAGTTCATGAAAGGTGGTTTTTGTACTAATTTGAGTTTATTGGTAGAAGAATGTCAAGGACAAGACAAGGTTACACAAGCACTTGTGTAGGGAAACAAAGAACCTATAAGTTATGAGGATATCATGTATAGTAAAGGGGTTGTTGGAATTCTTTAGAATAATTGAGAGGGGTTTGAATTAGTTATCCAAGGTCCAGATGTACAAATAAAACTTTTCATAGTTTAGTGAACCCATATCCATAAAACATATTCATCATGCATGCATCCATTAGATCATGCAATCACTTAAACTTGTAGGTTATTGTCAAATCAACTTTGCAGAAATGTAAGCATGAAACATAATAGATTTACTAACACATTTGACACAATGATTTTATGTGGAAACCCAATTTGAGAAAAACCACTAGTAACATGCTACTTATTCTCACTCTTCTGAAGTGATGCCCTGTGAAAGGCCAACCCAGTGAAAGGTTACGATACACATTGTTAAATGTGACATGGTCAAAGGATTTTAATCACCCTATTAGGTATGAACATTGTTAGAGGACTTTAGATTATTCATTTGAAATGTCACCTAGTTAAACAATTTCTAAATGACTGTTAGGTCAACCTTAATCCAAAGGATTTACCCTAGACTAGTACAGTGATTAGAAAGTAATTGTGAGGCTTGATATGATAACAACTCACAACTTAACTTTGCAAATTACAAATCTTTGTTCCAGTCCTCCATTCTGCTTGGCTTTCACACACTTCAGCTCTGATAGCTTGTTCACTCTTCAAGCATCCATACCCTTAAACCTTTTTTATTTGCTTGCCAATAATAGTCTCTTATGTTTGGTCACTGAATGAAGCAATACCTTAGACTCCTTGTCTCTTTAGGTTCTCGCACATGACAACCTTTGTTTCATACCAGCCATCTCTATAAATATAAAATTAAGATATTTTGTCATTCAACCTCTATCATCCATTTTAGGGCTAGGTAGGATTAGGTAGGATTTAATAAATCTACCCATATTTTCATTTTATTCCCTTCTAGAAAATTCTCCTTCAATCCTCTTTGAATTTGTCTCAAAATGGTTCGCCTTAAATTTTGTGCCACTAGTTCATCATAGTTATCTTCCACATGCTTCACACAATCCCAGAAATTAAACTTCTCAGCTCAAATTCATCGACTTCACGATCTTTCTCATAATGTTGTCACGTAGCATTAACTTGACTATGATTCTTAACACATACTACGTTGCTTGGCATCCACTATCAAATCACTCGAAGTGAACTAAAGTTTACTGGTGTTTGACATCAACTAAACTTTACTTAGCTTACTCTGTATCACTTGGAATACACTAAAATTTGACTTTACTTGGCTCTAATTGATTTTCTGCTCGATGTGCACTAACTTTGCATGGCACCTATTGTCCACTTGGTCAAGTGTATAACCATTTCCACATAACCTATAATAACTCGAAAACAAATATGCAATTAAAATCCACATGCAAGAGAATATACAACATACCCACAAAAATGTGACACGAGATATACCCTGGAAAATGCTCACTGAGGGAAAAAAAACCCAACCTCCAAAAGCATCCATCACCATGTATTATTCAGCAAAAATACCATTGCAATACAACCATGAAAGTCTTCAGAGCCATAGCCACAACCAAGCAATCCATGTAGACAAACATGAATCTACACATCCCATGCCATGCTTCCAACCTTCACAAATGCTCCCTTGGCTAACCTGTCAAGCCTTGTCCCACTCAACTCTCTTTTTTTTTCTTTTTGTCTTTTTCCACCAACAACTACCCTTGTGGCTACTTATATAGTAGCAAGTCCCACAAAACCACAAAGTAGTATTACATAAACCATGTGCTACCTAACCCATTGACCCCACATTTAATATTGAAAATTTAATTCTTTTCCCCAATATTAAATAATTACATAAAATATTATCACAATGTTACAATACAACTCATCAAGTATATTCCATAGGAAACTTTACATGTTGCATGTCCATCTAAGTGCAACATTACATAATAAAATAAAATAATACAATATAACAATAATATGTGTGCAACACCCATTATCTCAACAATCTCCCACTTGTATACATTGCATAGGTTCAATCTATAGCCACATAAATGAACAAGGGAATAATCTCTCCTAGCACATCCACCATCATGGATCAAAGTACACCAAGTGCTCCATCCTCATACCCGCAACAAAATTAAAATATCCAACATCTCAAATATGAATATAGCCACCTCCTATTATTCCATTTCCATTGAACATACATAGAAACCATCCAAATAGAAAGCCACCCAACCTGCCGCATTAGAAGATTATAAAATCTTGTACCAACTAAAATGTCAAGCACAAAATCTTGATCCAAAGGTAATCACATGTATCTATAGTTGTCAAAATATCCATGCTATTTCAGCTACCCACAACAAGTGTTAAACCCATCCAACTATCCATACCTCCAAAGGTATACCAAGTGAATCTCACGTCATCAACATATCCAATCTATAACCTACAATTACAAGCCTTAAGAGCAATACTTGCCACATATATATGAAGAAGCTCCCACTGTAAAAGTGATGAAGGGTGCTCCCCTTAAAACCATAAACTCATAATAGAAAAAAGAAACAACAACAAATGCGAGAAGAAAATATGAACTTATTATTTGCATTGCAAATGTGGAATTACAAAATTCACAAGTACAATATGCTAACCCATATGGACACCTTCATTACAGTAATCAGCAAGAATAAGCTACAAACTACTACCAGAGTTGTTTTAGACAATGTTTGGGCCTTTCTTAAATAGGCAATTTTATGCCACTCGAGAAGGTTCTAGACATTGAAACTTAATACCTAGGGCTGACAGACCTTAACAAAACATATAGAGTCAATCAGATACATCTTTGACAATTATTTTAGATATTTTGGGTACCCCAACTTCGGAAGACCATAACTCTCAAACCGTTGGTCTAATTGGCTATTATAACCACTTTTTAGAAATGCCAACTCATGATCTACATGCATGGAATTGCAATAGCACCCTTCCACCAAGTTTTCATACCTCATCTGGGCACTCTAAGGCCTCCAACAATGAGCCTGAAGTTTTTTGTAATTTTTTTCACCCAAAATCTGCAATAACTTCTCTGATACTTAAGCTGGAGCAATGAGATATTTATGGTAGGCTTACAACTCTAAAATGAACCTTCATGTAGAAAATGAGAACATTCCAAGCTCGTGTTACAAACTTACTAAAAATGGCAAGTTCCCATAAATAGTAACCACCCTGTCTAGTAGTCATTATTAAAATAGAACGGACTGAAAAGAAATTTTTTTTGGGTGATGCAAGATTGCTCTTACACCTAGGATGTTCTTGCATCAGGCACCCAGGTTAATTTTAAAAGTGACTCCATCACGTCTTAGGTGTTCAAAGGAAAACTAAGATGGTTAAACTCCTCCCTTGCTAGTCATGATGAATCACCTACTGGTCTCCCTTTCCACTTGACCAGGTATTCTTCATAATTTTTGTTCCTTGTACTTTTTCCAACACAGCTATCCAGTACCTCCTTAATCTTCTTTGTAGCTAAACTAGCCGTTAAAATACTCCACTATGCTCTTGCAATGTCGTCTCCATCTCCTCCTTCATAATACTCTATCAAATCTAAAATGTTAAATACTAGTGA
Source organism: Cupressus sempervirens (assembly GCA_028749045.1). Taxonomy (NCBI): domain Eukaryota; kingdom Viridiplantae; phylum Streptophyta; class Pinopsida; order Cupressales; family Cupressaceae; genus Cupressus; species Cupressus sempervirens. Next base: position 603,081,910 of record CM053784.1, on the reverse strand, counting down.
AATATTCAATTCTGTAGGCAACTCCACTTCATAAGCATTTCCAGAATCATGCCTTTTTACTATCTTACATGGTCCAAACTTCTTCATCTTTAGCTTATTATATGTACCCACTGGAAAATTCTCCTTTCTCAAATGAACCATGACATCATCTCCAATTTGAAATTCCTTATACCTCTTTTTGCACATCTATCTTAGCCTTATACTATGTATTCATCTTTATGATGCGCTTCCTTACCTCCTCATGGATGTTCTTCAAGTGTTCAGAAAATTCTTCTACTTCAGCACTACTTATCTCTCCTTTATCTAACTACCTCAATTCAGAAGCATTTCTAGGACTACTCCCATATACAATCTAGAATGGTGATTTACTAGTACTCTTGTTCACAGAATTATTATATGCAAATTCTATCTGTGGTAAAATCATATCCCATCCTTTTGGCTTGTCAGTAAGTTTCCCAAACTGTGATTCACAACTTTTGTCTATCCATCAGTCTATGAATGATGTGATGAATTGAACTTCAACTCCATCTTCAATTTCTTCCACAATGTACGCTAGAATTTCCCAATAAATTTGGTATCTCAATCTAAAACTATACTCTTTGGTAAACCATGTAGTCTCACCACATCTCTAAAAAACAACTCTACTACATGAACAACATCACTAGTCTTCTTGCAAGGAATAATATGTGTCATCTTTGAAAACCTATCAACCACTACAAAAATAGAATCATGCCCTCGATGCGTCCTCAATAATCCAAGAAAAAAATCCATGCTGACATCCTCCCATGACTCTTCTAATACAGATAATGGTTGATACAACCCTGTATTTTGCTTCACTCCTTTCGCCATTTGACATACTCTACAACTATATACAAACTTCTTCACATCTTGCTATAATTGTGGCTAGTAATAATTGTCAACAACCAAAGCTATGGTTTTATCTCTACCAAAATGTCTAGCCAATCCTCCATTATGCTTATGCTTGATGAGATTCTCTCTCATTGAACTTCTAGGAATGCACAACTGGCTTCCTTTGAACAACATACCATCCTAGATCATGAAATTCAACCACTTTGTCCTGTCAAGTTTAATAGGTTTGGTACAAGCATTCCACACTTCACTAAAATCAGGATCATCTGAATACAAAGTACTAAGTTCCTTGAACCTAACGACCTCTATCTGCATTTGTGTCAATAAAAGTTGTCTGCTAGTAAGAGCATCTACAACTTTGTTAGACTTCCCACTCCTGTGTTTCAAAACAAATATATAACTCTATAAAAACTCAACCCACTTCAAATGCCTTTGGTTCAATTTTTCTTGACTATTTAAATATTGCAAAACTTGATGATAAATATACAAAACAAACTCCTTAGGAAGAAGATAGTGTCTCCACTTCTTCAATGCATGAACTATAGCATAAAATTCCAGATCATAAACAAAATATTTTATTTTGGCATCATTCAATTTCTCACTAAAATAAGCAATAGGCCTACCTTCTTGGCTCATAACAGCACCTATTGTAGTACCACCAGCATCAAAATCTACTTGAAACACCTTGTTAAAATTAGGAAGTGCTAAAACAGGTTGTTTAGCAACTTTATGTTTCAACAGATTAAAACTCTTATCTGCTCCTACAATCCAGTTAAATTCTTTCCTATCCCCTCTTATTATTTTAGTCAAGGGTCCACAAATACTGCTAAAACCTCTTATGAACTTTTTGTAACAACTAGTCAGTCCATGAAAAGATCTTACCTCTATCACAATCTTTGGAGTAGGCCATTCAAGGATAACCTTCACTTACTTTGGGTCCACTTTTAGACCTTCTGTTGGGACTACAAATCCCAGATACACCAACTTCCTCTTTACAAAATTGCACTTCTTCAGGTTTATCAACAACTTTTCTTCCCTCAACTTATCAAAAACCTTGGGAATGTGGATCAAATGCTCCTCCAATGTCTTACTAAAAATCAAAATATCATCTTGGTAAATAATGACAAACTTACCCAGAAACTCCTTCAACACCTCATTCATGAGCCTCATGAAAGTGCTTGGTGCATTGTTCAGCCCGAAAGGCATGACTAACCACTCATACAATCCTTCTTTGGTCTTGAAAGTAGTCTTCCACTCATGACCTTCTCTGATATGAATCTGATGGTACCCACTCTTTAGATCTATCTTTGTGAAATACTCAACTCCACTCAAATAGTCCATAATATCATCCATCCTTGGGAATGAAAATATGTACTTGATTGTGATATTATTGATAGCATGAGAATCTATGCACATCCTCCATTCTCCATTCTTCTTTGGTGCTAATATGACTGGTACAACACATGGACTCAAACTCTCTAAAATCAACCCCTTCTATAATAACTGATGAACTTGTTTGTTCAACTTTCTACTAGTGTCATTCTATGCACTGCCTTGTTTGGAAAATTGGATCCTGGAACAAAATCCATTTGGTGACTAATCTTCCTCATTAGGATAAATTCATGAGGTACATTATCTAATACAATATCAAAAAATTCTCCCAACATATCTACAACTTCTATAGGTACCTCCTCTACTTCTTCTTTACTATCTTTTGAAATCATAAAAAAACACATATGCTCACACTTCATACCTTTGAGAAACTCTTTGCCATCAACAAAACATATTCTGGTAGCACTACATACCTTTTCTTCTTTATCCTTCATTAGCCTCAACTCATGCTTCACTCCATCCTTGGTCAGAATGTAGGTATTTGCTCACCCATTGTGTACAACATGTCTGTCAAACTACCATGGCCTACCCAACAATATATGACATACATTATAGGTATGATATCACATAGTACCTCATCCTAGTAGCTTCCAATCGTGAACTTCACTGAGCACTACTCATTGACCATGACCTTGTGGTCATCTTGCACCCAAGCAATACGGTATGGACATGGGTGTTTTTGCCTCTTCAACATCAAGTTTGTGACCATCATTTTTGACACTATATTGTCAGTACTTCCACCATCAATGATCACATCACAACACTTATCTTCACATCAGCACATTGTGTGAAACAAGCTCCTTCTTTGATCAGGTTCATTGTTACCACTTAACAAGACTCTTTTGTTAACTAGGACTTCTCCTCTTTTAGCATCTTTAGAATGTGGTGATCTGACATCTTAATCAACATGTGAAACTCTATCCTAGCCTTCTATTCTTTGATTCATCCTTCCTTGGCACTGGGAACATTCAAATGCTCTATGCCCTTCTTCTCCGCAGTGAAAACATTTCCCATGGAGCCTCCTCTTCTAGATCCTTATCCTCTGCCTCATCCTCTCTGATCTCTATTGCTCTGATCATGGAAACAATTAGAATTATTTCCCCTCTAGTTTTGACTACTACTTCCAGCCTCATCATGTTCTCTTGATCATCATTACAGCCTCCATGAGATCACCTGCCATATCTTCCACCATGACCTCTTCTGTTATTCTTGTTGTCAAACTTCTTGTTCAATTTATCCTCAACTCTTAGGGAAAATTGGTATGCCTCCTCAATACTGTTCATTCAAACTAGACTCAACTCATCCTGAATGCTTGGCCTTAACCCATTAAGATAATGGGTGACTTTCTCCTTATTCGCTTCTGCATGGCCAGTTCTAATGAGAACTCAGTATACTCTTGAACAGATTTTCTTGTTTGCTTCATCCCTTGCATCTTCTTCAACAAATCAAGCTCATAATCCATGGGAATGAATTGTCGCTTCAGTTTAGCTATCATTTGATCTCATTTGGTGATTTTGTCCTTTCCCTTTCTATTTTGCTCCAATTGAACCTCTTGTCACTAGATCTTTGCATGTCCCTTTAGTTTTTCCTACATAAACTTGACCCTGTATGGATCCTCGATATCTTCATACACAAATTACTCCTCCAGTTCATTGATCCAATTGATCAACTCCTTTGGGTTGAAATTTCTTGAAAATGTGGGAACCTCAAACTTAGGTCTTTTTCCAATCTTGGAGATGACCCTAAAAAGCCTCTCTTCTTCTGAAATTAGAACCTCTGCTTCAACATTTTCATCTACTTCATCCTCATCCTCACTTTTATCTCTTATACGAAGATTTATTCCTCTACGCATTTTTTCTTCCAATGTCTTTGGATGGTTCTAAAACCCTCAAGTGTAACACCTACAACTCTTTTGCCATGCTCTCTTCATGGAGGCATTTTTCACACTTTCGCTAAAACCCTAGTGCAAACTGCCTCACAATTGATGACTTGTCTACATGCTCAACCCAAACCATGGTCTTGGTGTGAACTACCTCACAGTCGACAATCTGTCCACACACTCAAGAAACCTGGCTCTGATACCACTTAATGAAGGGTGTTGCCCTTAAAACCATAAACTCATAATAGAAACAAGAAACAACATCAAATATGAGAACAAAATATGGTCTTATTTGCATCGCAAATACGAAATTATAGAATTCACAATTACAATATGCTAACCCACATGGGTACCTTCATTACAGTAATTTGTAAGACTAAGCTATGAATTGCTACCCAGAGTTGTTCTAGACAATGTTTGGGCCTTTCTTAAACAGGCAATTTTATGTTGCCCAAGAAGGTTCTAGACATTGAAACTTAATACCTAGGGCCAACAGACCCTAAAAAAACATATAGAGTTAGCCAGATACATCTTTGACAATTATTTTATTTTAGGTAGCCCAACTCCGAAAGGCCATAACTCTCAAACCATTGCTCTGAGTGGCTATTATAACCACTTTTTGGAAACACCAACTCCTAATCTACAAACCTGTAATCGTGCAAGTGCCCTCTCATCAAGTCTTCAAACCCCATCTGGGCACTCTAAAGCCCCCAACAGTGAGCATAAAGATTTTTCTACAAATTCTTCCACCAAAAATTTGCAATAACTTCTTTGATACTTAAGCTAGATCAATGAGATTTTTATGGTAGGCTTACGACTCTAAAATGAACCTTCATGTAGAAAATGAGAACATTTCAAGCTCGTATGACAAACTTACTAAAAATAGAAATTTTCCATAAATAGTAACCACCTTGTCTACTAGTCCTTATTAAAATATAAAAGATTGAAAAAAATTATTTTTGGGTGATGCAAGATTGCTCTTACACCAAGGATGCTCCTACATAAAAAAGTTAGTGTCAAATCTATAACCACAACATCACAAAGAAGTGAATCCATGTAGTATCAAGGACATGCACAACACATAAAGCAATAATCTACAAGAACAACTCTCATAGAAAATCTCCAGTAGTCTCCCACGCTCTCCACAACCAACAGAGGAAAGAGATAAAGGAGTAACCATGTCATCTCTCACATGACATACATGAGCACAAAATAGTGATCACAATCTCTAACCAATCTCAAATCCAATGTAAGAAAAAATGAACATCTAGGAAGATAACCAAGACCAAAGAGAAACTATACAAATCATAACCTATATCATGTCCTTCTACACACGCCTCTAGATGTAAATTGTGCAAGTATGATCTGCTCCATAAAACCCCAACCAAGAAGCCTCAACAACACCAAAACTATACCATATAACTAATCATGGATGTAAGTCTCTTATAAGAAGATCAAACTCATAAACCATTCCTAATCCAAGGAATATGCCCAATATAAAACCATCTCCCAAACTCAACCAACATAAGAACATATGCAAATGGAGATAACCAATGCAAAACATCTCTCAAATGAACTCTTTAGAACCAACTCATGTACTGTAGCTCAAGATCCATATCCATGAAAGACAAGCATAAACATAATGCACGTAAGAGAAAAATGGGTTATACCTCTCAAGTAGCAATCTGTTGAGTAGACTAAGAATAAGGAATGTGAATGCTCATCAAGGTATCCAAGTCTCCAACCAAGACTCATCTAAGAACAATCTCCTCTCAAGTCCATTTCAGGTGAATGCCCCTCAGAATTCCTGCTAAAACCAAATAATTATCCCAACAAATAATTCTCTAATTCAAGAGAAATCAACATCACCATTGTTTCTAAGTATCCATGAGCACATGTAACCAATCAATCCATGCTAAATCCAAATGCGACATAGTAATATAATGAAGTATCCAGCTTGTGATCAATGTACTTAATACCAAGAAGCTAAACCAAGATCAATGTCAAAGTTTCAACCATGGCCCTAGGAATATAAATATGACAACATGATCTAACCATCTGAACCAAAGAGATAACATGCTCTATATGAACATACTATAACATGTCAAAATTCTAAATGCATATCAAGAGTATACCATGACATAAAAATGAAACCAGCCTAACACCAAGGATAACATGTCAAAGGAAAGCATAAACCACACTTTCACCAAGAATCTCATTAGTCCTCAAGATGCAACCATCTCCACACACCATGCAAAAAACCATCTTCACATACCATGAAGAACCGTATCCACACATCATGGAGATAACTAAGAACCCCATGAGTCCTCAAGATCTAACCATCTTCACACACCATGAAGATAACCAAGTGTACCTTGCAAATGTCAAAGACGCTTTTACAACAATAAGATCTAAGACAAATCTCCAACATTTGCAAACACTCAATAAATATATTAATGCCAAAAAAAAAAACTCTCACTCAACTATGGTACCAAGTCACCTATGGCATCATAAAATCCATCTCCTACATTAAGATCCTCCAAGCCTAGACTCACATAACTAAAGTGTCAGTGCCAAGTGAAACCAAGATCTCCAAACCCAAGAAGATACAAACCAAACTAGGAACTAATCCTGCATTGTCACCTCATCACTATCACAAGCTCCCACTAAACCATGTATCCAAGCTATCTATGACATCATGATGAAAAACCATCCTCTAATCATGAGAATCAACCAAGACATCGAACCATCAAAGAACTCAAAGTGCACATCATGAACTCCTCAAAAGAAAACAAATAACCATGATCCCCAACCAAGAAGATATACCACCATAACTAAATCAGGAATCCAAACCAATGAACACCAAGGATGTACCTGTATATTCAATTATGTCATGCCAAAATTCATGGCACCATGATCACATCCATGAACTGAGCATCTAACTCTCAATATGTCCAACTTGCCAGCATAAAATAGTCAACCACAATCCTCCACCATGATTGTACCTAGTAACGACATCTCATCCCTTCCACATAAAGAAAAATCAGGAAGTCATGTGACTTAGGGCATAGACAACCCAAATTCAAGCCACCAATCTAAATATGCATCAATAAGGAAAAATTAATGGACAAAGACAACTCATAACCAAACCATAAATGCAACCTATAAGTATAGATCACTTACAACACTGCATAACTTGTAGACCCAACAAGTCATCATACATATCCAAACCAAACACTGATAACCATATCATCATGAGACCAATTTGAAATATGAACTGAGTATACTGTGAGATCAAATTTTAAATCTCCAAACATATAATGTCATAAACTCATGATGCTACCATAGTTAATATATATACCATAAACTATTCATATTAATATATCACTAAATAAATTATGCCAAAACTACACCAAATCTAAATCAATGTATAGAGTACTCCAAGAGCTTTATGTTGACTACTTGAAGTCCAAAATCTAACTCTGTATGCCCAAGTTATGCCTTAATATGTGTTGAAAATAAATAACATCTAATTTTTAGGCTCTTAAAACTTGAAAAAATGTCATAATCATAGAACCAAACCTACACTAAGTTGTAGTGCTCTAAATTAGCTTTCCAACACTTATAAGAAGCTTGAAATCTGATATCCTGAGAGAAAGTTATAGTGGTTTTACTAAGACAGTCTTTTTATGATTTTTACTACGATCTTTTTTTTTTTTGTGATGAAAATTCCAACGAGATTAAATTTGATAGCCATCACGGGCTGACACTAAAAAAAAATCTTTCATTTCCTCTAGACATGGCCAAACTAGGGCATATTATATATCAAAATTTATTGAAACATTGACCTAGATCCAATGGTGAAGTCTGTTTTTGCCTAGGAGATCATTTCTGCAAGCTCCCCCCAAAACCCTTATTTAAGAAATATCCAAAAAACCATTTTGTCCAACAATTTCACATGCCCAAAATCTACCAACATCCCATCATAACAACAAACCTAAAACCCTCAGATCTACAATTAGCAACTCATATATCTTGCCCTTTCTTTTATCCTCTCATGCATTCCCATGGATTCAATCTAGGTTATAATAATAAAACCATAGCTCTGATACCACTTGTAAGGAAACTTGCAAGAAAGAATATAATTGTTTCCACATAACCCATAATTGATATGAAATAAATATGTAATTAAAATCCATATGCAAGAGAATAGACAACATACCCACAAAAATGTGACACACGATATACCTTGGGAAACCCTCATTGAGGGAAAAAACTCAACCTCCAAAAGCATCCATCATCATGTATTATTCAACACAAATATTTTTGCAATACAACCATGGAAGCCTTCAAATCCATAGCCACAACCAAGCAATCCATGTGAATAAGCATGAACCCACTCATCTCATCCCATGCTTCCAACCTTCACAAATGCTCCCTTGGCTAACTTGTCAAGCCTTGTCCCACTCAACTCTTTCCCTTTTTGTCTTTTGTCTTCTCCCACCAACAACTACCCTTGTGGTTGCTTATATAGTAGCAAGTCCCACAAAACCACCAAGTGGTATTACATAAACCATATGCTAAAACTATGTGCTACCTAACCCATTGACCCAACATTCAATATTAAAAATTTGATTATTTTCCCCAATATTAAATAATTACATAAAATATTATCACAATATTACAATACAACTCATCAAGTATATCTCATGGGAATATTTACATGTTGCACATCCAACTAGGTGCAACATTACATAATAAAATAAAATAATACAATATAACAATATTATGTAATGTGTGCAACACCCATTATCTCAACATCAAGCTTAGCAGACTCAATTCTCCTTACTTGTTCTTCTGGAATTTGTCAGTGTATCTATCCTTTACAACCATAAGTAGATAACTAAACCACTATGTTATCATTGTCTCAACTCATCTTTGTACTTTTTTTTTACATGTCATAACTCAATCTTTCCTCCAGGTGCTTTTTTTATCTCATTTGATCAAATCCTCCTCATTAATCAAACGAATGATAGTACTCAAATCATATAATTAGTTGTCTTACTAGCAAGTAGTAGGTTTGACATCAGTAACAAAATAATGATTGAAACACATTTTCATATTTGTATCAATCTATTTTCAATAATCTCCCTCTTTGGAATTGATGAAATTTTTGTATTGAAATCTCTCCCTCTATCAACAACTTTCATCTTTTGTATAGGTTACAAAATTATGTTATGATCAACAGACAATTAACTCATCCTTATGTCTCCCTCTTACTAAGTAGATGTAATCATTTCTTACTCTATAGTAATCAAAAAGTACACTATCTCCCTCTGAGTAGATATTCCATGTTTTTTCTATCTCTTTGGAATTCTCCCATTCTTTGTCTTTATATCTATATAATATTTCCACCAATATCTCTCTCTCTTTGACAACAATGCCAAAGATTTGTCATCTTAATATGCATATATGAACATTTTTAGTTTCTCCCTCTGTTGCCTAGTTTGTGATTGATTTGTAGCTCCAACTCTTTAATTACTTTAAACAAGTCCTAAAGTAAGATCCACTGCATCAATGTGTAACATATGTCAATCATCTCATTTGATGTAGGGCACTTCTCATGCTTCTTAAATAGCCTTGGATAGGGGTATCACCCGTAGTTTACCTCTTAGATACTCATAAGCATCCTTAGGTATTGCTTTTGTGAAGATATCAACTATTTTCTCTTTTGTATTCACATATTCCATCTTCACCTTTTTATCTTGAACTAACTCTCTCAAGTAATTATACTTGATTGTAATGTGCTTAGTCTTTGTATGCATCACATGATTCTTTGATATATTTATAACACTTATATTGTCACAATAAAGTATCGCAGTTTTATTGATTTCCTCCTTCATACCTTTGAGTAGTTGTTTGATCCATACAATGTTTGTACAATTTACTATAGCACAACATATTCAACTTCAGCAATAGATTGAGATATACAATTTTGTTTCTTCTTGGTCCATGTAACTAGCCTTTTTCCTTTAAAAAATGCTCCTCCACTAGTGCTCTTTCTGTCATCAACATTTTCAGCCCAATCAACATTAGTGTAGGCTCTCAATTCAAATTTTTTACTTTTCTTGTAGTATAGACCATAGTCTTATGTTCCTTTCAAATATCTAAATATTCTCTTAACAACCATCAAATGATTCTCCTTGGGATTAGTAGAGAATCTTAGAACTATCCCAACAGATAATGCAATATCAAGTCTTCTATGTACTACATATTACAATTTGTCAATCATAGACTTGTACAATGTTTGATTCACCTAAGCTAAATCATCATTTTTTGATAATTTATGTCTTGTCACCATAGGTGTGCTTACTAGCTTGGAAGCTTCCAATTTAAAAGTTGTTAATATATCTTTTACATATTTTGATTGAGTGATGTATATACCATATTTTATATGATGTACTTGCAAACCCACAAAGAACTTGATCTCTCCAAACATAGACATCTCAAATTCTTCCTTCATTTCATTTGCAAAAGCTTTACATAAAATATATTTACCTCCACATATGATATCATCAACAAAAATTCTAGATAGTAAAATACCTTTTCCTTTCTCTATCTTCAAATACAAATTTTTATTATCATCAGTCCTCTCAAATCCAATCCTCACAAGATAATTGTGAGATCTTTCATACCATTCTCTTAGTGCTTACTCCAAATCATATAAAGCTTTGTGTATTTTGCATACCATTTTTTTTATTATTAGCATCAATAAATCCTTTTGGTTCTTCTATATAAATCTCTTCTTCCAATATGTCATTCAGAAATGTAGATTTAACATTCATTTGATAAACTTTGAAACCTTTGTATGCAAAGTAAGCAAGCAGAGTTCTTACTTCTTCCAATCTTCCAACAAGAGCAAATGTTTCTCCATAGTCTATCCCTTCTTCTTGTGCATACCCCTTGCAAACTAATCTTGCTTTATTCCTTGTGACTTCACCATTTTCATCTAATTTATTTCTATACACCCACTTGGTGCCAATTACATTTTTATCTTTTAGTCTAGTAGCTAGACTCCATGTCTTATTTTTCTCAATTTGTTCAATCTCTTCTTTCATGGCTTTACTCTAGTCCACATCTTTTAAGGCCTATTTCACTATTTTAAGTTCATGCATGCCAAGAGAACATGTATCATTTCTCAACTTGTTCCTTGTCATTGGTCTTGCATTTTTATCTATAATATTTTGTGCAGCAGGGTGATGTCCCTTGACATACTTTGACAATCTTGGTTCTACTCTATTTTCCTCATTTGGTCTCTCAGCTTTTGAATCACTATGTACTTCTATATTAGGTAGTTCAACATCTCTCTCATATACACTAATCTCAGAATTAGAATGTGCCTCAACTTGATTCTATCACCCGACACTTGATTGTAGCTTAGTTCTTGAATGCAATTCGGTATTCATTTATGTGACTCAATAGTCACTGAAATTTACTACTAATTTGCAATTTGATTGACAACATCTTCATCAGGAGGCATACCTTCATTAAAGTATACAAATGATTTGTATTCCCTAGTTCCTTCATAAGTTCAGCCTCATGTACTTTGTATATTCATCAAATTTTACATTTGCACTTTCCACAACTTTATTAGTGATAATATTTGAACACTTATAAGCTTTATTTCTTATGAAATAGCCAAGGAATATACCTTCTTCACTATTTGCATATAGTTTACCATTCCTAAAATCTTTGAGAATATAACACTTGCTTCCAAATATCTTAAAATATTTTACATTGGGTGAATATTCGTACCATACTTTAAAAGGTGTTGAATGTGTACCTTTCTTGACTTGCACGTGGTTAAAGATATAAACAACTGTAATTATAACCTCTCTCTAGTATTTCAAAGCAACATTCTTCTCCATCATGAGTGTCCTAGCATAGTCTATTACAGATTTGTTCCTCCTTTCAACAATTCCATTTTGTGGAGAAGTTTTAGGGGCAGATGTTTGTCTTTTGATTCCTCTGTCATTACAAAACATCTCAAACTCATTTGAAATTCTCCTCCTCTATCATGTCTGAAACATTTTAGAATTTTACCTATTTCCTTCTCAACTCTTGCTAAGTACCACTTAAACATTTGGAAAGCATCAGATTTTTGTTTCAGAAACATAATTGTCATCATCCTAGAATAGTCATCAACAAATAGCATAATGTACTTATCACCTTTGTAGCTTTTCACATCAATTGTTCCACACAAGTCAATATGAACAATCTCCAAAATTTCTTTAGAGGTATGAGTCGTACTCTTAAAACTTGACTTTGTCATCTTGCCTAACTGATATTGTTTGCAAATTATATTGTCAGATTTCTCCACCTTAGGAAAACCTCTTACTCTTCACATGTTACTAATACCAACCAAGTTATAAAAAATAACATGACATAACCTCTTGTACCATAACCACACATCATCAAATTCTACAACTAGACAAGTAGCATCATCCATATCAAGATAGAATAGATTACCTCTTGTTGTGCACCTTTTCCCATTAGTTTTCTTTGAGTATCATATATCTTAGAAATCTTGTTCTCAAACTCAACTATACAACCTGAACTATTCAGTTGTGACACACTCAACAAATTATAGTTAAGTCCTTCAATATAATAAGCATTGTCACATAAAATCTTTTCTATGAGTTTGATAGAACCTTTTCCTTTTATCAGAGATGGTGCATCATTACCAAACCTTACACTATTTTCATCATAATAATTCAAGGTAATTAACTTACTTTTATCTCCAGTCATGTGATGTGAACACTTGCTGTCAATGATCCATCTGTCATTCTTGTTCACACGAGACACCGATGCAATTGCCTCATCCTCATTAGAATCATCCTTCATTGCAACATACAACACTTCATCATCATGATCATCAAATCCATCTTTGATTTCCTCTTCAACAATGTAGCAAGATTTCTTACCTTTGTCTTTGTAATCTTTGTTGTCCTCATGTCTTCTAATTTTGTACTTGTCTCTACCTTTGTAGTTCTTCTTCTCTAGACATCTAGCAACAATATGACCAACCTCATTGCAATTGAAATACATGATAGGTAGCCTACCTTTAAATTTTCCTTTACCTCTATGAAATCTCCTTGTCAGTAGTGCTTCAAGTTGTTCTACATCCTCCTCATCTATATCATTGTCATTGGAAACATATTTTACCTTTTTCTTCTTATTATTATTAGGTTCCTTCAATGACAACTTAGCTTTGAAAGAAGATTCAACATTATCAAATTTAAAGTTATCAAAATTAGATAGCTCAAAAGTAGGGAGCCTACCTAATAGACCTTCAAGAGTCAGATTAGAACCTTGTATACATCTCAATTCTTGTATTGTAGAAAATCTAATAATATAGATGGGCAACGATGTTCTCAAAACTTTTCTTAGTACAGTCTCATCATCTATATTACTAGTAGCTCCTCTTATGGCATCAACAACATCTTTTATCCTAAAGCAATATTGAGCAACATTCTCACCTTCTTGCATTCTCATATCATTAAACTTACCTATAAGAATTTTAGATTTGGCTCTTGGAACATTCAAGTTTCCTCCATAAATGGTGTGAAGAGCATCCCACATTTTTTTTGCACTATCACAACCATTTATGTCATTGAATTCAGCATAACTTAGGATAAAGGTAATCTCCAATATTTCCTAGTTGTGTTCTTTCTTCTTTTTTAGATATTCAACAGTTATGACTCCAGTAGGATCAACATGCTCAATGATGATGGTAGATTGTGCATGATCTCTAAGACCTCCTAGGTGTAGCTTCATTAGACTTTTTCATGTAGGAAAGTTATCTCTATTAAGCTTGGGTACCTCTTTTTTTGACATCTTCATCTTTTTGCTTCTAGTACCTTCAAACTAGTCCTCTTAAGCAGATGTCTTTGATACCAATTGTTAGAATTCTTTACAATAATTGGTGGGGGGGTGGTGAATCAATTATCCAAGGTCCAAATGTACAAATAAAACTTTTCATAGCTTAGTGAACCCATATCCATAAAGCATATTCATCATGCATGGATCCATTAGATCATACAATCACTTAAACTCGTAGGTTACTGTTAAATCAAATTTGCAGAAATGTAAGCATAAAACATAACTGATTCACTAACACATTTGATACAATGATTTTATGTAGAAACCCAATTTGGGAAAAACCACCAGTAACATGCTACTCATTTTCACTCTTCTTAAGTGATGCCTTGTGAAAGGCCAACCCTGTTAAAGGTTATAATACACACTGTTAAATGTGACCTGGTTAAAGGATTTCAATTACCCTATTAGGAGTGAGCTTTGTTAGAGGACTTTAGATTATTCACTTGGAATGTCACCTGATTAAAGGATTTACAAATAACTATTAGGTCAACCTTAATCCAAAGGATTTACCCTAGACTAGTAAAATGATTAGAAAGTAACAACAAGGCTTGATCTAATAACAACTTACAACTTCACTTTCCAAATTACATAACTATGTTTTAGTCCTTCATTTTGCTTGGATTTCACACACTTCAACTCTGATAGCTTCTTCACCCTTCAAACAGCCATACCCTTAATCCTTCTTGCTTTTATTTCCAATAACAGTCTCTTATGTTTGGTCACTAAATGAAGCAATACCTTAGTCTGCTTGTCTTCTTTGGGTTCTCACACATGACAACCTTTTCTCTATAAATAGAAAATTAAGATCTTTTGTTGTTCAACCTCCATCATCCATTTTAGGTTTAGGTAGGATTCAATGAATCCACCCATATTTTCATTTTATTCCCTTTTAGAAACTTCTCCTTCAATCCTCTTTGAATTCACCTCAAAATGGTTCATCTTGAATTCTGTGCCATCAGCTCATCATAGTTATCTTCCATGCACTTCATAAAATCCAAGAAATCAAACTTATCAGTTTGGATACATTGAATTTATGATCTTTCTCATAATGTTGTCACTTGGCATTAACTTGCCTCTAATGCTTGGCAAATATTGCATTGCTCGACATGCACTATCAAATCACTCGACATGAACTAAAGTTTACTGGTGCTCGATATCAACTAAAAATTGCTTGGCTTACTTTGCATCACTCAGCATTCACTGAAATTTGACTTTACTCGGATCCAAATGATTTTCTTCTTGACATGCACTAACTTTGATCGACACCTACTGTCTGCTTGGTCAAGCTTGGCATACACAATTCTTCTTACTTATTCTTCTAGACTTTGTCAGTGTATCCATCCTTTGCAACCTTAAGTAGATAATTAATCCACTATGTTATCACTGTCTCAACTAATTTGTGTACTTCTTTTTACATATCACAACTCAACCTTTCCTCTAGGTGCTTTTATTATCTCATTTGATAAAATCCTCCTCATCAATCAAACAAATGATAGTACTCAAATCATCCAAGCAGTTATCTTACCAACAAGTAGTAGGTTTGAAATTAGTGAGAAAAAAATGATTGCAACACATTCTCATACTTGTATCAATTTGTTTTCAATAGGGGTAGCTATGGAAAAGGGAAAAAATGTGCAATAATCTTCTTTAATATGAGAGATAAGGAGTGCCACAACTAGTTCTACAAAGGTGCTATGTCTAAAGAATTCAAATAAGCAATTTTTGAATTGAAGGAAAAGAATCATAAGCTCAAAGATAAAGTGGCCAACCTAAAAAGAGACATGGAAAGCCAATCAAATAGAATGTGTAAAGATCTCGAAGGGAACAAAGTAGCTAATGAAGCTAGGAAAGTTACAATATACAAAGAGAGAAATGTTGAGAATGCACTACTTGAAAAGGATGAATAACTTATAATTATATCCCAGGAGAATTCCATCATGCATTAACACCTTCATGCAAAGATTGTGGATAATTAGGAAATTGTAACTAAGAATCAAAGGTTGAAGGAAGAAAATGAGAAATTAAGGAAATATCTATAAATTGAGAAGGATGTGAATGAGAAGCTAAAGTTAAACAATGAAAGATAACAAAATCTTGATGAGCAACTAAAGAACCAAATGAGACATAATGATACAACTAGTCTTGGTTACAAGGGTCAAGAAGAAAACATGATCAATGAGTCATCCAAAGGTGAATCCAAGAAGTAACAACACAACCAAAAGGGAAGCACAAACAATCCATATAACAGGTTTAACAAACCCACTTATTTTAATTTTGAAAAGATTGGTCATACTCCAAATGTATGCAGAAGAAAAATGGTTAATAAGTATAATTCATTTGTAGGTCATTTCTCTAGTTGTTATAAGTATGGTCATGTTGAATATGCATGTAGATACAGGTCTAATGATAGATCAATCAATATTAGTTTCAATGGTCATTATTTTTCTTGTAAGAAGTATGGACACATAGATGAGTAATGCAAATCCAAGGTTAAAAAACCTCAAATCACCTATTCAACTAATGAACACCTATAAAAGGGGATGAAAACTCAACTCCACATGCTTGGTGTGTGGGAAATTTAGAAATTTAAAAAATTATAGTTTTAGAGTGCAAGGTTATAGTTATAGAGTTCATCTTCTAGTACTATGTTTTTCAGTGTAACAAGATTAGACATATTACAAAGGATTACAAGTTCAAGAACTAGTCACTCAATCAATCGTAACAAGGGAACATGAAGAATCTTGTGAGTTTTTATGACATTAGAAATACAATGAATAAGAACTTGATAAATAAGGAAGAAAATTTAGAAAATGTAAAGTCATCTAGAGAAAAAACATTATCTTCTCATACAATAAAGTCATTTTCAAACCAAACATAACATTTGTCCGGGTGGAGCACATGAAGAAAACTTATCTATTGGTCCCTATAGTTAATAATGATATGATAAAATTACAAGATATGGAGTAAGAGCATGTTGCATTTTAGAAAGAATTTTGAAAAAAATTCTACTTTGAAGATTTCATAAGTTATATTCAGTCATTACCAGACATAACTATTGAAGAACCACTAATAAGTAAGTATTCATTAACCAGTGACAAGATATTATTCCTACCATCGATAAGGGTAAAGTTTAAGTATTCTTTAATCGGAAACAAGATACTATTCCTACCATTAATAAAGATATCATTTAAATCATTGGTAACTGCAATGTCTATTTCATAAAGATAAATTGCAAGAGTGACTTATTTTACACTTGTCCTTTTGATTGTGTATTCAGGAGCAACATTGAGCATTACCAAATGATTGATCTTCTAATACTATGTTTTTAGTGTAATAAGATTGGAGATATTACAAAGGATTGCAAGTTCAAGAACTGATCACTCAATCAATCGTAACAAGGGAACATGAAGAATCTTGTGAGCCTTGATGACATTAGAAATATGATGAAGAAGAACTTGATAAAGAAGAGAGAAAATTTAGAAAATGTAAAGTAATCTAGAGACAACATTATCTTTTGGTACAATAAATTCATTTTCAAACCAAACATATCATTTTTCTAGGGGGATCACATAAAGAAAACTTATCTATTGATCCCCATAGTTAATAATGATATGATAAAAATTACAAGATATAGCGTAAGAGCATGTTGTGTTTTAGAAAGAATTTTGAAATTTTTTCTACTTTGAAGATTTCGTGAGTCATATTTAGTCGTTACTAGACATAATTATTGAAGAAGAACTAATAAACAAGTATTCATTAACTAGTGACAAGATATTATTCCTACCATCGATAACGTTAAAGTATTATTTGATCAACAACAGGATACTATTCCTACCATTAGTAAAGATATAGTTTAAATCATTGGTGACTGCCATGTCTATTTCATGATGATGAATTGCAAGAGTGATTCATTTCACACTTGTCCTTTTGATTATGTATTCAAGAGCAACATTGAGCATTATCAAATGATTGGTTGAGATAGGTATTGAGATATATGAAGAGAATTGTTATCATTTTGTCATGAGACCTAACTAGTCTATCACAAGTTACCAGATTGATTTGTTGATCAACACGAAGGGATAATGGAAAATAATGTTAAAACACTTGCTTTGATTAGCAAGGAGAAAGAACCTCTACCATGGAGATATACACTACAAGTAGTTTGAAAGTTTGAAGTCGACATGTTTGATGCTTTATCCACTATACATCAAGAGTATTGATGTTGGAGGATGTTCAAGATTACATTCAATTCAAGATTGAAGAACTAGGAGCTAAGACAATAAAGAAGGATTGCAAGAAGATGTGTTCAAATGGAGTGTTGAAGTAAGAGCACAAGCATCTACAAAGTAACGGTTTAACATATGCAGTGGATTTTCCTATTGAATTTCACTCATATTGGATCAGATATGTACTTAATTAATTCCATGATCAATACATGTGGTTGGATAAATCACATAGGTTGTCAAAGACTACCACTCATAAGGTAACAAGATTTCAAGCACAAGGCAAGGAGTGCACAATAAGAACAATCTCATAAATTTTGGTTAATAACCTAACAAAGTTAATATACGATGGGAGAGCTATGACTATTGACCACATCGAAGATGCAAAAGTTCATTTTAATTTAATGGTGATAGGTCACAAAGTTTACTTATCAATTAGAACAAAAAACATCCCAAGTGGTTCCATTCATGTTACTTACCAAATTGTGAAGAATGATGTGATATACGACTTGTGTGAGATGGTAGTAATGCAACTACTAGAGAACATGAAGACAACAAAGAGAGATAGTAAGAATTCACTAAAGTACATAGATTTAATGGCATGTATTTTCTTTTATATTCAAATTTATTTTCCAAGAAAGGGAAATATTTTATGGTCCAAGAACAAACCGGTAGTCACTCAAATAGGTGAGCTCATAAGACAACAAGGTGAGAATTTCAATAATGTTATGTGGGACTACTTTAAAAATTTAAGTATAACATGCATAGATGATTAAAAATTGATGCTAGTATAATATATAAGTATAAAAGTAAACATTTGTTTCCTAGTGGGTATAGATTCATGCATATTGAAAGCAATAAAACTCATGACCCATTGGCTTCCATCTATGCGCTAGCAACTTGAAGAATATGTCAATATTCATGCTGATATGTTGTCCAAATTAGTGGAAAAAAGTGAAAAGAGGTTTGGAACCTATTTGGAAATTCTTGTAGGTACTTTTGAAGAGATGAAGACATGAACGAGAGAAAGAACAACCAAAAGGAGATCAATAGGAGCATCAGTAATAACAACACTTGTAATCAAAGATCCATCAAAAAAAATTCCATCCATCTACAGGAGAGTAAAGAGTGAGACCACTCTATTGATATCCTAAGAAGAAAAGATAAAATCAGTGAAGAGGAAGGGTCAAGCAACCAAAGATCTTTCTAGGAAGTAAAAGTATGATGAGAGACAAGAGGAAGAGGAAGAAGACAAGAGAATAGAATCGATAAAGGAAGCCTTAGCATTAAAGAAGAGAGGAAAGAAGAGAAAATCCCCCACGTTAGATGAAATTTCCAAAGGAATAATAGAAATTGACTTCCTAGAAGTTGTAAAGAGAAGGTACACCATTGGAAGTGAGGAAGACAAGAAGAATATTGAAGATGTAGCAATTCAACATCTTCATAGATTCAACAGAACACCCTTGGAATTGCACTCTATGATTCTAGATGACTGGAATAAGTTGTTAGATGCTATATGGTCATCTTATTTGTAAATGGACAAGGAGATTCTAGAGAAAATTCTAATTAAGGTGCAGCTTGAATTAATCTCTAAGGGTGTAGAGACAATATAAGAAACCCACAAAAAGGAATTTTGAGTAAAGAACAAAGCCACAAGAATTATTATAGAAGATACACAAAGTCTGCATGATGAAATAATTGACATGTGGATAAAGATTCTATAAATTGATGAGTAAACAACATGACACTCATCACTCATCCAAGTTGATGACACATTCACATTTGAAGAAATAATTGGCAATGTTGTACAAGATATTCCCAGTCATGTACAAGAGATTCACTACAAATCACCTAAAGGATAAGAGGTGGTAGGAGCACCTGAGTAGAACGGCGAATTTCTTGAATAATGGACAATTAGAAAGATAGGAAAAGATTGAAGAAGAAAACTAAGGAGAAAATTAAGTCTTTAGCCAAGTGTGTAGATGAAATGTAAATCAGTGAAACTTTTGATAGTAGAAGAAGACTTAGGAGAGAAGGAGATTATTCGCACACTAGTATATGTCAATAAGATGAAGCCAAAGGAATTAATGGAATATTCAAAAAATGTGAAAATAAAGGCAATGAGAGACAAAAATAAGAAGATATGAGTGTTGAAATGAGCAAGAGACATTTTAGTTGATTTGGTATCTGAGAAAATACAACACAAAAGATCCTGTAATCATCAATTGGATACCTTAATTGAAATAATTTATAGTCGAGAGATATATTTACATACCACAACAATGATTATTGTTGAAGAAAATATAGAGAATAAAATGAGAAGTGACTTGGTGGAGAGATTCATTGGAGTAAAAGGAAAGCTAGTAGATCCAGTGAAGGAAGTCAAGAACAATAGTTACAAAAGAAGGCTACATATTTACCAAGGTATTGAACTATTTAGAGTTTGAAAAAAATCTGAAGGATCATAAATGTGAGGCACAAAAGCAACTAGATGGTCAAATTGATCCACTATCAAATCCAATTACTACATTAAGGAAGGAAGTTAAGAAGACCTTACACAAAATAAGACAACTACAATAAGAAAAAGATAGAAGAATGATGAGTATAATTGAACTTCAATCACATATATCTCCTATCTTAGAGCTCATGCAAAAGAATCTAGAGGAAAAAAGGGAAGCATTGGCATTACCAAATGCATATTCAATTGACAGTTTTGATGAGACAAGAACCAAGATACACAAATAGGTAAGTATCTTAAATTGTTGACAAAATACATGGGAGACATTGGTGGAATTAGTAAAGGTCATTATTAATTAGTTATATATTGTTAAAGATTCCACCTTGGTCATTATTGTCAAAGGGGAAGAAGATGAAGATTGTGAAAAGGATAAAAAGGGGAGAAGATCATATCAGAGAAGATGAAGATATGAGAAAGAAGAAGATCATTAAGATCATGAGAAGATGGAAAATATAGATACACAAATATTAGAATGATGAGTATGAACTCAGGGGGAGCATCCAAGATTAAAGATCTCAAGTGTTTTGTCATCAATGCCAAAGGGGGAGATTGTTTGCATTACTTATAGGAGATCAATACTCAAGGAGTTTGGATATTAACATTGTGTGAAGACTTTTATGATTGTCATTGATGGTAATCCATAACATTGATTGGTGCTATAAAATTTTGTTCATCCCAAAAATATAATTAGTAAATGAAAAATATAACTAGTAAAGGAGAACATAAGTAATGATTGGTGATCATAAGAGATGATAAGTGACTATAGCAGAAAGGTTGACACAGCTTAAGAGAATTCATAACCAATCAAGGAATAAGTCAAATATAGAGATGTGAACTCCTTGGACAAGGTAATATTGTAGAGCAAAGGAAAAGAGATGTTTGCATTAGTTGGAACATCATATTACTTTACATAAAAGATAAGATGGCACAATAGGAAAAGTAACATGTTTTGACCAGTCCAAGTAGTAGACGTAAATCTAATTGAAGGTTGATAGAATCAAGAGAAGATTATAATGAAAATTTGAGATATGTGAAATGTGTGTGGAGAATACATGAGAAGCTTAAGGTTTTAATGGACAATTGTGACTAAGAGGCAATAGAGAAAAAAATATTAAAGAAAGATTTTATAAAGGAACGAGCGACGTAAGGGTGCGTACAAGAGAGAAGTAAGGAGATCATGAATTCAAATTTGGAAAAGATTAATCAAACAATTGCAATCAAGATGCCAAGAAGAGAAGTGCACAGTCTAGTGGTAGCATATCAGAGAACTAATTGGATTCAACATGCAAGGAGTGTAACAACTAGATCAATGATTTAATTATTTTCTAACAATTACAAGAAGTAAATCCCTATATCAGGTGAACCATATTAGATTATAGTTGTAAATCCTTTAACAAGGAAAACCCTAAAAAAAGTTTTGTAAATCCTTTGAATAGGTAGATCTTAGTAATTTTTTTGTACTTCTAACAAGGTACAAGTCACTCCTAACATGGTGAACACTTAGAAATGGTATATGTATGCTCTTGGCACGACAACTCATTTGCTACATTACTAAGATTTGTGGATATCATCCCCATTGTGGTTTTTACTTTCTAGAAAGTGTTTCCACAATACCAAAATCCATGTGTCACGTGTTATGAATGTGTAGTGGTTTGGCATTGTTATGGTTTACCTACTGATACCGATTATATGTTTTATGGTTTGGAAATTTACATTTTAGTTTTGTAGACTAGTGGTTAAAGTTCTAAATCACCTATTTGTATTCATTTAGCCCACCCTCTTAGTACCTAAGAATCCTAATGTAAAAGAGGTTTTAGAGAATCCCAAAGGTGAAAGGGAATAAGGAATTAAGAGAAGGCTTAAGACACCATGTGTGTAGACTCCAATCAAAATGGAGAGAAGAGTTAGGATACTAAGTTGTCCTTGGATGTTAAATTTGATAAAAAAGCATCTAATTTTTGGGTTGATTGTGGTTCTAAACATAAGGAACCTAAAGTTAATAGTGGAACAGAGAAGTCAATAACAAAGAGGGAAAGAAGTAGCGTGTTGCTTCATTGATGTGATGAATATGATGAAGGAAGTTAAGTCAAAGGTTTAGATGAAAGAACAAGGACTAATTTTGACATGTTTAGAGAAGGATGAGAAAAGTAGATCACTTTTCATCAAGTGTTTATAACAAGTAAAATCAAGCAAAGGCATGAAGGTGTTGATCAAAAGTGATTGACTGAGAAGAGGTTTGATTTGGATGCACAAAAAATCCCAAGATGAAGATGAGGGAAAGTATACTAAAGAAAGATCATCAACATATTGGAGATCAAGACAAAGTTGTAGGCCAAGGTTTTGCAAATTTCCAAGGAACCCAATTTTTTTCTAAGGCTCGATGTATGGTGTGTGAGCATCAATCTCTTATTTTGGTCCGAGGAGGTCAAGTGATAGATAATAGATAAAGCTTTAGTCTTATGAGTTAAATAAACCCCATTCACATATAAGGCCCAAATGGGTATTTGAAACATACTTTATATTTTTGTTATTATTTCTAAATTTAAAGCTATGCCTAAAATACACATTTTTATGATCACATAAAGGAGGCCACATCTAATATAGCAGTCACGATTTGAGAATTTTTTTTCCAAATAAGCATATCCCAAACTTGAAGTATATTTAAAAAGCCCAAGCTTGTATTTACATATGCATTTTTTTTTGGTATGGTCAAGGGTTGGAAAGTTATCCTCGAAATAAGGCTACAATCTAATTGGTTAAAGAATGGAAATAGTGTTCATTTGAGTCCACATCATTGGGGTGTAGATCATATGGACATGAAGGGTACATTTTTACATGGACATATTCACGAGGAGACTTACGTGGAACAACTACATAGATTCACCCATAATTATTCAATGGTTTCTTGATTGAGGAAATCTATCTATGGTTTTAAATAAACCCATAGATCTTGGTATGCTAAGATGGAATCTTGTCTTTTCTTTGCAGGTGCTAGTAAGTGTCATTCATACTCAAATGCCTATATTTTATACCATTATGCCTTTCATTTGATTTTTTTGCTTTGTGTTGATGACTTGATATAATAAGGATTACATTATCTGTCATCGACAATGCCAATATTCTTGCATGATAGAGTTTCTATTATTGTCTTTGACCATTTTCACTAATTTCTAGGTACAAAGATCACTAGTCTTTATTAATCGAAATATACTCTTGCATTACTTTCTAAGCTCCACACAACTAATTGGAAGCCTACTTTGAGTCCCTTTCTTTAAGGAATAAAGCTTGAGAGAAGAGTTCCACTCTACTTGCTGATACCACTTTGTATCATCATCTTGTCAAAAGTGTTCTCTTTTTGAAACATACATGCTCTGTTATGTCTTTTTGTGGTTGGCATTGTATCACAGTTTATGCAAGAACCCTATGAGATTCATTGGGAAGATGACAAACACACCTTATATTGCATACATGGTACACATCTCTATGGGATTTACAATGAAATGAGGACATGACTTGTTATGGTTGGTTATATAGAGCCAGATTAGGTTGTTGATCTTGATGGTTGTAACTTGACTTCAAGCTAAATTTTCATACCAATTCTTTGATGGTAGAGTAGGGAACAACATGTTATTGCCATTTGTTTATTGTCTTATTCAATCTTATTTTTGCACCTTGGTTTACTTAAGTAAGGGGTATCTTGTGTATCGCTACTTATTGTATTGCACTCTTAGTGAGAGTATAATTTATTTTGGCCAAATTCATTCTCTCTTGTTATTCTGCTTTGCATCTAGATTCTAGATATTAGGTAGATACCTCAATGGACAAATCTCTCTCTCTCTCTCTCTCTCTCTCTCTCTCACACACACACACACACACACACACACACACACACACACACACACACACACACACACACACACACACACACACACACACACACACACACACACACACACACACACACACACACACACATGCGTGCGCGCACATGTCATATTTCTCTCTTCCCACCTTTATGTCTCTCTCTCTCTATTATGCATCACCATCACCTTCTTTCTCTCCCACTCTTCCCCATCTCTCTCTGATCCACTCCATTCCTCTTGTATGATATCTACACTTCTCTATTTATCTCTATCTCCCACTAACTACTCTTTATGTCTTTCTATATACATATCTCTCTATCTGTCCCCTTATGCTTCCCCATCTATCTATTTTTTCCCCATTTGCATCTCCCTCTCTTCTCTATGTGCGTGTGTGCGTGTGTGTGTGCCATCTTCATATCTTTTTATCCATATATTTTGAACCTCTCTCTCTCTCTCTCCCTCCCTTTCTACACTTTCTAGTATATCTTTATTTGTATGTATCTTCTCTCTATTTCTATCTATCCATATTTCTCTCATTCTTTCCCAATATATGTCTATTCCACCCCAACCCCCTCGGCACAAACATGTCTCTCTCTATCCATCCATTCATCTATACATATCCTTTTCTTCCCCTCCCCCTTGTGTTAGACCTATACATTATATATTTATTTCCCTCAAAAATTCCATCTTTCCATATCTCTTGTTTTACTTATCCGAGCCTATGTATCTTGTTATCTTCTTCTCTCTATACCATTATATCTTTCCCTCTCTTTGTATATCACTTCTATCTCTTCTCCATCTTTCTATCTCACCCTCTCTTTCCCTCTATTTATCTTCCATTTCTATTCATTCCTCTCTCCTTTATCTATTATTATTTCTCCATCTTTCTCTCTTCTTTACCCATCTCCATCTCAATCTCCATCTCTTTCTCTATTTCTTCATCCCCTTAACCCACCCACATTTATATCTCTCCTTCCTTCCCACCTATTACAAACATAACATGACCATATTGATAATGCATATTATTTATCTTTCCATTTTAAAGATTTATTTATAATTAAATCTTTGTAAATCAATGCATATTTGTAAGCTATATTTTTCTATTAAATCCTTTATTGTGTAAACATCATATTCTAAATAGCCTACCAATTCACTTTTGTACTATACAAATTTATGATAAAAAAACCCAAAATTCCCTTATTTATTTTCCACACCTCTTAAATATATCTATTACATGACAAAGTGTGATTGCTAGTAATTAAAGCATTCTAAAATATGAATGAATGAATGCTTTCCAAGGGACCAAAGAACAACCGCACTAGATACTTTTCGAATTCCTTTCCATTTCTAATCTTTTGGTATGTATCTTAACCAAAAAACCAATAGCCTGGTTTATCTTATCCCCTTCAAATAAACTATGCATGTTGTCCACCATCAATATGACATCATAGAGAGATTAGATATTGTCATATGCCACACATGCTAATAGAAAATGCCATTCCATTTCAACTGCTTTGGACTTGCAAAATATGCAAATTATTTACTTCCAAGTCTCTTTGGGCCTCTTCCATCTTCTTGTCTTGCACCCGAGGTGATGAGATCTCGTCCTTAGTTGTGCCACTAAGCCTTTCCTTTGATAGCAACTCCAAGGTACACTTTTTCGCCAAGTTCCCTGGTTGGATTAAATTCTTTAATATAATAGGTTTTTTGTTCTACTCATATTATTGCTCCACATGGCATTGTGAAACTTCCCTCTGACAAACTTTCTTATGTCCACATTTGTATTTGGAAAATCTTGTAACTTGATGTTCCATTTAGCCAATCGTTTAACATTTTGCTTCATCCATATTTTCTCCCTTTAGTTAAGAGCCTCTCCTTTCACTATTTTTGGCCAATGATGATCCTGCATGTTTTCAATCTTCTTTAAGTAACTAAGTAATTGGATAACCACTAAAGCCTCTAATAGAAATGCCCCAGCCTCAACCATAAGAATTTCATAAGGCACATAACAATTGACTTTGAGATTACTTGTGATTAATTGTTTTTGAATTCTCTATTCGTCTCTACCTCCATTTTGACATGCTAACCCCCCACACCTCATAGCCATAAAGAACCACCGGTGTGACCAACAAACCAAAAAGAGTCTTCTTAGTTTTCTAGTCCCATAGTTCTACTGTCCTACATCTATTTTGGAGTAAAATTGAAGCTTTTCAACCCCCTTGAATCCTTTTTGCTCCACAAGTCTCCAAGTTGAGTTTATAATGAAAGTCAAGATTTTGGAGTAAAAATGAAGCTTTCCAACCCCCTTGAATCCTTTTTGCTCCACAAGTCTCCCAGTTGAGTTTATAATGGAAGTTTCACAATTTCCAATAGTCTTCCTTTAGATAGGAATGTGATATGCTTTTCTTCTCTGCTGAAAGAAAAAATCATGACTTTGGTTTTAGTAATATTCACCTGCATCCCAACTTCCTGACAAAATTTCTCTAAGGCCCCTAAATGATCTCTTAGCCCCTGCACCATTTTTAATACCAGAATAAGATCATTAGCATACAAAAGAAGCTTCACGACGTACCTTGCCAGGTGAACACCCTCCCCAATTTCATCTTACCAAGCTTCTAGATTATCGATGTACAACCCAAACAAAGTAGGAGATAAAGGGCATCCTTGTTTAATGCTGATGTCACTCCCAAAACATTTTGACAATCTGCCAGTAGTTCTGATTTTGGCTTTAAGTCTATCATATAATCTATGCACTGCTACTCTATACTCATCCATAATCCCCAAATCTTTCATTCTATTCCATAACTTGTCTCTAGGCACTGTGTCAAAAGCTTTCTTGAAGTCTACAAAACAACAATAGGCTTCTTCTCCCTGTTTGTCCCACACTTTCTCTATTATGTGCCGAAGAGTGATGCAATGATCAATTGTGGAGTGTTTGGATCTGAAATTGGCTTGCCTTCTTGCTCTCTTACCTTCCTTCTGCCCATTTGTTGATTCAACATTCTACCATGCTCCCAAAAAGTTTGCCCAAAAGTGGGTTAAGCATAAAAGTGCAATAATTTGATGGATTGTTGACATCTCCATTCTTAAAGAGGGGGGTAACCACACTAGTTGTCTAGTCTGATGGGAAATCCTCACAAGCAACACGATTGAAGATATCCTTTATATGAGGTGCAAGGATTTCTAATCCCCATTTAAAATATTCAGTTTGCAACCCATCAATGTTCCTAACTTTACCATTTGCTAGAGTCTTTATCCCTAATTTGATATCCTCAACCATGAAGATTTCCTTCATTGTATTCACAAATGGAGGGGTGTTCTCCTCTTGTGGGTGCTCATAAAGTTGCTTAGTATACTCAAGCCATTGAGCATCCATAATGCTGTTATTTATTTGTTTTTTTTGCCTACTACAACTCTCTCCAAAATTTCTTGGGGTCATTTTTTTCGAGGGATATTAACTTTTGCCTTCTAGTTGTGACATACTCTTCTTTCTTTGTGTGAATCAATTTTTTATACCATTTTTTGAGTTCTTTGTTTATTTCGTTCCCTTTCATAGATCTCCTTGTTGCTTTACATTCTTCATTGTACCATGGGTTAGCCAAAAAAGTATTAGTAGCCCTCTTTTTGTTTTTTGATCTTTTACACGTATCTAGAGCCTTATGTATACTAGAAGTCAACATGCTACTATGAATCGGTTCACATTTTTCATTGAAATTGCCATCCACCAAAATACTATTACTTTCACGGAGTTGCTGCTCGAGCATCGCCTTGAAAATAATTTTGTTCTCCTGACTTAAAATGATATTGCTTTTCCCTTTGTTGATTGTTGTCTTTTGTGCATGAGAGTCATGTTTATATTGTGTGTTGTTTGAGGCAAAGTCCATCTTAACAAAAAGATGCATGTGATCGGAGTTCAACTCTAAAGAACAAATAACAATTTTAAAATCAAACACTATAACTATAAGATTTTACGAACAAATTACATAGTCTACACTTTGGCCATTATACGTTTTCAGCCCATTGCAAATCACGATATCAAACTATATCTTCAATACTTAGCAATACGAAAATCCTTGACGAAGGAATACAAAAGTGAATGGCATTAGAATACGAATTTGGAGCTTTCCACGATGATTATAACCCGAAAGAAGCCGGTGATTGAATTTATATTTAAGAAAAGAATTTCGCTGGCGTTGGACTTTCAGCTTCGTTGGAGATTCTTTGAAAACACTGGCTTACCAAAGTGACATGATTCATATTTCCAGACAATGCGTCTGTAAATTATTTCTACAGAAAACTCGATTGCTTTTCCCGCCGATTAAAGAGGGAAAAACAATCAATGTTGAAGATGCGAATAGCCTGAGTAAGAAGAAACTTTAGAGCCAGAGCATCATGGCACGCTGGTTCGATAGACAGTCGACTCCTTCACGAGCCTATGGACCTGATAATACCGATATGTACGAATCCTTTGGCTTAAAATTGTTTTATCTGTTAATTGAGGTTTTCGTGTATTAATTTTTAGTAAACGCTCTTTGAATTTTTCAGCCACTTGTAAATTTGGACCTAAATTTCCAACAACCAAACTCTTAAATCATCTATGCCATACTATTTCTTTGTAATGTAAAGTAAATTAGCATCTGCCTTAAAATAATAATCTAACGCTTATATCGGGAAACCTTAGCGTAGAACAGATGGGAATTTCGGTAACACCGTCGTAGTGATTTTAGTTGGTAGCTGCTAACTTGAAATTTATAAGCAGAAGAAACAGCGTATTTTATGAATATATTTCGTGTTTCTATCCATTCACGTCGACATTCAAGTTCTCTGACCTAGGATTTACTGTTACAGCTAGAATCAGACTTTATGAGCATTTTCTAAGAGACGAACTTCATGCTGGGTGATTGGGTTTGGGAATTCGCACTTTAAAATGAGAAATGTGAAGGGTACCCCCCTCAATGTGGCTTGAAGTCCATCTCGGACGGAAAGTAAAAAATGCTATTTTGGACATTTTCACTGTATTCTCTTAAGATAAATTCGAAGTAAGCTGACAAAATGTTTATGGTTTTTGTCCGCCATTTTAACCCAGACGTTAGGATCCACTGATGAGTTTTAGCAGTTGGCATCAGTATGTAATAATATTTCTATATTATGCAAATGCAATTAAAGATATTCAGTGAACCAGTAGTAGCAAGCCACACGGTAGTAGAAATAAAGAGTATATGGCGATGGAAGCACACAGCCAAATAATATATACTAATTCATTTATGAAGTAATATATATCAGAAGCTCTATACCTCCATTGCCTTATATTACCTTCTGATATGTGGTTTGTACATACACTCTTCTCTTTTCCCTTTTTCCTTTCTCTGTTTTTGAGTGTTTTTTTGTTGTGGAGAGATTTATAGAATATTTGTTTCACGATAATAAAACTTGCAGCAGTATACTGACTTAGGAAATGACAATGCACAAAAAGCTCCATAGGAAGATAGAACACACAATTATTTTGAGGTTAGACAGTACGATATATCATCAAAACGGGCTATAGAAGATAGCTAAAATGATTAACACATTGTTAAATACACATCATGTATACCCATCAATTCCAACACAGAGAAGTCTGATTCGGCCCTGAAATTTGCAAACTGGCAATGGTAAAATGGGATGCCAGACTCTAGGAAACCCTCCTAATCCTACGAAATGAAGAAGGCTTCTGGTGCAAGTTCAAATGCCTCCAAACAGCCACCAAAAACTCCTCCCTTAAACCCTATCATCCTTCATAGACAACACCCATGTACTTCCTATGGCCATAGGACCAGCCAGGAAGAGTACAACCTGCTCAAAATGGCTTCTGCAATTTGCGGTGAATTCGATGCTTGTCAATCCTACAAACAATCTCTGATAATGTGCAGCTTTGGAACTGAAGAAGAATAAATCAAATCACCATTAGAGCTCTGATATGATTCCGGAATTGAAACCACAAAAATCCTCCAAATTGAGTTTCTCACCAATGCGGAAGATGTTTTTTGCAAGGGATTTAGTCCTCACAAAGCTACAAAGTGAACGAGTTCAACCAGCAAAGAAGATTTCCAAATATCAAAACCAAGCATGAGAAATAAGCTCTAAAAGGGTATGCCCCTTCTTGCTGTAATGTCCCCATTTTTAGCAGGTTACTGTAGTTGGCTTGGTCAGTTCACCATTGCAACCCTCGTGAGCTGATCAAGTGGGATTTGAGGGTCGCAATTGTGGGGTATGGGCTTTCCAACAGCCTATGGTGTGTTTTGGTTCCGTTTGAGGGACTTAATATTTATGGTAAGTCAAACTGTTGTTTCAGATAAGCTCAATTGAGTTAGAGGAGTTGAGTGATGCTCTCAGTTTTTATTTCGGGCTTCTGATTTGGGTTCCAAGAATCTTAGAGGGAGCGTCTATTTATAGTAAGTCACCCCGTTAGGCTCATTCATTGTTTTTCTTCATCAGGATCATTGTAGTGTTGTCAGATTTTGATTTTGATGCTTGTTTAGTTGTTTTCACAAGACGGGTGAATAATTTTTTATTATTAATCTAAAAATGTTGAGGTTTCTATTTTTGTTAGTGTTGTATGTTGGTCACCTTAGTATCATAGCTCATTGGAACTGGGTTGACAAGTTTTAAATTGTGGGCACAAGAAACAAAGGCCTTGTGTGTCAAAATATTATGGTATGGTGGAAAAGGTCATTTTTGGGAGCCAAAAGCAATTAATAATTTATATTATAATGACACTTTATTATATTTTAATGTTGTGATGAAGAAGCTTCTTGAGTAGGTTCATTTGGGAAACTTGTGCCATGTGGAGATTATAAATATGGGCCCATTTGATGAGAAAAACATCTGATTATCCTATTTTCTTTTGTTGCTTGTGAGGAGTTTTCTGAAGTTGATAATTTATATGCTGTTGCTGAGGTATAAGGGTTTTGAAGCTGAAAAGTATTGAGTCTCCTTTACTGTATTTATTTGTGGCCACGAGATATCGTTGTCACTTAGGAATTTAGAGATTGCGAGTCAATTTGTGGGCTCAATTATAACGTTGCTGGACGTTCTTCTAATTTGTTTATATGTGTTAGTTTTGTGTGACTGTAAAATCTGAATTTGAGTGTTAGCTTGTCAGTTTGCTAGGCTCTATATATATCTGATCATTAAGGGTAAACTATATTTGCATTTCAAACGCCTTCAAGAGTCATAGTCACAGTCGGATTAGGTTATTGTAGAGTTGGAGCAGGTACAATCAACACCAGCCCTAGACCCTATTTAGTTGCATAATATGGTTGGTAGTGAGTTTGCTTCTATGGTTAGGGATGAGGGGCGTGATGATGTGGTAGTCACATCTGCCTAGGATATGGGTGCAGTAGGTACGAAAGAGTCGAGAGCATCAATTGAGGACTGTAGTGTGATTCCTACTGTGTCACATTTTCAGAGGGATCAGCTGTGGGTAGTGAGGAGCAAGTTGATGCTTCCACATATAATATCTACTGCACAATCTTTCATGGATTATCTTTTGGAGATATCGGATGTGTGCAAGGATTCATACAGAGTGTCTGATGACACTCTCATTTGAGGCTCTTGTGCTATTCGTAGGTTGGTGGGAAAGATTGTAGAGACTCCGTCCACTATGCTTCCCCACATGGATTTTGTGGTTGGGTTTGCTGAGAGGATTGGCTAGGAGCCTTCCCGATCGGTTGTTGTGCGGAGTTAGAGATTAGAGTCATTTCTTGATTCCTGGTTTGGTACTGATGAGGCACTGACAGAGATTGGGGCTTTCTAGCGGCATTATACAATGGGGGGTGCTCATCATTTTTCTTTTGACCCACAAGTAGAGGATTTGGTTTCACATGGGTGTGGGTTGGCTCCAGTTTCATAACATCCATTGTGGGATGGGTTAGCACCATCTTTTGCAGATGGGATCGACAGTTGCAAGTTAGGCCACTTGCAGTATCTACACACCTAGAACAATTCATCAGAGGTTGGAGTTGGTGATAGTGATTCAGGTACTAATGGTCATTATCATCTTCACAGTGCTGTTGGGTGTGAGTGTCAGTTTGATAGGGACTCAGATGTTGATAGAGTTGGTATTTCAGTTAGATTGAGCTCCAATGAGTTGTTACAGTCATCAACGCCTACTGTTAGTTTTGAGATGATTCTGTCATTGATATCAGTTATTTGGGTGCTAATGATACTGACGGGACCAACATACAACACCAACAAAAATAGCGACCTCAACATTTTTAGAGGAATAATAATAATAATAATACTATCACCGTGCTCATCTGACATAGGAGCACCCCAACATCTGTTGGTTCCGATGAACTTAATTAGAGGAGTTGAGAGATGCTCTCAGTTTTTATTTCGGGCTTTTGGTTTGGGCTCCAAGAATCTTGAAGGGAGCATATATATATAGTAAGTCACTTTGTCAGGTTCATTCATTGTCTTTCTTCATCAAGATCACTTTGGTGTTGTCAACTTTCAATTCTATGCTTCTTTAGTTGTTTTTTGCAAGATGGGTGAATTATTATTATTCATTTAAAAATGTTGAGTTTTCTATTTTTGTTGGTGTTGTATGTTGGTCACCTCAGTATTTTAGCTCGTTGAAACCGGGTAAAATAGTTTTAAATCGTGGACACAAGAAACAATGGCCTTGTGTGTCAAAATTCTGTGTTATGGTAGAAATGGTCATTTTTGGGAGCCAAAAGCAACTAATAAATTATATTATAATGACACTTTATTATATTTTGATGTTGTGATGAGGAAGCTTCTTGAGTGGAGTTCATTTGGGAAACTTGTGCCATGTGGAGATTATAAATATGAGCCCATTTGATAAGAAAACATCTGATTAACTTATTTTCTCTTGTTGCTTGTGAGGAGTTTTTTGAAGTTGATAATTTACATGCCCTTGTTGAGGTATAAGGGTTTTGAAGCTGAGAAGTATTGAATCACTGCTGTGGTATAGTGATTTTGTTATTGATTGAATCTCCTTTACTGTATTTATCTATGGCTGGGAGATATCGTTGTCACTGAGGAATTTGGAGATTATGAGTCAATTTGTGGGCTCAATTATAGTGTTGCTGGACGTTCTCCTAATCTGCTTGTATGTGTTAGTTTTGTGTGACTGTGAAATCTGAATTTGAGTGCTAGCCTGTTAGTTTGCTAGGCTCCATATATCTGATCATTAAGGGTGAATTATATTTGCATTTCAAATGCCATTACCTCCTGCTATTGGCGTTGGATTTGTCTGAGCTTTGAGCGACTAGTTTTAATTGTGTTGGGGCGTTCATCTACTGAAATTTGTATTTCCTGTGCAGCCAGCATTGAGCAATCTGGAATTTTGTTGGTATCTCTGTTGCTGCGATTCATCCAGCTGGGTGAACTTTCCTGTGGCATTTGATGCGAACATTTGGTGTTACCAGAACACCTATTGGGCTGTGTATTTTGCTTTGAAATTGGGCAAGCTGAAGCTGTTGTTGGGCACCATTCATATTGCTTATGTGGCGTATGTTGGAATATTCAAATATGGAAAGAGTAGTTATGAGAGGGGGGTTGAATCATAAGTATCACACTTTAGCCAATAAAACTTTTAACTGAAAGTAAATTGCATGCATGTAAATACATCAAGTAAACATGAAACTAAACACATGCATCAACAACTCATAACACTGGAATTTGGTAACCCAGAAACCCTCTAGGAATAAGAAGGTAAAACTGGGGTGGGGATGATACCCACAAAAATTACTGCAGCAATATTGTTCAACCACTTCTGATGGTCTGCCCTGTTAAAGGCCTGCCTTGTTAAAGGCTTTACACTGTGTCAATAGTGACCTTGTTAGAGGATTTACAAACACTTAACATGAAGTGTCACCCTGTTAAAGAACTTTAATCACCTAATTAAAGGATTTGCGAAGTAGTTGTTAAGCTAACCTATCGCCATAGGATTTTCATTCTAATACAATTGCTAGAAAGTATTAGGTATAATGAACCTGATAGATTACAATCCTTGATTGCTGAATGTAGACACCTTTTCCGCTTTCTCTGATCTTGATCCTTTTGTGATCTGATAACCTTCGCTTCTGAAAATAGATTTCCTTATGCACCCTTGTATGTCCACTCATATTATTTACAATGAAATTTCGTCTTCCTTATAAAGAAATTTGAGGATTTAGGGTTAGGTATGGATCTACGATCCATATTCAATCTTCATTTTCCATTTATTATTTGCACTTCTTCTATTGGTTGCATGCCTTCATCATTTTTCTTATTGGCTGCATGTAGATTGCATAGGAAAAATAAAAGATTCGATCTCATCATTAAGTCCTTCGAGATTTACCTTATGTCAGCTGTAAAAACGGTTTGCATCATAGTTTGTGCAATTACAAACTCTTATGCTGATATACTGAGTTACTTGGCTCCTGGAATATTGCTGATACTCGGCACATGCTGTTTCCTGGATAGCTCGGCACTTAAACAAAACTGTATCACTCGGCACCTTATGTTACTCGGCACTTGTTAACACTCGGCATCTTGTGTTGCTCGACACTTGTTAACACTCGGCATCTTGTGTTGCTCGGCACTTGTTAACACTCGGCATCTGATCTTCACTCGGTATCTGAAAACTACTCGGCACATGAAGATCACTCGGCACCTGAAATCTTTCCTAACTTGGCATTTGTTGTGGCTCGGCATGCATGGTGTACTCGGCTCCAATACAGAGTAGGTAAGTGTTATTGGCACTCAAGTGTCAACAATCTCCATTATGAGGTTAACAATCTCCCCCTTTGACATGAGTGACAAAAACACTTAACTGTCCTTATAAGTACATTTACTAATCTGATTGGTATATATAGAGTTTAAAGAAAACTTGATCAAAATTTGTAACTTACAATCTTACAATAAATACCTCAAAATTTTTTTAACTCCCCCTAAGTTGATTGTGCCTTATCTGTATATCAATTTTGTAACTCCTTTGTATCTTTTTTTCCCCATTAATTCATCTCATAATATCTGTATCTTCCCCATTATGTCTATTTTCTCCCCCTTTTTGACACTTATGTCAAAGAATGTTTAAGGGTTAAAACCATATTTAGCCAAAAATGTGCTGTTTACCTCCATAATCATCCTGAGAGCTGCATCCCAATTGTTCAATGCAATTTCCAGTGACTTATGCTGGATGGCAGTCTCGGCAGCAAGATGAATAAGTCCATCTGATGTAGAAAGATTTGGGTCTTTCTTGAGAACAGTTTCAGCATACACTTGCTCTTTATGGAGTATCTCTAAATGTGGGGTAATGGAGGATTGGAGCTGTATTAATTTGGCCTTTATATTAGCCTCATCTGCTGTTAATACAGCTATTTCTTTGTGAGTGTGAAGCGATTGAGCAAAATTCTTCTCACTTTGAGCTGGATCATTTGGTAATTGTATGCTTGAAATGTTTAAATTTCTTTCCAAGCTCAATATCTTTTGGCTTGTTTCTTGTGTGAAGTATGAAAAATCACACAACTTTTTGTACAATGAGAATATATTCTCAAGTACCTTTTTTAACTTTGTCAATAAGCTTTGCCAATTCAACTTGTGAAAGTGCAATTTGACTTGATATTTTCTCATTCACTTTGCCTTGAAATTTTCTTTCTGACCATTCCATAAGTTTTGCATTAGTTTCTAGGTCTTCATTTGTCATCTGGTCAACAATATCTGTTAGTTGCTCCATGATATGCTTTGACTCATCTGGTGATTGCAAACTGAAGGCATCCATAAAGATATCCTTAATCTCATATAGTGTTTGCTTTTGTTTATACTCCTTCCTGAGTATTTCCTGTCTTTTCCTCCTATTCAGTGCTTCTTTCACCTCATTGATTTGATCAATGGTTATTGATTTTGAGTCATAGCTCGGTATGACTATCTTCTCATCTAATTCAGGGTCTCCATAGTGAAGTACCCTTGCAACTCTGGTAGTACTAGATGATGGTACAAATATTTGCAATGGCTGGTGTGAAGGAGTTCCCGAGGTAGGCAAATTTATTAATGTTTGTATTGCCTCCTGTTCTTTAGGGGTTTTCACTGTTTCCTCCTCCTTCTGTCTGCCATGATCAATTATTGTAATTTGTGGAAGTGCACCTTGTGTTTGTGCTGTAGGATCAGATGTAATAGTCTGTCCTGTTT
Organism: Cupressus sempervirens; assembly: GCA_028749045.1. Classification (NCBI taxonomy): domain Eukaryota; kingdom Viridiplantae; phylum Streptophyta; class Pinopsida; order Cupressales; family Cupressaceae; genus Cupressus; species Cupressus sempervirens. The sequence continues at coordinate 603,045,046 of CM053784.1, read as the reverse complement.
GTTCTGTTCCTTTCTCTACAGCTGCACTTGGCTTCTGTCTTGCAGCATCAACTATGCTTGTTGGTATTTGAAATTGACTACTAGTAGTTGTAGAGATGATAGAAGGTGGTTCTTGTGGATTCACCTTATCTTTGACTGTACTTTTTACTAGTTTTTGCAATTCATCTATACTGACCAATACTGGATCTGTACATAATATTGCTTGTTGTGTAGATTGGTCAAGAATTCTTTTCAGATCTTCTGTAGTTAATGGATTGATATTCTGACCAGAAGTATCAGGAACATCAGTAATAGTTACAGTGTCTGCAGGTGAGATGGATGCTTGAGGAGGGCTAGGGGGTGGCAATTGTGTGTCTTGCACACTCTGATCTGGTTGCTGCTCTTGCTCAGCTGTTGCCATTATATCTTGTTTTTGTGTCTGTTCCTCCTCTCCATCTTTCTTTTCTTCTTCCCTCTTCTCTTCTTCTTCTCTTTTCTTTTGTTCTTCTTCTTTCCTTTCTTCTTCTCTTTTCTTTTCTTCATCTTCTTTCCTTTTTCTCCTCTCCTCTATTGGTACAGCAGCTTCTTCCTTGTATTCTTCTTCAAGAAAGTCTTCAATCCTTTTGTACAAGTTCTTCTATGATTTCATTGTTCTTTGAACAATCTCTTCCATCCTGTTTTGGAGTATGAAGAATGCCTTGTATTTAGGTGTAAACCTATTATTATGTCTTTTGACTGCATTCTTTACTTGTTCTCTAGTCAAATCCGGCAATACACTTGCTAGGGTTGATTCCCTCATCTCCTTCTCCATTTTCAAACAAAAATGCCATTTGTCGTCTACAATTTTTGACAGTTCTTTTGGCAATTGTCCATCTAATTCAAGTGGAGTGTACTTGAATTGTGCCATCATTCCATAGATTGTTTCTTCTATTCTATTCTGTTCTTCTTTATTAAATTTACTGAAATCAACTTTATTTAAATTACTTAAGTCACCATTTCCAATCTTTTTACATAAGATATCAACTGAGGAATGGCTTACCTTTTCAGATTGGTCTTCTTCATCAGTGTCAGGTTGAGCCACATATCTTCTTCTTTTCCTCAGCTCTTCCTGTGTTTCCTTGATTTGTTTCTTCTTTGTAACTTCTTCTTTAGCCTTTTGAGTGGAGGCCCTTGTTGTAGCTCGTGTTGTTGGCTTTTGAGGTGATGGCGTGGCAGCTTTCTTTGATCTGGGCTTAGCTGAAGGCTGTTCTGTTGCCTTTCTCTTCTTTGGCTCAGCTTCAATTGGTGCTTCCTTGGCTTCTTCTTCCTCTGCACCTTCCTCTTTGTCTTCTCCAAGACCTTCAGTTAATTCCATTGGCCCTTGTTCTTGCTCATCTTCATCATCACTGTCATCTTCTTCTTCTTCTGCCTCAGCCTCAATTTCTTTACCAAATTTCTTCTTAATCTTCTTTAATAATTTGTCTTTCTTCTTCAATGTGGAAGCAGTTTTTAATTCCATGTTTATCTTTGATCTTACCATATCATAAGTGCCAAAATGTGGAGCACTTTTATCTGTTTTTTCTGCCAATAATGCAGTTATTGCTGCAGATGCCTCATCAATATTAATTTCATATCCAAATGGTCTTAGCCATCTTACCCTTGGTATTAGTGCTTGAATATTAGTAAAATCAATGTCAACTAAGAAACATATATCATTAGTATGTTTTTCTACTAAGGAAGTTGGTATCCTTGATCTTTGCTTCATGGATTTCTTGAAATCCTCAAAATAGCTTGTCATCAAGGTATCAAAATTTTCTCCCATTTGCTCTATATATTCATTGATTTGGGCAATGATGGTTCTGTCATTCCTCCATGCCACTTTGCCAAAAGAAGGAAACTCATTCTGAACATAAAAGAATATGCAAACTAGGATTGCTCCAAATTTGCATTGAGTGCCCTTTGTTCTTCTTATGGCAGCTAGGTTTTCATTGATCTGTTGTAGTTGCAGTTCAGCAAGATCATAAGTATGATCCTTTTTCACCAATTTGTAGCCTACATCTACTGCAATACATGGTACGCTATTGAGTCTATTGGATTGATAGAATTTATGGGCAATGACTCTAACAACAAACTCAACTAGAGGATCCTGTATGGTATGAATTGTCATTCCTCTTTTGTTCCACTGGGCACCAGTGTTCTTTTCAATAACCTCCTTTGATTCACTTCTCATGGTTTTGTACCGATCTAGGGTTGGATACCCTGTTACTCTATGTATGATTTCTTTGGTCAATTTGATGGGAATATCTTCTAACCACAAATTTCCACCATGAATTCTGCTCAGTGCAAGTCTAATCCATTCTGTTTTGAATACGGTGGGAAAGCTTAAAACTCAGGTCAAACCCTTTCTTTCAACGATTTTGAATTCTTCTTTCAAGACTCCATCTACACACAGTTTCTCATAGGCTTGTCTTATTTCCATGTCTCCTAGAGCACCTATCTTACAGTTGTAACATTTTCTTACGTCTTGAACCATTATAACTTTTGGGGGAATTTGGGAGAGAGCTCCGGCTGGGTCGTTTTTATAGGCAACTTCGGGAATAGGACGGAAATCAGGTTGCTTGACCTCATTTGAAACTAACTGAACTTCAAAAGACTCTTTTACCTCGGTTTTCTTCGAACTTGACGCCATTTATGCAAACTAGGGTTTCCACAACAAAAGGATACGAAACTATGTAGCTCGGCACAAATGAAAATACCTCAAGATCGATGAAAAACGTGTTGAATGAGGTTGCAATCTGCTCGAAATGCTGGATTCTTGCTATGAAGTCACTCAGCTCTCTTTCTTCTTCTTTGCTTCTTGATCGCGATGAGTAAAACTGATTGAAATCACGATAATATACCCTATTTCCAGCGCATTAAATGCTCAACTGCCAACTCGGCTTCTAAAGAAATTGTAACCTAACTCGGCTTCCACTATATTTCCACTTTACTCGGTTTCCATTGGAGTTATCCAAGTCGGCATCAGTTATCAGCTCGGTCGCTGTTAGGAGCTCAGCATCTGTTGGAGTTTAACTCGGTATCCAAAGACAGCTCGGCAACAACATTTAGTTTTTGTCTTGACATCTTGTTTCATGTAGGTTTATCCTTTGCTTATCTTCTTTGTCTTGGGACTGATGTGTGATATAGCTTTGTATATCAGTCCTGCATACTTCTTATGCTTAGTTTGATGAGGTGTGATCACTTGACCCATTGGGTGAAGTGATCCCTCCACTTGATGTGTTGCACTCATCTTTCTTTTTCCAAGTCTTGTTCATTTTCCCCCTTATCTTTTCGACATCAATCTTTTGTTTTCCTTTGTTTTCTTCAGTCTTGGGTGCCTTTGATCTTGTAGGACAGTTTCTGCTGATATGACCAATTTTTAAGCAACTGAAACATGTAGTTTGATTCAACCGTCTTTTGTAGTTTCCTCTGAAATGTGTTCTTATGCAGTTCTGTGGTATATGACCATATTCTTGACAATAATGACAGCTGTACCTGGTGTTGTAATCCCAATGATAATGACTTTCATTCCCTTCTGTTTTTGCTGGTTGATTTGATGTCCACATAGATTTTGATCTGCATACAAATGCCCTATGCCCATACTTTTTGCAATTATAACAATGTCCATCAAATCTCTGAGTCCTTGTGACATTGGATCTGCAATTTTGTGTTATATGTCCTTGCATGTTGTATTTGTGACAGAAACTCTTATTTTTGGGTGTGTTTGATTGATTGAACCTTCTACTCTTGCACACATTAGCTGTATGCCCCTTCTTATTACAATGATGACAAGTAGGTTTTGAATTCTTACCTTTGTCACTTCTTTGTTCAGCACTCTTTGATGATTCTCCAATTTCAGTGCTATTGTATCCTAGTCCTGATGTATCATGGGCAAATTTTGGGGATTTCAGCAACTATTCAAAATACTTGATGGCTTCACTTGAATTGTTGAGATTCTCTGCTACCTCTTTTTCTCTGTTCAATTCATTCTGCATTTGTTCATTCTACATCTTCAAAGTAGAGATCTCAATATCTTTTACATTGAGTTCATGATGAAGGTTCATCATTTGGGCAAGTGTATCCATCTACATGTTTGAGATCCTTGTCAATTCAGTACATTTTTCTTCAAGTCTGTTTCCAAGATTTCTTTTGTCATTTCCCATCATCACTTTATCTTCAACTGCTCTTTTCTTGTGTTTAGTGATTTCACATATCATTATGGCCTGTGATTCATGCTCCATCTTGAGAGATCTTATCTCATCTGCTTGAATTTTATTTTTCTCCATTAGTTCTACTATTGCTGCATCAAACTCTTTTGTATCTCCATTGGAAAATATGTTGGTGGTATCAATCTCCTTGTAGTGTATATCATTTTCAGCTATGGCTAGATCCTTCCTTTTTTTTAATGAGTTTTTCAACTTGTTTCTGAATTCCTCCAAGCTATGCAGAGCAAGTTGCACATCTATCACCTGATTTTCAATGATCTTTCCAAGTTTGAAAGCTTCCATCTTTAAATCTTTTCTTCCAAGCTGTTAGGCTTTTCCTTGTGAGAACCTGGATTCGCTTTGATACCAATTGTTAGAATATTCAAATATGGAAAGAGTACTTATGAGAGGGGGGGGTGAATCATAAGTATCACACTTTAGCCAATAAAACTTTTAACTGAAAGTAAATTGCATGCATGTAAATACATCAAGTAAACATGAAACTAAACACATGCATCAACAACTCATAACACTGGAATTTGGTAACCCAGAAACCCTCCAGGAATAAGAAGGTAAAACTGGGGTGGGGATGATACCCACAAAAATTATTGCAGCAATATTGTTCAACCACTTCTGATGGTCTGCCCTGTTAAAGGCCTGCCCTGTTAAAGGCTTTACACTGTGTCAATAGTGACCTTGTTAGAGGATTTACAAACACTTAACATGAAGTGTCACCCTATTAAAGGATTTTAATCACCTAATTAAAGGATCTGCGAAGTAGCTGTTAAGCTAACCTATCACCATAGGATTTTCATTCTAATACAATTGCTAGAAAGTATTAGGTATAATGAACTTGATAGATTACAATCCTTGATTGCTGAATGCAGACACCTTTTCCGCTTTCTCTGATCTTGATCCTTTTGTGATCTGATAACCTTCGCTTCTGAAAATAGATTTCCCTATGCACCCTTGTATGTCCACTCATATTATTTACAATGAAATTTCGTCTTCCTTATAAAGACATTTGAGGATTTAGGGTTAGGTATGGATTTACGATCCATATTCAATCTTCATTTTCATCTTATTATTTGCACTTCTTCTATTGGTTGCACGCCTTCATCATTTTTCTTATTGGCTGCATGTAGATTGCATAAGAAAAATAAAAGATTCGATCTCATGATTAAGTCCTTCGAGATTTACCTTATGTCGGCTGTAAAAACAGTTTGCATCATAGTTTGTGCAATTACAAACTCTTATGCTGATATACTGAGTTACTCGGCTCCTGGAATATTGCTGATACTCGGCACATGCTGTTTCCTAGATAGCTCGGCACCTAAACAAAACTGTATCACTCGGCACCTTATGTTACTCGGCACTTGTTAACACTCGGCATCTTGTGTTGCTCGGCACTTGTTAACACTCAGCATCTGATCTTCACTCGATATCTGAAAACTACTCGGCACATGAAGATCACTCGGCACCTGAAATCTTTCCTAACTTGGCATTTGTTGTGGCTCGGCATGCATGGTGTACTCGGCTCCAATACAGAGTAGGTAAGTGTTATTGGCACTCAAGTGTCAACAATCTCCATTATGAGGTTAACAGCGTATAAATTGCAGGTCAGTTGCTGATCTGTTTAGTGGCTGCGATTTGCATTTGGGAAGGAAAGAAAGTTTGCATTCGAAGCTAGGAAAGCACTGTCTTTTGCCTTGGAACAAATTGCTGTTTGGGATAAGTAAACATGAGTGGGGATGCTGCTGCAAACACTTACCAGTAATTGCTTACAGGTTCTGTCCCAATTTATATTTATATTTGTGCTAGGCAAATTTATACCATGCAATTTCAGTCTTACCATTATTAAATGTGCAAACAATCAAATTAGGAAGTAGAAGTTAAAGAGGATTATCTGTTGTAATTAGTTTTTGATATCACAATATCAGTTATCTATTTACACATCTCAAAAGCAAAGAAGCAATTTCCTTTAAGTCTAATTATATTTGGCAAAAATTGTGGTGAAGTATATGTTTAATATTTTAAAAGGAATCCAAGCATTGCATCTTTAAAACAAAGATGTTGCAAACGATTACATATTTGGCATAAAGTCTACTTCAGTTTGTGTGTGAGTCAACACAGGTTATTACACTTGCCTTCACCATTTATTTTAACTGTAATGACTTCCACGTGGTGGCATCAAAGCGTCTAACTTCAAAAAGGCCCCATTCATTAATTTTAAACACTTTCACTTTAATAATGGGCACCCATATAGTCCTTTATTAAATAAATTAAAATACTGATTACATTAAATCTTTAATTTAATTTACAACTAAATAATTTTTTATTATTTAATTTAAAAGGATTCGACGATATTGATGACCAAAATATCAACATTAATTGCATTCACTGACAGTACTAAAATTAACAACATTAATGACAACTTATTTAGTGAGTTCTTGGAATCGACTTTCTTAAATTAGTGTGGGAAAACCATTTAAAATCACTTGAGAGAAGGGTGTTGTGAACATTTCAATTGTTATAGCTCAACGAAACACTTGTGTCTGCTTAAACAAATTGTCGTTGTGAGTTCCCTGACTTAACTTATTAGCCTACGGGAACCCATTGTATGGGCTAATGGACAACCAACTGAAGTGCCTAGGAAAGGGACATTACGTTCCACCCTTCCCAAAATTGCTTTTCCTCAAACAATCTCAACTCTAGATGCTGCATAATCTGTTCATTCTCCCATGTTGCATTCTCTACCAACAGATTCTTCTATCTGACCAAGTGTTCCTCTTTGATCTTCTTTTGAAGGGTAAACTCCCCTCAATCTATGTAGGCTCTGGAATCATGATTAATTTCCTTTCTAGATCCAATGGTAGCAATTTGGCTGAGGGGACCACATTATGCTTGAGTGCCTTCTTGAGTGTGGATACATGAAAGACATTATGCACTCTGCTATTGGCTAGTAGCTCAAGCTCATAAGTAACCTATTTAACCTGCCCAAAGACTCTGAAGAGACCATAGAAATCGGGCTTAAGCTTCCCCACTTCACTCTTATTGTGAGTAGACTGTCTATATTGTTTGACCCTCAAACTCACCATGTCACTCACTTCAAAATTGTGCTCTATCGGGTGCTGATCAACACATAACTTCTGCTTATTCTGTGCCTGCTACAAATTCTTAAAAAATAAAAAATATCTTGACATTTTTGCAACAAATCTCTTGCCTTAAGCCCTCTACTGTCCCCAACAAAAAATGACGTTGGGTGCCTCATATACATAGAATGCCGTAAATGAGTAGATGGAATTGTATCAATGCTCTCCAAGATGTAACCCTTTTACCCACACTTTCTATTGCCCTGAAGCATAATTTGTGAAATACCATTCCACCTATTTATTTACAATCTATGTCTATCCACCTGTCTGTGGGTGGTAGTTTGTGCTAGGAGTGAGTTTTGTCCCACTTAATTTGAATAAATCTTTCCAAAAGAGGCTTAGGAACTTGCTATATGCTTCTAGGCATCCCATGCAATCTGAAAATCTACCTAAAGAACAATAGCTACCTGTGCTGTAGTTATTGTTGTAGAAATAGGAAAGGAGTGTACAAATTTGGTCAACCTTTCAACCAAAAGTTATATGCTATCCTTGTTTTGTACCTTAGGTAGCTCAATGAAGTCCATGGAAATACATTCCCAGTTTGATTAGGACTGAATAACGCCTGAAGTAGACCAGTCAGATAAGGGTGTTTATTTTCATTCTATTGGCAAGTAGGAAACCCTCTAACATACTTAAGGACTTTGTCTCTGAGTCCTTTCTATGTGAACCTCTCTTGGACCTGTTTGTAAGTCTTGAAGAATCCAGGGTGACCAACCATTCATATAGGGAAATTTTGAACTGTACACTGAAATTTGCAAATAAACATGTCATTCATATGAAATTAAGTACAAAGCATGTCATTTAAACATTATACTTTATAGAACCTTAACATACACCATAAAAATTCACTCTAGTCTATTATATGTATTACAATTTAATTCTAGTCTATTATGCATTCATAAAACAATTTCAATTGTCAATATGCATATCAATATGTGTAAAAATATAAGTTTAGCAGTGAACAATATTATAGAAATATGAAAATCTAAATATGCCAAAAGGCTGTAGGGCTGCCATAAAGCTTCATCATCATGTTCAAGCTCAACATATAAAACAAAATATAGAAAAATGAAGCAGACTAGTGCTCCTATTTTGCTTCTGCCACCATGTCATCAAAACCAGAGTCGTCATCCTCACTATCATGCTCTCCAGGAAGCGTAGTCTCATCCAATGGAACCCCAACTAATCTTGGTGTTGTCTTATCCTCATCTATCTAGGCCACATCCTCAGGATCAACATTCCACCGCAAAGCTGGAGTTTGCCTATACTTTGGAGTTTGATAATCCACAAGTTGAAGAGCACAACACATTGCCACTAGCTTCTCTGCTCGTCTAGAGGTAAGTCTATTCCTCTTGACAGAGTGGATAATTGAATATTTCGACCAATTCCTCTCTATAGTTGAGGAACTAGCAACTTGTGCAAGGAGGTAGGTGACAAGTATATTCAACTTTGGTGTATCTCTCGCATGCCAGGTCTACCATCCAATAGGATCTTTCTGTGCCAAAACCATTGTTTCCAACCTCGCTTGTGGCTTACTCGAGTTTGAGCCACGAAGTTTGGTGAAGTCAAGGAATTGTACACAAAGAGTAGAGGTCTCTTGAGTTGGATACATCTTATCAATGACTTTTGTAAAGCCATCCAATACCTCATGATCATCACATGGGTCCCCCCTTCCATCCAACTTTGCATACCATTTGGGATTTAGAGCAAAGGCTTCCCATATGAAGAACCCTAATGTAGGATCCTTTACTGCAACAATTTACTTTGTCATCTCCAACATGCTATCAAAAGTCTTATACATCTCTCTCCAAGACTAGGAGAGTCAGTATCCACATGTCTATTGACATCTAGTATGGGCGCTATGACAGAGCAAAGATATCTGCAAGATGCAAAAGTAAATTAATATTAGAATTAGAAATTTTAAGTTAGTATGAAAATGAACAAGGAAAAGATTAACATTTAATTTAAAAGTCAACAACTTGCTTTATTGTGGACCACCAATTATCATCAAGGATCTTTTGCTTCACTAATTTTCGTTCAGAGGAGCTAGAATTGGACCATCCTATCCACTCTGGATTTACCACCATCAATTGGAAAGCCTCATGCAACTTAACCATCCTCTCCATCAAGATGAAGTATGTGCAATACTTGTAGAGAAAATTATAAATTAAAATTAACATTAAACACATCACAAGTAAGTTTGTAACAATTGTCAATAATTTAAAAATTAAAAATTAAATAAATAAAAAAAACTAAACTATAATTAAAATTGGCATACCTCGTCTTAGCTGGTTTGAGGACTCCTTAGAGAAGGACTTGAATAGAGCAAGTGAAGTGTGGTGGTTGCATATAAACATTTGCACTTCTTTAGCTTCTAGCAACACCTATTTCACCCAATCAGTCTTCCCTATGTCCTTAAATGCTTTATTTAATGCATGAACACAACAAGGGGTCCAAAAGATGTGCCTATAAGCACCCTCTTCCATCAAATTGGCTGATTTGCACACATGTGTAGGATCTATGATCACTTGTACTTTACATTAGCTGGTCCAACCTCCTCTATTGCATCCCTCAAAATGGTAAACTTGAACTTTACATCCTTACGCTTTCTTGAGCAATCTATGGCTTTTAAAAAAGAAGAGCCAACGGAGGATTTGACAATGATATTGATGAGTGGTTGATGTCTGACATCAATCCACCCATCCATCACAATTGAGCAGCCTATCCTAGCCCAAGTACGTTTCATATCCTCAAACAACAAAGCAATCTTAGAGTACGCATTATCTAGGATGGTGGTTTGTAGCTTATGATCACAAGGGGGTACAAATATGGGATTCATAGTCAATATATCCTTCACCATTTGTTTAAAATAGGTGGAACGGGCTAGATGAAATGGGATACCATTAGCAATAAATAATCTACCAATGGATGTCTCACTAGCTTCCTTTACTTGTGCATTAAACAAAATTTCCACTAATCCCTTCTCACTGCTACCTATCTTCATCTTCCTTCTAGTCTCAATTGGCTTCCATTAATACCGATGACGGATGACATATGCCTAGATGATTGTGATTAAACAGATGACGATGTCATTTTCAAATTTTGGCCCCCCCCCCCCCCGCCCCCAAATTTCAGCCTCTAAGTGCAATCTTTGGCATTCTAATCTCTCCTCATTATTCAAGTTAGGACAAGCCTTAACTCCATGACATGCAATACCTAAGAAGTATGACTTCACCCTTATGTAGTCACCTCTAAAATCATCATGAAAAACATGACAATCCCACACCTTAGTCCCTCATGCATTCTTTTTACTTTGTTGCCTAGGTGTGATAAATTGGAGAAGAGGTTTTTTTTTCTATTGAAAGGACTCTTTGCATGTTTGCTCATGATGGTGAAGGGTATTTAAATAAATCAAGTTAAGGCTGAGCTAGTTTCCCACTACTAGCACTATCACCCCCCCATGGGCACATATTCATCATCACCACCACCACTACTTCCACGGCTACTCATTGTGTTAAGTTTTGAGATTTAAATATGCTATGAAAATTTGAATTGAAAGAATGAAAAAAAGTAAAAAAGTCACTTTTTTCAAGCTGCAATTTTATTTTCAAAAATGGAAACTGAAAGCATTAAGACTTTCATACTTGGTGCACAATTGAGGAATCTCAAATCCCTTCACAAGCTCTTGGAATTAAAAAAATCACTCTTGCAAAATGAAAACCCCAGCCTGCTGCTATTAACTAAAATTTCAAATGCAAAACAAATCAAAATGCGAAACAATACCATATGAGGTCGTTTTTTCCTTGTTAGGGCAAGTGGGGAGTTGGGCTCCACTAAATGCCCAATTAGATTGCGGTTCCAACCTTTTTAATTTTTTAATTTTTTGTGCTTTTATGTTGGGGAGGACTGACCGACCATCCCCCATTTTTTCCTATGCCATCTTCATGTTTTCAAGACATCCTACAATTTTTGGGATTTCAAGGATGTGGGGGGATATCCCCATTTTGGAAACTCTGGCTTTTTGGACAGGGACATGTCCCAGTTTAATGTAGGAAAAAAAATGAAAACCAATGGAGTATCCATTGTGAAAAGAATTAATGAAGTTGATCCATGTAGCAGCTCAATGTTAAGGCGATCCTAGCGAACTCATGAATTGTCTACTTTCTTTGGAGTGCTAGAGCCAATAGTACTTTTTGCCAAAATTGATTGCTTTTAAATGAGAGAACTAGTCAAATATGGCCTTCTTGTAAGTTGACATAATTTTTTGAGGAATATGAACTAATTATAGCCTAAAATCGTTGGTTGATTCTTGAGAAAAGAATTGGAAATTTGGAAGTACTCAAATGCATCATAGATGCACTCTTCATTGCCACCATGACTAGGGAAGACAAGTGAAATGTGTAGCTGGAAAAAGGGCGGTTGTGTGAATGAGCCATGAAATTGAAGAAGCAAAGATGTCTAAATTAAACCTTGAGGGATTTTATGAGTGGAGAAATGAAGTGATGGCTCTGATTAACGTCCATGAGACCAAGTATTTTGTGGGATCCAAGGATTAAAACAAAGTTGCTTTGTACACAAAGACTTCTACTCGATGCTGCTCAAATTATGTCTAAGTGATATCCATTTCCTCTTTAATTGTGTATCTTCTACTTGAATCATGTCAAATAGTCTGCTGTGAAAGATAGTAGTTAGAAATAAAGGATTCCGCTTCAACATATTTTTCATTTTTGTTGATTAGGAATCTCTGTGTGATTGTTCCAAAGCAATATATATCCCTATTTATTTGTCTTAGAGTGTTTTAAGTTTTTAAACGAATAAAATTTGTTACAAATATTTTTCTAGTCGAGTGTTCTTCCCCTCATCTTTCATGTGGATGCTCAATTTCTTGTTTTACCATTCAGTTCTATTCAAAGTTCTATTTATTTGTTTCTCTTACATCAAAAGGTTAAAAATTTTCGATTTTTTGAATTGTAATTTTTCTAAGTTGCCAGTTCGGATTTTGGTTCTTATGCGGGTCTGACATTTGAGTTCGACATTCACTCAAATTTTTTTTGGGTTGGGTTTGGGTTCGTTCGTACAAGTTTTTATTTTTTCAAAATTATATATATGTAAACATATGCTGCAGAAAATAAGATTATACACCACTATGCTAATATTAAAGCAATTTAGCAACATACACCACCATATATATTTACGATTTAGTTCAAGCAATATGACAATGTCAAAAGACACCACTATATCAATGTTGTAGTTCAAAATAGTGCCAAGCACCTACGACCTGCAATGAGGTGAATTTATGAGTTTCGCGAGCACTAATGATCCTAGCTTGGTTTAGTATAAGTAGAGGGTCTTGTGAAGTCTAGAGTCATTCATTCATCATTTAGTTCAACATGGAGTAGCTGAGAGGAGCAAGTTTAACAGATCTAGTAGTAAGCGTGAGCTTGGGAAACAATAAGGTTGCTGGGTGGCTTGTGAGCACAAGTTTAGATTCTTTTTGGGGTTTTCTACCAGATTTTGGGTTTGGACTAGCTAGAGTTTGGATTTTGCGAGGTCTTGTAGAATTGTTGTTGTACTTGCTTTGTATTTTGGCCATCTCCAAGCATGTTGGATGTAAATCTTATGATTCTATTAAAAGAATTGGTGTTGTTTCGGATCTAAATCTTCGTGTTATTGTTTATCTTCCGCTGTGTGGTTATTTGGAGCTAGGACATCTCCTTGGGTGATTCTCCTACCTTGTACTACATCAAAATACTAGAATATGGTTTCTTACAACCTCCAAGGACATGATTCGATAAATATGCAAACTCTCCTTGTTAATACATCCACATTCACAAATAGTAAATACATTTCAGAATATTGACTATTAGTCTATCTTATATCCAGTTTAAAAGTTGAGATTGATTGCAGTCGCACAAGTCCAGTGTGTTTGCAATATCTTAGATTGGCAAAATGATTAGTCTTTAATATTTATAAGTGGACCGTGGTGCATCCCATCAACAAATTAGAAATATTAATTATATTATTAATATAGACTGAAGTCTTAGTATATACCGTATACTTGTAAGTTGTAACTTGTGTACAAAGCCTCTGCCGTGAATGGTGAATGGTCTATTGAGGTAACTTGGGTTGTAATGTCTGAATGGTAAAAGCAATCAATGAACGTGAATGGAATGCCAACTCTTCTACTGTGAATGGATTGCCAACAAAGTTGCAGCCAGCAATGGCGGTTGGACACACAATAACCAGTGGAGTTTATTTTTGGACACACAATAGGAATGTCTTGCCTTCTCGATACATGGAAAAATGACCTGAGAGAATGTTAAATGTTGTCTAAAATGCAAAATCACCTAAACACGTCGTTTTAGGTTTTCAATTAAAATAATGTTAAAAAAATAGTTGAAGTCTACAATGACCAAAGTTGCTAGACATTCGTTTTGGGTTCCACTTATGGTTGACGCGTTTTGGAGAAAATCAATGCAAATTCATAATGTAACTGACGAGGTCCGTCTGTGCGAATTTAGAGTGACTTTACTAGTCAAAAGACAAATTTGGATCAAATTCGAACAAAATTCAAATTTTGAATGAATCGACTTTTGACTTTGATTCAGTAGGGGCGAATATGGCAACTTAGTAATTTTTAGTTGATTCTTTGACATTGAAAATTAAAACTTGTGGATTAATAAAATATTTGGGAAAAAATCTGTTTGATATATTGTTCTTGTTCGTGGAAGAGGCAACCATAGATCTGGTCATTTCCGAAATATTCTGCCTTGGGGAATATCTGATACTTCTATATGCCATGTTGTTTAGCCCATGGTTGAATCATACATCTTGATCTATTTGATTCACATGTTCAACACCTCACCATTAATTTTGATTTTAGAACATGATAATGTTATGGTAAATCGATGTTGATGTAGTTGTATTAACAAAGGAGATGAAAGCTCCTTTTATAGATTTACAAAGACGATGTTTCTAAAAGAAACAATCGTAAACTAAAGACCATCAAAGAAACATTATAATATTCTAATACACTCCCTTAATGGTCATTGTCTAACTAATGTCTTTTGGTCACAAATTCTTTAAAACATTTTGCTGTTGGTGAGACCTTCCTTGGATCTGCAAAATGTAAATGACCAAGAAGCCAAAATCTATCCAAAAATGAACACATAAGGGTGTCCCCTTCTTCAGAATGCTTTGCAACAAAAGACAAGAGCTTGCCACTGAGATGAGTCTGCCACTAACCCTCCCACAATCAACAAAACATCTGAATAGAAATCATCACAAAAACATCCAACTTGATGTTGGATAATGAAGTTGCTCTTCCTTGGAGATAGAGAGAAACACTTAGAACAACTAGCACAATTTTGAGGAAAAATCGTGCAAACCCTCCAAACTTTGTAGGTGAGCATGATGCTCCTAAACACACTGCAAAAAGCCACGATTTTTTAAGGAGAAAAATCGATGAAAACCCAACGCAATTTTCGAGGTGAAAAATTGATCAAAACCCAACATGATTTTTGAGGCAAAAAATCAATCAAAACCAAACAACAAAATGCGAGACACAGATTAGAGAATATAAAGCTTCAATTTTTTAGGAAAAATGTTAAAACCCAACAAATAATTTTTGAGAAATCATAAACCCAGTAGATAATTTTTGAGGAAAAACTTATAAATCCACAAAGGGAATCCTATGCAACTTTGTGAATTACCGAATCATTTTTTTTTTTGCAGGGAAAATATTATGAAAACCTTTAGAAAAATCTTCATGCGGCATAACAAGAGGCGTTACATGGTGAAACAACACATGCAAGTAGTGTTACCAGTGTCGGACTCGATCAGGCCCAAATTGGGCTTGGACTTGGACTCGACAAATTAAGAAAAACCCATGAAATTTAAAGATTTTTAAGGAATTTAAGTTTTTTTCATGCATCATTTAGCCAATTAACATCAAATACACACTAATTGAGATAAACAGGAGCTACTTTGCACACATACACAACTTTTCATAAATCACGTAAGTATAAATGCAGATTTTTGAAAGAAATTACTGAGTTAAATTGAAAAATGTTGATGTTTTGGTAGCTTTAATAGGATAAACTTGTGAGGTCAAAGATATGTATAAAATTATAATTAAGTTTGGCATTGTATTAATTATATTGATGAATAGTCATGTCTCATGAAGGGACATGTCTCTTCTCTTGGTTTATTCCTCATACAAATACAAGAGGATGCTGCCATTTGGAAAACACATACCAAACATCATGGTAGTGCTTAGTAAATTTGCAGTGGTCCTCTGAAAATCAACATGGTATCAGAGTCTGACTGCAGATGTAGAAATGAAGATCACATTGAGAAGGGATAAAAACCATGTTATTTGTAGATCAATTCAAGTTAGATAAAATATGACCTCAAAAGGAACCTCATGTTATGTAATATTCCTGTCATAAAATAATTAATTAATCAAACCTTTGTGAATGGGCCAATTGGTTTAGTACATCTCGGACCCATTTTTATTTAAATGTTTTTGTAGGTGTGGCCGTTGCGTATCTTTGTAAACCCTCGGAAAGTTCCTCGGAAAGTTATTTGAGCACGAGATGTAGGTAGTAGTTGGGATGCGGTTTGCATTGTTTCTTTGTATTGCGAATTCCTATTGGAGTTTAGTATTATTTGCCATTTCGAAAGTGAAAGATCTTCCCTACTTGGCTCTTATGGTTTCGGTGGGAATCAACCCTCATCGTATTCCATCCATTGTACTTCTTTGCTTCGAATCTGGCAAATCCAGAATACCATTTTAGTCTGGAATATATATCTAACTCTTTCAGTTATTATCTCAATATACTCTGGTGTCTTTTTATTACTATATTCTTGAAGTTGTCAATTCCATTCTAAGGGGCTTAGCTGTAGTAAATCGAAAGAACAAAACTGCATTGCACCACCTTTGTCACTGTATGATAGACTCCTCACCGTTTGCCTCATTCTTCACACCATACGACCTTTCAGACACCATCGTACGATCTTCCAATCACCCTATATGGTCTTTCTAGTCCCAACCATACGACCCTCAATATCAACTGCATGGCTCCCCAGTCTTGTCCGTACGACCTCCTAGTTTCAACTGCACAGCCCCTTTAGTCTTCACTATACAATCTAGCAGCTACTACCATACGGCTCAGACACTCTCCCTCTAGACCGTACATTGCCTCTAGTTTGATGCCCTCTAACTGAGACAAAATTGGGTATAAGAGGATTCACGTCTTCACTGTAGGGATCAAAACATTACATGCTATGGACGAGGAACTCAAGATTGTTCTTGTTTAACATCAGTAGTAAACCAAACAGAGGCAGATATTGAACAAGAACAATTACTTCAGAAATCAATCAGAGGAAGAGCATATAAGATGAATGGATTGTTTATAATTTGGATCTGGGTAGCAGACAATAAAAGAGGCAAAGAATGGTATTGACAACAACAACCAACAACAAAGAATAATCGACAATTATAGAGGACATTGAGATTTTGCTGTTCAAGCTACCAAGGCATGAGGATGTGATATATCAGTTCATACTTCAATTGGATTTGTGCATTGACTATATTGGATAAAGTGGGAATAATTATAATAAGAGGGAAGGTATTATTCATGGAGCATTGAGGCATATTTAAGAGTTATACACCAACGTCACACTCAACAAATATAAACTAAAGATATAGATTAAATAAAGGGGAATACAACAATGAACATTGGAGAATCACTGCAAAAATAGTGGTAAGGGAAATGATAGTATCCAGTGACAAACAACATCATCATATGAGTGTGAGAAGCTTCATAGAGATAGTGATAATCAAACAAGGATGCAAAACACATTATAGAATATACCGATTTATCTATGTACAATATAATGAGATAGCGATGAGATATTTGATAGACAGATGATTGCATAGTTAAATAAATAAAATGCCAAATTCAATATATAGGTGGGCGTACTCGACAAGTTCTTGTACACATTGGGACTCTTGATCTTAACAGAAGCTATTGAAACAAGGAAAGAAGGAAAAGGTGACGTTGAATGCATTATCCATGTTGAGAAGACGTAAGAAAATGAAAAATGCATGGAAAGTAAGACACGAATTTTCATAGTCTTTGATGTCGTACGTCATCTTGATGGGATGGTGGACTGTGGAATTCAGGTGAGCTAAATATTGCATTAAATATTGATAAAAGCTGTAGTCAGCAACCATGCAAATGGGAGAATTATATGGGGAATCCTCCTATGGCAGCCAGTTTTCAGCATCATTAATCCTTAGGTGATGAGATGAAGGTTCAAATGAAATTTTAATGAGGGCCCATAAGCGACGGGTAAAAGTACAATTTCAATAAAAGTTGTGAAGATTGTGACCAAGTTTGTTCAAACATAATGATTTACCAAAATGGTTGGACATATGTAGATCCAAGTGCTGCTACAACCTTAATATTTGGACGATCCTTAGACAACATAGACGCAGAAAACAATTAATCTTATTTGGCACCACTTCAAAAAATTTCTTTATGAGATTGAATCGAGATCAAGCTAAGGTCAAAATCCTAAAGAATTTGCAATAACAATTGGGTCTGATCGTTATACTCTTCGTGAAGATGCTTGTCAACAAAATAATATTAAATAGTTGAGATCTTTGAAGCCGAGTCTAAGTGAAATTCAAGATAAGGAGAAAGATAACTTTTTTCTGATTATTATATCTTGAGAACTACCTTTATTGATTTTTTAGTTAATCTATTATTTGTATTTCTATGTGTACTATAAGAATTATTTGCCTTGATCTTTTCCTCTAAGAACGTTCTTGTAAAAAAAAGAGGGAGATCGAGATGTAGAGGGAGACTGACATTTCATTAGAGGCAACCTTGAAAGAGAGGGAGCAGATAGAGGATTTGATTTCATCAACCTTTGGTGATCTCAGTCATATTGGTTGAGAGGGAGTAAACCATGTTGAGATGGATTCTCTAGTGATAAATAAATCGTAGTAGTCAATAGGATTGTGATTTATGAATATACCTTGTGACCCTAATTATAATGGGCCTACCCCCTGTGTACATCATGAGGAAGTGACGACTTCCAAATGATGTCACTTGTATTTGTAGAAGTTATTGAGAGGTGATGATCTTACTGTCAGCCGACTGGATGGTCCCGTCGGTGTTTCTGTATTCTGTAGCCGACGGGTAAATAGTTTGTAGCGAACATAATGTTTGTGGTCGACGGACTCCTTTGGGAAGGTTCGACAGATAGTATTTATATCCTGTCTGGGATCATTGTAATTCATCTTCTATTATCATTCATCTTATCAAGCATAATGTATGTCTGGCATATGCGAATATAATTCTGCTATTCTGTTCCATTGTTTGTATGCGTTGATTTATTTTACCTGTACGGTAAACATTTGGCGCCGTTGCTGGGAGTGCAGTCCGCCGGTGTGGGAGTGCAGACCGCTGGTGTGGGAGACCAGTCCGCCGGTGTGGGAGTACAGACTGTCGGTGTGGGAGTGCAGACCGCCGGTGTGGAAGTGAAGAGCGCCAGTGTTGCAAGACCGAGCAATGCCTGTTTACAGAAACCAATTGTGATGGCATTACCAAAAGAGAAATTGCCGAAGTTTGATGGCGATGGTACGGCCGATCCCATTCGACATTGCAAAACATGTGAAACGATCTGGAAGGCAAATGGGATAACTGATGAAGACGACTGGATGAGGCAATTTTCGGCCACTCTATGAGGCATAGCAATTGATTGGTTCACTGATACAGATCCACAAAAGCTAAACAATTGGGATAACATTAAAAAGGAGTTTCTGGCAGAATTTAAACTATTGTGGGATGATAATGAAATTGTAGCAGAGATCTTCAATACTAAGCAGTGGAAGAACAAAACCGTCCGCGTTTACGCCAGGAAATTAAAAGACTTGATAAACAAAATGGAAAGTAAGCCGGCGGACGGACTTCAGAAAAGATGGTTTGTGGAAGGCCTTCGCTCGAAGTTGTAGAGGAAAATGAAAATTGTGCTACTGTCGTCATATACGGAAGCTTATAACAGAGCATTGGACCTCGAAAGTGAGCTGAAGACAAAGAAGAAGACGAAGACTAGCTCATCTGACTCGGATGACGACGAGCTTGCCGGAGGTGATAGCAGCGACGATGAAGGCAATAGTAAGAAGGTTCATGCCCTATAGAAGGACATGATCCGCATGATGGAGTTTAAAAACATGCAGAAAGAGCCAAAAGGCAGTGAGCTCTGGTGCACGGAGTGTAAGACCGACGGTCATACTAAAGGATCGTGTCCAAAGAACCAATTTTGTAAAATTTGTCAGATCATGGGCCATTCGACAAAAGAGTGCCTCTTTAACATGAAGACAAGAGGATCTCTGTAGGTGCTTCTTACACAGGAGGCTTCCCCGTCGGGCAGTAGCGGAAATATGAATAGCGCAGGTGCCACATCCGGAGGGTACAGGAATAATAACAGAGGGCAAAATAACAACAATGCGAACAATAACAATAATAATGGGAGCCGAAGTCGAACCTAGTATGATGCAAACAGACGGTTGATCGTTCAATGCCGAGCATGTAATTTGTGGGGTCATTTTGCACGGGATTGTACAGTGGCAAACCCACCAAAATTATTATGCAAATGGTGCGGACCCGACAACCATGAAGATGCCAAGTGCCCAAAATCTGGAGTAAATTTGATCACTGTTGGCACGGATGAAGAGGAGGTTCTGGCAATTACACGGAGGCAAGCGAAGGTGTACCCGGACTTGGCGGAAGAAAAAAAAAATTGGGGGAAGTGCAGGCGGAAATTGGAAAGGCATCGTCGGCAGGGACATCTCAGTTGAAGGACATCACCGGCACCTTGGCAAGGAACTTCGCAGAACAAAACATTGTACGACAAATCTTACAAACGGAGATACCGGTCAAGATAAGTGACCTCCTCACAATGCCCGAGTTGTGGACGGCCATTTTGAATAATACACCATTTCTGAAAGCAAGGGAGGACATAGGAAGGGACAGTAGTCCAACGATGGCAACAGACCCAATGCTCTTGGCACTCACATCCGAACGGCATTCAGTGGTCGTCGAGATGGGGATTTTCGGAAATGTTTTGACAGACACAATTGTCGACGGAGGGTCCGGCGTGAATGTCTCACCGGAGGATACCTGGAAGAAGTTGGGAAAGCCGATGTTGTGGCCACCTGCATTGCAGTTGCTCACGGAAGATTAGCATGGGATCAGACAACCTCCCGCGGAGATGTGCCCGCGGCAATCGCCCGTCCGCAGGGCTGTTAAAAAAAATTTAAAAAAATGGCGACTCTCCCGGATGGGATTGATTGTGTTAGAGGAGCTGCAGTTTGGCGAGATGGGATATTTGTTACGGGGTCCTCACGGTGTTGGACTTGCAGAGTCCATATTCCTGTGGAGCAGTTGACCATTTCCGTGGAGTTCTGGGCAATACAATCAATGGCATTGATTCACATCTCCGTATTGGGACGGCCGTGTTCATACTTGTAGCAGAGAATTTTAACAGACTTAAGAATAGCGATTGAGGGTTTGGAAGGGTGGAGACTTTCTGTTGTGGGAAGCTTGAAGGACGACGACTCCAGATTTTGAGCTTGAGGTGTGAGAAGTCGCGCTTGTGTGAGCTGATGTAATTGGAAATGTAGACTTGAGAAGCTTTTGATTTTTGGCTAGGATTTGCTAGTTTCGGGGGTTGTGATCCTTGAGGTGGCATTCTTTTCTTCCGCTGAGGAGGGTTTGCTAAAAAAAGAAAAAGAAAAAAAAAAGAAAAAAAAATGACGACAGATTCAAATTGTTCAAAATGAGTTACAGATGATGCCAAAGGGAAGGGGAAGCATCAGTGGTTGCCAGAAAGAGTGTAAAATCAGCAAAAAATGACAGAAATGGTGTGTTCCGTGCAGTTTTGTGTGGGTTTCAAAGTGCTGTCCCTCGACCCCGCCGGGGGCATTGCCCCCTGGACCCCCAGTCATTGCGGATATCAGTCCTGGGAGTTTGACCAGTTGAGAAGAGTTGAAGTTGTTGCAGGCATGGACTTTCTGTGTACCAGAGGCACTGGGAATAGGTGTTGGCCGGGAGGCTGTCTTGGTGGATGCGTAGAGAGCTCGAGAAGAGCTAATCATCCAGTTGGAGGCAGTGCAGCGACACTTGGCTCAGGGTACCGAGGAATTGAAAACAGAGAAACCAGCATAGGTGGCTATCAAAGTCAGCTTCATTGAGGAGGCAGTGTTGTGTTAGCAGAGGCTATAGGCACGGGACGAAGGTGACAGTGATGTGTCAGAAGCAGATTTATCTTGTTGTAATTCGTTCGTTAATGTATTTTGTTTATTAATTTGTCTCAGATATTTTGTTAGTTGTCAGGAGATGACTTTTTTTTTGGGGGGGGATGGTGTCAGCCGCCTGGATGGTCCCGTCGGTGTTTCTGTAGCCGACGAAATGATTGTTGTTGGTGTTTCTATATTCTGTAGCCGACGGGTAAATAGTTTGTAGCGGACATAATGTTTGTGGCCGACGGACTCCTTCGGGAAGGTTCGGCGGATAGTATTTATATCCCCTCTGGGATCATTGTAAGACATCTTATCAAGCATAATGTATGTCTGGCATATGCGAATATAATTCTACTATTTTGTTCCATTGTTTGTATGCGTTGATTTATTTTACCTATACGATAAACACTTACAATAGTTTAATTTTCTATTATGATGGATATCTTACAATGTCTATGCAAATCATGATAGATTATACTTTGCATGGTGCATGCTTATATGGTAAGTATTATGAGAATGCGTGTGCACATACCGTATAAACACTTTTTGTGTACATGGTGAATGTTATGCAAATTGAAATTGATGTTCTGGGAGGCCATTATTCACAGTACTTGGTGAATATCTTGCATCTCAGCATTCTGAAGGCCATTAGTCAAAGAGTATTTGGTGAATATCATACATTGTTATTCTGGAGACGAATACTCAAATGTGATATCAAAATGGTGAATATCATGTGCTGATATTTTGGAGACCATTACTTAGAGTTTTGGTGAATATCATATGTTGATATTCTGTAGGCCAATACTCTTGATATCATATGTGATATCAAAATGTTGAATATCTTTGCTCAAAGATATTTTTATAATACATTGAGGTAATATATGGTCATGTGTTTATCCTCCCTAGCTAAGAGGGAGTGTTGATGTGTTGGTAGTTTGGTAGGATAAACCTGTGAGATCAAAGAGATATTAATCAATTATATATATATAAGTTTATTATATTGATGAATAGTCATGTCTCTTCGCTTGGTTTATTCCTCATACAAATACAAGAAGACGCTGCCATTTGGAAAACACATACCAAACATCATGGTAGTGCTTAGTACATATGTAGCAGTCCTCTAAAAATCAACAAATAACATAATATAAATCTGAAATATAGTGTAATTGTTAAATGTCTACAATATCTATCGAATCAAAATTTCATAACATATATCAAAAGAAAGGCTCATAGTAGCCTATGTCTTCCTACAAGTATGCCTACGATAGGTCATGGAAGACTGTAGAGCCATCCTCTCTTCTTGGGTTTGAGATTGACCCTCAATGACATGCTCATCATGATCCTCATCCTCATAATCCTCATCATCAAAGTTAGATCCATCACTCTCGGCCTTAGGGTCCTGCACTGGGCCTCCTCGTGCTCTAGCGTCCTCTACTGCCATTGCCACTGCCTCTGCCTCTCGATCCACTTGAT
Organism: Cupressus sempervirens; assembly: GCA_028749045.1. Lineage (NCBI taxonomy): Eukaryota > Viridiplantae > Streptophyta > Pinopsida > Cupressales > Cupressaceae > Cupressus > Cupressus sempervirens. The sequence goes on along the minus strand of CM053784.1, from coordinate 603,021,902 downwards.
CAACCCACTCCAAGTCTTCATCACTGAAGACAAGATCATCAACCTCTGTGTTCCACCCTGCTTGTAGCAATCTTTTCTAATACAATGGGAGATGTGTCGGTGCCCACAATCTGTTTGTGATGGAAGTAAAAGTTGTAGTGAACAAAAACAAGATCATTCAACCTTTTTTCTGCCTACTTGTTTCGCCTCTTTGAGTGTATATGCTCAAACATACTCCAATTACGTTCGTATCCTAAAGCACTAGATGGTTGGCTCAAGACATGAACTGCAATCCTTTGTAGATTTGACACCTTAGTGCCAAACATCTCCCGCCATTCTAAAGTTTTAATACAATAGAAATTAGAATTTGGAATCATAGAGTTTTACTAGGCATCAGTTTTGTTTGGTTTTTCTTGCATAAGTCTCGTGAAAATAGGTCTCCTAGTGCTTTCTTATACATCTCTATCTCACAGACTATAAGTGTTCCAATAGTTTCATTAGGTGACATTTTCTCTATAACATCATATAGGCCACTCAACACCTCTTCATCTGCCTTCAAATTTGGGTTGAATTGTTATGCTGGATTAAGAAAGTGGGCAGCTGCATGTATAAGCCTATGGAGTGGATTGTGCCATCGCTTATCAATGACATGCCATATGGGACCATATTTTTTTTGATTCCTTGCATTAAAAGATCGAATGGTCTCTTTTGCACTATCTATGCCCTCATAAATGTAACTCATTGAGGGCTTTTCTTCGTTAGTGATCCGTAGGATAACAATAAGAGGTTCTATGAACTACAATCATTGTGAAAAACAAAACATTAAGCTTTGATTTTTTTGTTTAAAAATGAACAATGTGAATGTCACTGAACATAAACAAATGTTTAAAACTTTAACAAAAATAGTGAAATGAAATGGAAATGAACACAAAAAGAAAAATTACCTCTACAATCTCTTTGGTGGGTTTCCAAAAGCTACTCTCATTAAAAACCTGATCAACCACCTTAATTGGTGCATTGAGCTTTGCATATGATGAACTTGTCCACTCCTCATATACAAACATACTTTTCAAACCAGCCTTTGTCTTAAGAAAAGATTACAACGTGAGATAATTTGTTGCAAATCTAGTGACCGTTGGACGAGACAACTCTTTTTTCTTTGTGTGTTGACTCATAAGGTTGTTGACAACCCAAGCATGGTTATATATGAATTTGCAAATATTCTTTGCTTGCTCTACACATTTTTTTATCCAAGGAATTTTACCTAGATCCTTCAGCATGAGGTCAATGCAATGGGCAATACAAGGGGTCCAAAACAAGTGGCTGTACCTCTCCATAAGAAGTTTACCAACAGCAACTATCACAATTTGCACCACATTCTCCTCACCCACCTCCTTCAACACTTCCTCTATTAACATAGTAATATACTCAGCATTTTTGGTCTTCCCTGAGGCATCAATTGATTTCAAAAACATTGTGGAACTTGAGAAAAAATAAAGAAATTAAGTACAATCACAATGATCAATCAATTCACTACTAACCAAATTCTAACTTTTTTTGTATAATATTGAATTACCTAATGAGGAGACAGGAAAATTCAGCAGTGTTCTATTTCTTCTATTAGTCCAACCATCGGTCATGATTGTGTGACCCTTTGTGACCCATACTCTACGCTGCTCCTCTATTTCAGTTTTTACATCCTTAACTCAATGGGCCAAAATAAGAATTTTTAGCTTCTTATCATTATGGGCTTTGAACCCTAGACCACAAACAGTAACAGGATCTATGGTAATTCATCGATAAGGAAACCAAACACAAATTAAATAAACAAATAATTAATAACTTAATAAGTATACTTATTATGCAAGCAAGAGAAGACATACAAATTAAAAATTAAAATTATGAGTACCTTGGTGCATTAAATGGAAGGTTGTTGTAGAAGAAGAAATCTCCAAGTGCCAACTTTGCTTTCTAATGCTTCTTCTTATTCCAAGCCATGCTGCGATGGTTGTGCACGTGGAATTGTGTGTGGAACAAAGATGGAATCAAGTGAGGATCTTTGCTTTCACACCTGAGGCCCAATGTTCATAGTGTGAGATGCAGTAGTGCTAGAAGGTGGAACTGGAGGCTGCCCATGTCCATGATAATTTGAAAAGCCCTCTACACTTCTAGTTCCAGCTAATTGTGCCATCTCTTCTTGTTGCTTTTTTAAAATTCTTTTTCCCTACAACTTCCTCTAAGAGAGCTTGCATATCACACAACATTTTTTGGGACCGCCTGGCATGTTGTGATATCACGCCTTGGTATATGCGCAAGGTGATATTCAATCTATTAATGCCTCCCCCATAATATGTTATCATACAATGCCGACATGTCATAACTCCTTTTTTATGGCCAGGGATGACATGTTTCCAAGCCCTATCCCTTGCTACTGCACTAGGGTCAGCATCAAGGTTAGTTTTAGGCCTAGTTCCACTACCCTCAGGTTGAGCATGATGTTGTTGCTACAATATACCATAAATGAAAAAAATAAGCATCTAGAATATAAAAAGTCCAATTTACAAACACTAGGGCTGCTTACTTTTCAAGTTTTTCATTAGCATAAATTTGAACAAATCTAAATAGTTCAAACAAATGCAAATAAAAAAAGATTCATGAATGTAAAACAATAAAAAAAATGTATCTTACCTCTTCAAATTTGCTCTAGAAATGGAAATGTAACCTAAGTTTGAAGTGCCTCCTCCAAATGCTTCTTTTAACTCCTCTCAATGCTTAGATGCAAGCTACGAAGTGGCACAAACAATTAGCAACCGATAAATGAGAGCCAACCGATTTGCTAATCAATCTCCCAAAATCCCAAAACTCTTCCCTTAACTTTTATTTCTCTAATCTTTGTGTTAGCAAGTGATAAAATGACCTTTTTAGGTCTTACTCACGCTTTACCAACAAAAAAAACATTAAAAAATTGTTTTAATGTTTTTTTTGGACGTTGCTCGCCGACTGAGGCATCTTGACGAGACTTGGTGAGTCAATTGAGTCAACTGCCTCGGCCAGGGCTTGACCAAATCTGAGTCCAGAGTCAATTTGCCTCGCACCTCGGCTCGAGACTTGCTGAGTTTTGTAATGCCGCATGCAAGTACATGCAACCCTCGATAATCAGAGATTTTTGCTGTAAGCAAGAAATCACGGGATTAAAACCCTCAAGTAGGGTTGCGATTTCCAACAAAAATCTTCGAAGCCAAACCTCAAAATTTAATAAAATACCTCTTAACGATTTTTGTTTCAAAAAATCAAAAAAACAAATTTCTGGAAAAAATTCCAGATCAAGAGGCTCAATTTTTTTAAAGAAATTCGTCAAATTTTATGAAATCTCATCGACCTGCTTTGATACCATGTTATGGTAAATCTATGTTGATGTAGTTATATTAACAAAGGAGATGAAACTCCTTATATAGATTTAGAAAGATGATGTTTTTAAAAGAAACAATCGTGAACTAAAGATGGAAATAGAAACTACTTAATAAACTAAAGACTAACTAAGATGACCATTAAAGAAATATTATAATATTCTAATAGATATTACACTAGGTCTGCTCTATCCATCATCTTTGGTTTTGTACTCTTTAATTTGTGGATCAATCTCAATTCATCTTGGATAATAGCATCAAGTCTGTAGAAATGATTTTTTCCATCTCAACTTTGATGTATATACTAAGATTAACTATTCAACATGAAGCTTATGCTTTAGTAAATTTCATGCATTAATTCCATGATAATTTTGTAAGTTGTATGTGTCATTATATTTTTATACTCCTCTTTAAACGCTAGGTGTATTATACTCTCTTTTGATTCCTTTTTAGTAGCAAAATATTTTTTGTCAATTTCAGGTATTCTCTGTACTTGTAATGGACCTTTTTAGGGATATATGCTTTTTTTGTTTGTTCTTTGCAACATGTCTCATTACATCTTCTAGTCAGGCATTGTGATGGAATTCAGTGATTATCTTTGAAGTTTGCAACCAAATTTAAGATCAGAGAATGGAGAGTTTGGTCTTTGTCAAGTAAATGTCTGAAAGAAAATTGTCTTTTTAAGAGTATATGCTCAGAGTATACTTATTATATCGGTTGCTTTTGCAAATGTTGTTTGTGACGCTGAAAAATTGACACTGCTTTCTAGGTTCATTGACTCATTGCGGGAGGTCCCCTTATTTGGTCATCGGCAACCTGCAAGTTTATTTGGAGGCTTTTTATATTGTATTTTCTTGGTATGGCTCTTTCATCGATGGTCTCCCTCATTGAGCAAATTAGACACGGCCTTTGGAGATGAGTATCATAATTTCTTAAACATTTTGAATTTATGGGATTTTAGATTCTCAATTTGTTGATGCACAACCCAATGCACAGTTAAGGGAAGATGACATTGCATATTCATGGCTTGACTTCGCAGGGAGCATGTGCTATTGTTGTAGCATTGGCATCTTGGATATTTTCTTCAATGACTAGTTCACTTCCGGCGTTGCTTTCTAGTGGAAATGTAGTTCTTTTGATTGTCACAAGTGAGAGGTCTTGGCTCCATTTCCTGTTATTAACTGGGGATATTCTATAATCTTTCTGCCATAATTACATTAGCATGTGCACATTCAAATTTTGTTTGTCTGTTTATTTTACTTGCACCATTTGTTATGTGTCTTGTGATTACTGTTTTTTCAGCCATATTAGCTAGCTTTTTGCCTTCTTTCTCTTAAGGTTTTTTGCTTATTTTCCCTTTGAAGTCATTTTGGAAAATAAATGCATCTGAGAACAATTTAGTAATTGTGCTTCGTTAATTTTTTCATGTGCATATGCTTCTAGTGGTACAATGGTAATTGGATGACTGTGGCAGGTGGTAATGTTTGTTACTGTGTTTCATGAGATTGATTCTTTGGTTCAATAGTAGGCATTCATTTTTATACTATAACTTGATTAGATACAATTTTTTTTTTCAATATCTTAAAGATGCGCTTTCACAATGCTGAAATTTTAAATGAGTTTACAAGCTGGTACCATGGTACCATGATGGTTATTGCTTATTTACTATTACCGTATCTCCTATAATTAAATGCAATATTTTATGGTAACATTTTTACTGTTAAATGCAAATCTGACTTCGTGTAGAGTTTATGATTTACTTCATAAAGAAATTTGTAAATCCTGTGAGATGATATTCAGGGCTTGTTGTACTCTCACAATTTTTTTGTTTAATGTCTAGTCTTTCAAGTAAACCCTTGTCTTTTTGATAAAATTGAGTCATTGTAATATGCAGCGCTGGTTGTTTTCTTTTTCTGTGGAAATGTTGCAAGTTGTGGAACCAATGTGTAATGTTTTGCTGATTGTTTGCTTTCAGATTGCATTCTCATGAAGAGCATACATTAGAATATAATGCATTGCAAATAGTACAGGCAAAATGTGCTTTAAATCAACAAATTTACAATTGTTTCCTTTAAACAAACAGAAATTGTATTTAATACAAATGCAAACCAGAAATTGGTGGCTTTGAAGTTTTCAACAGGATTTCAATCATGAAATGAACACTCAAGAAATAATCTGCAACGAACCAGGCACTAAACTCGTACAGCGGCAGTTTGCTAGAAAATTCTCAAGTCTACAAAGCGTCACTAATATTGCTCCAAATTATTCAAAACCCAATCTGGATTGTCAGGTGCTTGTATTGAAGGATTTTAGACCTGTGAATATTCAAAGCGTCACCAAGTCTGCTCCAAATTATTCAAAACCCAATATGAATTTTTAGGTACTTATATTGAAGGAATTTAGAATATTCAGATTTAAATCTATTAAAGACCCATGTGTAATGTTCCCGTCATAAAATAAATAAATAATCAAATCATTGTGTATGGGCCGATTGATTTAGTATATCTCGGACCCAACTTTATTTAATTGTTTCCGTAGGTGTGGCCGTTGGCTGTCTTTGTAAACCCTTAGGGGTTCCTCCAAAGGGTATTTAAGCACGTCATATAGGTAGTAGTTGGTATGCGATTTGGAATATATTTTCTTAGACTGCGAATTCCAACTAGGATTCTTTGTTGTTTGCCATTTCAGAAGTGAAAGATCTTTCCTATTTGGCTATTCTAGTTTTGGTGGGATTCAACCCTCACCTTATTTCATCTTTGTATTACTTGCTTAGATCTGGAAAATCTGCGCACCGTCTTTGTTTGCAAATATATATATATATATATATATATATATTGCAAACACTTTTACTGGCATTAATTTGTGTATTTGGCGAATATATTGTTCACATTGTTTTGACATCTTAGATTGTAGCTCAATCCGCACATACCGTATGACCAACTATAGCCTAATTGCAACTCCACATACCGTACATAACTGCAACTCCACATACCGTACGACCATATTGTACAACCTAACTCAACTCTACAAACCGTATGGCCTAACTCAACCCCGCATACCGTACGTGCAATTCCACATATCGTACGGTCCAACAACATATGCTTCCACCGTACAGCTACTATAGTCTCCACCGTATGCTGTGCTTCCCCTCACCTGGCACACAAACTATATTTTCCGTACACACATCTCCCCAATCCATTGTATGGACACCATTTCCCAACCCTTGCAGCTTGAATCAAACTTTATGCCTTGAATTTTGTCCTTCACGTCGCCTTACTGGAGTTAAGCGAAGTCGATCTTTAGATTTGCGAAGGAGGAACATTGCAATGGTAATAGAACCCAAGATTCTGCTAGCCTATGTACAGTGAATGAAAGTTTATAGTGGGAAAAGAAGGAGATCCCACTTAGTTGATAGAATGGTAGATCAAGAACCCACTCTTGTGGAAGTCATGGTACAATTGAGGGATCTTTCGAGGAATCAGGCACAAATCAATGACACTCAACAACTTATGAAAGAAACTCTTCGGAAATTGGTAGACAATAAGATATCTGGGGAACAAAATGGTCACAGTATTGACTCGATTTCGAGAAAGGCGAATCCTCATTCAGCACTCTCGACCTTTCATGCCTACTTTCCCTCCACAGACGGAGGTACCATGCGGAGGAAGGCAACCAATCTTTGAGGAAGTTCAAGAGTTGTTGAAAGAAAACTGGAAGAATGCAAACTTGGAAGATAAGATAAGATAATATCCTACAAAGATTACACAGAATTGAGAATGCGATATTCCGGAGGCGGAAACCAAGGATATTCTAATGACGATCTTAGAAGAAATTTGAGTAAAGTAAATCTGTCACCATTTGACGGATCTAGATCCATATCTACCCAAGCATGGATAATGAAGGCCAGAAGAAGAAGCAATTAAATTTGCAACACTCCACTTAGAGGGAGTGGCGCATGAATGGTGGCATCATGGCACTATTACGTTGGGGCATGACCAAGTAAATACTTATGCAGAATTCACTGAAAGATTGATAGATCGGTTTGATGGTAAAGATCCAAAACTTAATTTTAAAGAGTTGGCACAATTGAGGCAAACTGGATCGGTTGACTAGCACATCACAGAATTTCAAAAACTCTGTTTTGGTTATGGACATTTTCGAAAGGAGACGGATAGTGCTCTTCATGGACGGGTTGACAGAACCACTTAGGGGCTGGGTAAAAGGTTTGAATTTTGGCACCCTTTCTGAGGCTATAAAAAAGGCATAAGCATGGCGTCATCATCGACATCATCCTCTTGAGGTTACTCCCACTTCAAATTGCCAACATTTCCAAGGGACAATGATAACAAATTGCTGTCGAAGAAGCTTTCGTTGGCCGAAGCTACTAGAAAGGAGCTCCGAAGGAAGAAATGATGTTTCAATTGTAAGGAGTCGTGGGAACTTGGGCATAGATGCCTCGGTAAAGGGAAAATACACTACATCAAGGTTGTGTCTAATGATGAGGACGATCAGGAGGATCTATCCATAGAGGACAGTCACCCTTAGGAGGACTCCAAAATGGTTAATTTGAACCGTACAGAGAGGATTGCCGCATTGGTACGACGTGGAGGAACCATCGCCTTAGTTGGGAGCCCAAGATGTACGGTATTTCGAGTAAGGGGAATCCTTCAAGGATAGAGGGTCATTGTGATGCTCGATAGTGGAGCCACTCTAAACTTCATAAACTCATTTTTCATGAAAAGAAGAGAACTACATATAGAGATGCACACATTCCAGGTCAAGGTCGCCGGAGGAACACTTTTACCCTGTAAGCACCTTGTTCCCCAACTGAGTATCACCATGGCTAATCACACTGTGATGGAGGATTTCTTTATAGTGGACCTGGATGATATGGAGGTTATTTTGGGCATACAATGGATGGAGACACTAGATGAATACACAATTTTTCAAGTGGATGGACTTCACTTTTGTTGTCGATGGAAAGAAGGTTGTTCTCTGTGGGATGACCAATGAGGGACTGAAGGAAGCTTCGACATAGCAGATGGAGGCCATTTTTCAGCATGATGACATTGCATGGATTGCACATTGTTTTGTTTCGGCAGAACCAATAAAAGGACAATGGACACCCCACCGGGATGATGATCTTCATAATATCTTGACTACCCATGATAATTTTTTTATAGACCTTCCTCCTGGCATTCCTCCCCATTGTGGTCTTGAGCATACCATCGAGTTGGAAGCTAGCACCAAACCAATTATCACCATGCCATACCGCTATCCCCAAAAATTCAAAGATGAGATCCAGAAGACGATTCAAGAGTTACTCATGTAAGCATGGATACGTCCCAACTCTAGCCCTTTTGCATCATTAGTAGCATTGGTAAAAAAGAGGGCTGGGATGTTTCGCATGTGTGTGGACTACCGTGCGTTGAATAAGAAGACAATAAAAAATAGATACCCTATTCCCAAGATCAATGAATTGTTGGATGAGTTGCATGGTGTAGTTTATATTTTTAAAATAGATCTTTTTAGATACCATTAGATCCCCATGCAAGAAGAAGATGTGGAGACAACGGCTTTTTGTTGTCATTACGGGCATTATGAGTTCCTAGTCGTGCCATTCGGATTAACGAATGCACCAACTACTTTTCACTCTTGCATGAATCACATCTATAACAAACAATTGTGTAAGTACTTGTTGGTATTCTTTGATGATATCCTTATTTACAACAAGCCCTGGGAAGAACACCTGAGACATTTGGATGAAGTCCTAGGGATCATGGGGGCTCAATCCTTGTTCGCCAAGCAACTCAAGTGTGAATTTGGAATGACATAAATATTATACCTAGGGCATCTTGTCAATAAATATGGAGTGCAGGTCCACTAGGAGAAGATTCAAGCTATCCTTGATTGACCCCCACCAAAATCGCTCTTTGAGTTGTGAGGGTTCTTTGGACTGTATAGTTATTACCAGAAGTTTGTAAAAGGATTCTCTTAGCTCAGTGCACCATTAACATATTTGACTAACAAAGGCTCCTTCCAGTGGAATGACAAAGTGCAACACACTTTTGATAAGTTAAAGAAGCAATGAGCACTTGCCCGGTTCTCGCCTTACCCGACTTCACTCATTCATTCTGGAGTGTGATGCATTTGTAGGGGGCATTGGTGTGGTATTGATGCAAGATAGACACCCTATAGCCTATGAGAGTTGGAAGCTTACACAAGATGAGCGCCTATATTCCATTTATCACAAATACATGTTGGCCATCATGCATGCATTGACCAAGTTCCAACAATATCTGGTGGGTGCCAAGTTTGTTGTTCGGACTCCGTACTGATCATGATAGTTTGAGATATTTTTTGGAGCAATGGGATCTAAACGAGAGGCAACAAAAATAGGTAAGTAAGATTCAAACTTTTGATTTTGACATTGAATATGTGAAGGGAAAGAACAGTGTGGTTGCAGATGCTTTGTCAAGAAAACCTGCCATTTGCTTACTGTCTCAGATTTCAGCTGACTGGAAAGCATAGTTATTGGTGAAATATTCCAAAAACACATTTGCATTTAAGCTAATGGACGACGACACTCAGGACGACTGATACAAGGTGGTGTATGACATCATTTAATATAAGGAGCGGATATACTTAGTTTTTGAATCCAAACTGAAGTAGAAAATCCTGAGGAAATACATGCCTCACTCTTGGCCGGACACTTGGGGTTTCTCAAAACCTATAGATAGCTCAGGGAGAGATTCTCGTGGAAGGGACTTAAACATGATGTTTTGTAGTATGTACAGGAATGTGTAGTTTGCCAGCAAAACAAATCTGAACACACTTTACTTGGTGGGCTATTGCAACCCTTGCCGATACCAGAATAGAAGCGGGAAAGTATCTCTATGGACTTCATCACCGAACTTCTTAAGGTAAATGGAAAGGATTGTATCTTTGTGGTGGTTGACAGAATGATGAAGTATGCACACTTTTTCGCCATGTCCTTAGATTTCTAAGCCACACAGGTAGGCAACTTATTTTTTAGAGAAATTTTTCGTTTGCATGGGTTACCTCGAAACATTGTTAGTGATAGGGATGGTCGATTTCTTAGTATTTCCTAGACAGAATTATTTTGGTTGGCAGGAACGTAATTGTTGCCAAGTACTAGCTACCACGTTTAGACGGACAGAGGGAGATTGTGAACAAGTTGTTGGAAGGCTACCTTTGGAATTATGTTTCAGCATAGCAACGGGCATGGGTCAAATGGATGCATCTGAGGGAATACTATTACAATGCAATTTATCACATGTTTATTAGGATGACACCCTTCAAAGTATTGTACGGGTATGAACCCCTTTCATTTATTGACACGGTCCTAGGTGACGGTTTCGCACCTAGGGCGAGGGATTGGCTTTAGGAAGGGCAAGACATCCTAAGATTTTGGAAGGAAAACTTACAAAGGGCACAAAATCAACAAAATCTCTATGCTGACAGATGTTGAATCAAGAGAAGTTTTGAATTGGGAGACTTGGTCTATCTTAGGCTCTAGTTGTATAGACAATCCTCCTTGAGGGCAAAAGGGGAAAGAAAAATTGAAGCCACGTTTTTTATGGTCCTTATTGTGTAACTCGCCGCATCGGTGAAGTTGCCTCTGAACTAGAACTTCCAGAAGGGAGCCACATCCATAATGTCTTTCACATCTCCTACTTGAAGAAAGCTGTGGGACAAAACATTGCAGTAACCACAGATCTTTTGCCACCCAATGAAGAAGGGAAGCTTGTGTTAGAACCAGTCAAGATCATTGATGTACGGGAGAAGACTCTGTGGAATCGTACCCTGAGGGAATACTTGGTACGTTGGAAACACTTGCTGCTGGATGACGCAACCTGGGAAGGTGAACACATTCTTCAGCATCTGGCATTGCATTTGCTTGAGGACAAGCAAATTTTGGGACGGGAGGACTGTAATCTTTCCGGCATAAAATAAATAAATAATCAAATCATTGTTTATGAGCCGATTGATTTTGTATATCTCAAACCCATTTTTATTTAATTGTTTCTGTAGGTGTGGCCGTCAACTATCTTTGTAAACCCTCGACAATTCCTCTAAAGGGTATTTAAGCATGACATGTAGGTAGTAGTTGGTATGTGATTTGGATTATATTTTCTTATCCTGTGAATTCCAGTTGGGATTCTCTATTGTTCGTCATTTTGGAAGTGAAAGATCTTCCCTACTTGGCTATTCCGGTTTTGGTGGGATTCAACCCTCACCCTATTCTGGCTCTGTATTACTTACTTGGATCTGACAAATTCGCGCACCATCTTTGTTTGCAAATAAATAAATAAATATATATCTGGAATTGGATTGCAAACAATTGTATTGGCATTAATTGATGTATTTGGCGAATATATTGTTCACATTGTTCTGGCATCTCAGAGTGTAGCTCAATTTGCACATACTGTACGACCAACTACGACCTAATTGCAGCTCTACATATTGATGGCCATACTCAACTCCACATACCCTATGACCATACCATATAGCCATACTGTGCAACCCAACTCAACTCCACATACCGTACGACCAATTCCACATACTGTATGGTCTAACAACATACGTTTCCACCGTATGGCTACCAGGGAGTCTCCACTGTACGTTGCCCTTCCCCTCACCTGGCACACAAACTGTATTTTTCGTACAGACATCTATCCAATCCATCGTACGGATACCATTTCCTTGATGGAAGAATTGTCATTGATGTCAAAGGGCTTAACTAGCAAGGATAAAATTATTAGTACAACTATCATCAATGTTGAATGTATGCAATGATGAGAAAGCTAAACTATGATATATGACATGTTTGAGGGAAGCTAATAAGATATGAAGATTTTAATAACCATAGTGACATTTGGGCACCATTGCAATAGTGATGAAGAGTAAATTAGAAGAAAATATCGAACTATTATGGAGAGTAAAAGAGATAGACAAAAGAATCTGTATTTATATATAAATATAAATATATGAAACAACAAAAGCAACATATCAACATATCACATAGTTGACTCATTTCTGTACAATAGAAGTCCATGAAAAACCATATAGATGCACTCTGTAAGTTTATCAAGAAATATGATTTGGAAAGACATACGCAGCAGATATTATGTTCCGATGGAAACCCAAGAAGTCAATGGAACCTTGCAGACTAAAAGACAAAACTGGTTTATATGTTATTGTTTAAGTTAATAAAGGTTGCAAATGAATCGCTGGAGAAGTGAAGGTGTCGGGAGCAGCTTGGTATCAAGTATAACACAAGAATTTTAATGAACATATAAAATGGAGTTCTTCAACATATGGGCAACACATATAGCAGATGACGTTAGAAGTGGAATTAATATACAAGTGAATGAATTTTGGCAGTGTTAAAAATCATAGTAAAATCTACAATCACTGACGGTGGTCTGTATATGCCAAGAACAAATGTTTACTAATAAGTCAAAATGGTGATCCTGACATGTCATTATTTGAAGCAATCAATTGATGGTAATGGGCAATACAAATAAAGGAGGGGATAATCATCAGCATCAGTTAAAGAAGCACAAATGACATACTACAATCGAAGAATCTAAACAGGGATAAGAAGTTTTACGGTAATCACAAAATATATGAAGCGGACTGCCCATATTATAGAAGACAAAGTAAGTATAACCAGTGACTATGAAAGGAAACTATGAGTGTGAAATGGCTGCTTGTAAGATATTGGATTTTGTATATACAGAGATAAAGAAGTAAATATTGAGTGGCATTAATTCAGAGATAAAATTTGGTGAGATACCACATGGAGAATGATAATACAGATAGAGCTTGATGAAATACATACATATAGAAGGCATTTATATTGATTTGGAAGTACTGACAATAACATATTGTAAATAATTAAATTGCAGTCATAATCTACTACACAGCGATATCATATTTAATCAGCAGATTATAAAGTTTTGTTAAAATAAAAAGGTCAACATATGTTGAAAAGATGAAGTCTATTCTAAAGATGAGAAGTCGCACAGCACAGTAAATCTGAAGGTTGCACTTGAGAAGATTAATAAGGGTTCCATATCACAGCAAGCGCAGCATCCAGTAAAGTTTCAGGAGTTATTCATGGCAGTAGTAATAAAGGCTCGATGATAGCACAAATAAACAGGTTCAATTCAAAGACAGTATTCTACAGTCTAAACCATTTCATCATTGGAAATCACCGCATGACTATGCACAGAGTCTGATAAATTGATTTTTAAAGATGGAAGTATCAGAGAGTTAGTAATATATGCAAAAGATATCCCAATATCTTACGGCAGCAGAAAATACAATATCAAATAAAGATATTTGCTAAAGTGGATAATACAAAGGTGTTCAAGTCAGTAAAAGCTATTACATTCTGTGTAAGTTCATTAAAAAATCTATTTGGAAGAGGTACGATCAAATAAGTTTTGAAAGACATGACTTAACTTTGAAAAGTCACATCTCATGATAAAGAATATATATAAATAAAGAATTCTGTTTGAAGAAAATGAATAGTGGAAGAAAACGTATGCAGAGGTGATGAGATGTGAAAAAGGAACTTGTGAAGGCAGAGATACTTGAAGACAAGTGGGCCGTCAAAAGAAGTAAGAAGTCAGCATGAAAAACATTAGGAAAGGATGAGAAGTCAGCAGTGAGATAAAAATTAAGGAGGTAGTAAAGAGCAAGTGTGTGAGAAAGATTTATGGTTTAAAAATATGTATAGTCCCTATTTTTGCTAGTATCAGAGTTTGATAGATTATGCCTATTATTGTGATCCTCGTAGGCTAATTATTGTGGATAGAGGGTCTTTTGAGGCAGTGGCTTGGCTTGGGTGGGTCTTATCTTCTCCACAATTCAGTAAGTTATAGATTAGTCTTTGTTTGGCTCAGATCGGATTTCATTTGGGCTTAGTTTTGTGTACTTACTATTTGTGGTAAGTTGGGTGTTGATTGAGATGGACCCTTTTCATTTTTGGAAAGTGCATTTGGTCACATGGAGAAATAATAGGTGCGACTCCTATTTCAGACGACATATTTAAATGATGAGTATTTTGGGAGTTATAATATTTTTACTGGCCAAATCACTATTAAATCATTAAATGACTTATTATAAAGTTATAATTTATAAAATCACTTAAGTTGAGGGTTGAGTCATCATTGGAAGAGGCCATTTATTTCATTAATATTATGCTTAAGCCAAGTATTAAATGTTGCCGAAAGAGTTAAGTTGGAAAGTTTCAAGAGTTGAGTTCTTCTGGGAAACTTTCACAATTTCAAAAGTCAAGTTCTTTTGGAAACTTTTGTTAGCAAAGGCATTATAAATATGAACTCATTTCGTTGGGAAAAGCATGCTTGGATATTTATTTGCTTTTGTTGCCTTTGTGGCTTTTCTGAGTTGTGTGCCCTTGCTGAAGTACAAGGGTTTGAGGTTGAGAGGTATTTGAATCACTGCTGAGGTATAGTGATTTCATTTATTTTGAATATTTGCCAAGTCTCTTGTATTGTGATTATTTGTGGCTGGGAGATATTGTTTGGAGCTTGGTGATTTTCCATTCAATTGCTGAGGTTAGTGAGGTATAATGGAATTGGCATTTTGAATTTTGTAACTTCGTTTGTATCTTCCATTACTATTTGTTCTGTGGCTAGGAAGATATTATGCTGCTGAAGAAATGATGGTTAGAGGACTTGCATGTGCGCTCATTTACCCCTGTACGGGGCGCGGGTTTGGTCTATTACTATGAGTTGTGATATGCATTCTGGACATTGAATTCTTTTGTGCATTGGCATGGAAATTATCTGCAAACTAGTGTTTGTTTAACTACATTTCTGGATACCTTAAATATTGGTCGATTGGCATTGGGAATTGCTCCTGTTGGGCGTCTGATAAATTTGGGCTTTAAGGCATAATTGTGGCTGCAATTCTGGGCGGAATTTCATTACAGTTCAAGGCCATTTTAATCTGAAATTTGGATAGCATTGTCAACGGTGGAAAATAGGGATTGAATACCCCTATTGTGCCTGCACACGAGTCACTATTAGTGCCATTCGTAGCTCTGTTTTATTTGGACTTGAACGCTGGAAATTATTGGTTCTGGGCAGTGTTAGCTGTGAGTTTATTGGGAGCAGATTACCCTAACAGGTCTGCAGGTTATTATCTGCAAGAACATCCACTTTAGGTGACTGCAGATGCTTCTTTCAAGGCTGCGATCATCCATAACAGGTCTACAATTGTTGCTGATGGCTGAGGGATGATTAATTTGATGTGTTGGTCTGCTGCTAGCCAATTTATATCAGGTTCTTCACACATAAACTGTAATTTGTTTGGTCATTGAATAGAAGAATTTGAGTTGTGGATTTAAGTTTATTTTGGATATATCTTTAAAAGAAGTGATCACTATTGAATTGGGCATTAAGAGCAAAAATTTCTATTAGTAGCTTGATTGGTTATTTAATTTCAGTAGTTGGAGTATCAGTTGTGGCTCACCTATTTGGTGCAGGAGCACGTCTGTGACAGGAAGACAACCTACAATATGACTAAAATGCAGGGCACAAAGCAAATATCAAAAAGTTTTGAGTTTAAAATCTGAAATTTGAAATGTTTGTGTGTGAGTTTAGAGTTTTATATTTTAAAATAAATGTCCTTTTTTTTGTGGTGGAAATGTTTAGGTGGCATTCTTATAAGCCTACCCAACATTATCCACTTAGGACTTAGTATGAGTTTATTTTAGATTATTTTGGGTGTGTTAAAGGTTTCTAATTTTTGAAAATGTTTATGGGAAAAATCAAAAGGAAGAAAATGATGAATATTCCTGAAGCACCATGTGTAGGCATTCAAAATGTAACCACCACAAGAAAGTTATGATGGATTTTTGGGAGTTACATTAGAAGGTTTTTCAAAAAGAGAAAGAGTGCATATTGAAAAGGAGGATTTTGGAGAGAGATTTTTTTTGGGAGAAAGTGAATAGAATGAAGTTCTTGAGTTTTTCTGTAATTTTCTTAAGTTTCTAGTGTTGTATAGATGTGATTGTGTAGTATTCTACATACATTTTTCTATTTGTATTTAGATCAACAATTTGGAAGAAATCTAAAAGTCAGATCTTAATAGTTTAATATTTTCTTATTGTCGATTTCCTATCAGCCGGATCTCTCTGTTGTTTTGAGAGTGATCTTTGCATGGGGGTTTTCTAAAGATCCTCCAATGGTCTTTGTCAGCCATTGGAGGATCCTTTGTAATTTTATGCATTTCTTTATTTCTTTATTGTTGTCTCATATCAGGTTACAGGAAAACCCAGTTGTAATGCAGATTTGAATGGGCAACATTTTCATGTGTTGACCCTCATTTCATTAAATTTCTATGCATTTGCTGAAATCTGCATTCATGCATGTGAAGCTTTAAGTTGTGCATTTGATTTTCTAAAGGTTTTAAAATCCCTCTGCATCATTTTTGGTATCAGAGCCACACCTTGGAAAACTTTCGTGGATATACTCAACTCGAAGGGTTGCTTCAAAGGCTTAAACTCATCAATCTGGAAACCTTCACAATCTGCACATTGTATTTTGCTACAGTAGCATAATCTGCTACATGAACATGAAATGCTTCAGCAACATAGGACACTTAAACAAAACAAATCTTTTTCCACCCAAAAAAATCAGTCTTGTTCTTTCACTCATTGACTCCAATTAGTGGTAATTGTGTCTTCACAATGACAGAAATTTTGTCAAACACTTATCCCCTCAACTAAAGAAAACTAACCATACTTTAACCATGACCAAAACAAATTGTCCAACTCAATGCTGCTGATTTTAGAGCTGGGAATTTATTTCCAAATATTAAAATTGAATTTCTTTCAACCACATTCCTTCTTGACACCATGAAAATCAAGAAAGAAAAGACTTTCCAAACTGCTGCCTTCCTGTAGCAACAGTGACAGTAAATAGGACAGTTTTCAGAAATGGGTTTGTTTGACCCCTCAAATCACGAGATAAATTTTTCTGGAAAGAATGAAAATTGTTCAAAACATAATAAACTATCCTCCCACCAATTTTTAGGTCTCTATGAAACCATACGTGACTGCTATAATTTTTTCTTTGGACTGTAAATCTAAAATCTGAACAGACCAGCTTCACAGAATTGTGCATAACTTGCTCATTTCTAAATGAAAATGAACCAAACTTGAACCAGATGAGAGTATATTCAATGATATTTCCAAAAATATATCATGCATAACAAGGAAATACTTCATGAAAAAATAATGAAAGGCTTTCCACCACACTGCCCGAAATCAGGAAGCTTCAGATTTAAGGAATCTTGACATGCATGCAATAGTTTCAACTTCAGATATTTCTCTTTCAAATGATAGTGATTAACTTCCTTTAATTCATCCAAGTGATTTAATAACAAATCAATCCAAAAATCTTTTCGGGACATAAAATTCAGAATAAAAATTCAAGTGTATGCAGCAATAATAAAAATTCAGAATGTGATGAAGTTACAAGTGTATGTAGCAGCCATACAAATTCAGAATATGATGAAGTGGATGCATAGTGAGCAACAAATAATTTTTATCTTACCAATGGAATACAAACCAAAGGTAAAGATGAAGGAGAAAGAGAAAATTCAAATGATACAAGTTCAAGAAAGGCCAAGTTTTCTAATGGAGGAAAAGTACAAACCAAAAGTCAAGATGAAGGGATCCATATGTTTTTCTAATGCTTTGTTTTGCAAGTGTTTCCAAGGGACTTGGAAACTTTTGAAATTTGGGAGTATGGTGCAGGAGCACATCTGCGACAGGAAGACAACCTACAATATGACTAAAATGCAGGGCACAAAGCAAATATCAAAAAGTTTTGAGTTTAAAAACTGAAATTTGAAATGTTTGTGTGTGAGTTTAGAATTTTATATTTTAAAATAAATGTTCTTTTTTTTGTGGTGGAAATGTTTAGGTGGCATTCTTATAAGCCTACCCAACATTATCCTCTTAGAACTTAGTATGAGTTTATTTTAGATTATTTTGGGTGTGTTAAAGGTTTCTAATTTTTGAAAATGTTTATGGGAAAAATCAAAAGGAAGAAAATGATGAATATTCCTAAAGCACCATGTGTAGGCTTTTAAAATGTAACCGCCACAAGAAAGCTATGATGGATTTTTGGGAGTTACATTAGAAGGTTTTTCAAAAAAAGAAAGAGTGCATATTGAAAAGGAGGATTTTGGAGAGATTTTTTTTGGGAGAAAGTGAATAGAATGAAGTTCTTGAGTTTTCTTGTAATTTTCTTAAGTTTCTAGTGTTGTATAGATGTGATTGTGTAGTATTCTACATACATTTTTCTATTTGTATTTAGATCAACAATTTGGAAGAAATCTGAAAGTCAGATCTTAATAGTTTAATATTTTCTTATTGTCGATTTCCTATCAGTCGGATCTCTCTGTTGTTTTGAGAGTGATCTTTGCATGGGGGTTTTCTAAAGATCCTCCAATGGTCTTTGTCAGCCATTGGAGGATCCTTTGTAATTTCATGCATTTTTTTATTTCTTTATTGTTGTCTCATATCAGGTTACAGGAAAACCCAGGTGTAATGCAGATTTGAATGGGCAACATCTTCATGTGTTGACCCTCATTTCATTAAATTTCTATGCATTTGCTGAAATCTGCATTCATGCATGTGAAGCCTTAAGTTGTGCATTTGATTTTCTAAAGGTTTTAAAATCCCTCTGCATCACTATTTGCATCCACCATTGTTCAAAAATTATAAATAACGAACTTGCATAAACCAATACTTTCATCTTGTTTGAGCTTGCTTGTCAAGTGTTTGACAAAATGTCAAACAATTGAATAGTGAAGAAATTGGTGTTCGTTAAAGGTTATAACCGGTTAGGGTTATTACAAAATATAATATATTTATATTGTTTATTTTTTATTTATTTATATGTGACTGTGAGATAAAATAATAAAAGAAGATTCAAAAGAGGAGAATAAGAAGACTTAAAAAGAAAGAAAAAATAATCAGATTAATATATATCAGAATATATTGGTTGATCAAAAAGGAAATATTTTTAAGAGGTTGACTCCAAGAAGGGTGTGTTCTGACTTGAAATAAAAGAGAGAAATGCGTATAAGTGAAAATTGGAAGTATCGGTTTGAAAAAAAGAAATTAGAGCAATTAAAGTATCCATCATCAATTGAAGTAAGCAACATAGTCAAGGTGAAAAAGTAGTTCAAGTGCAGTGGATTGGTGCTCATGAAGTCAGAAGCGGGAGTTGGTGCTTCTAGTAGGTCCGTGCTTGCAAAGTGTGGGAGTTGGAGCTTCCAATGAGTCAGTGCTCATAAACTCAAGGGTTGTTGCCTCTAGTAGGTCGTAGCCTACAAATCATTGTAAAAGAACAAGTTTATATATAAAGCAATTATTTGTCGTGGTTTTCTCCCGCATTGGGTTTCTATGTAAATTTTGTGTTACTGTGTTATGTGCATAGTTGTTCATTTCAGCATTTGAAGTTAATTGTATGGATTAAAGTTTTAAATTGGCAAAATTGTTATTATACTGATTCACTCCTCCCTCTCAGTATAATCGTGTGCTCTTCATTCCCTACCCATGCGGCTTGAATCAATCTATATGCCTTGAATTTTGTCCTTCATATTGCCTTACTGGAGTTAAGGGAAGTGGATCTTTAGGTTTGCAAAGGAGGGACATTACACCATGTGCTAGAGGAGGATTTGTATGACCCTTCGACAAGGGTGATTTTCTTGAAAAAATTATGTCTCCATTAGATCTTGCAAATGACCT
Organism: Cupressus sempervirens; assembly: GCA_028749045.1. Taxonomy (NCBI): domain Eukaryota; kingdom Viridiplantae; phylum Streptophyta; class Pinopsida; order Cupressales; family Cupressaceae; genus Cupressus; species Cupressus sempervirens. Next base: position 603,001,691 of record CM053784.1, on the reverse strand, counting down.
ACCAGAAAGGGTCTCGCAGTTGAGATAAATGTCTTGCTAAAATACCTGGAATCAAATAAATCTCTCGCAAAGTGATATAGACAAAATTGTGATTTTCTATGACTCTAAAAATGGAGGACCATTGAGAAAATTGCATCAAACACTTCAAATTCAAACAATACTCCCAAAATGATCAATCATCAAACCACCCTAATAATTGCAAACCCACATCAAAATTCTTGGAAAAGCCTTCATCATCTTTAAACTCATATCATCAACTGCAAACCAATAAGCACTAAAAACTAAATTTGTAAGCTACAACCAGTTGAGGTGGATGTTTCACCTCCAAAACCAGCCTCAAATTTCCAATCAAATCAACTAATGGTCAAGGACCCACAACAATTCAATTTCCTTACTTTGTCTCGGTGCATTAAATACATACTACACAGGATGCTCGAAGAAGAATTTTATCTGACAAATTGTAGTAATACGAGCACAAAGGGTAATAGTTCTAAACATAGATCAAAATAGCATAGAGAAGTTGGTGATGTATCGGCTTCTCACACAAATTTACAGCTCACAAGAAAACTTAAGGTTTTTGTGTGAGAAAAGAGAGCCAAGATAAACTTATGAGTCTAAACTATTGAAGTTATTAATATGATAATGATTTATGAACATTATATATATAGATCTATAATTATTATTAATTATTGTTATTATTATATTAACTATCTAATTAATAAATAGACATGTCCCTTCAAGGGACATGTCTTTTCATAACTTATGCTTATTATAAATATAAGAGAGAGTTGCCTTTGAGAAACATATACCTTAATAGGCAATGCAAATACATTTATAACAATCTCTTTAAAACTAACATGGTATTAGAGCAGGTCGTTTGCTAGGAACAATTAGAATGCAATTTTTTTGTGTTTGATAATGGTGATGTGCCTCTATCCTTGAAAGATGTTAACACATATTCCAAAGACTATATTCTAGTGAAATGAAAAATGAGATTACAAAGTTGTATGATAACACTACAAAATATTGGCGATTAATACTCAGGTCACAAATATTTGGGAAACATTTGTCCACATATAGGAGCCAAGTATCATAGAGATTACTATTGATTAAAGCTCAGAATTGGAGGGATAAGTAATGGATAACTTTCTCATATGCTACTACCCTACAATGTTCTACCAGAATAATCACACCCTTTGGTTTACTCACTTGCACATTGATCCCCTGTGATTCCCATCTCAAAAACCTAGAGGCCCTAATAATCACATTTTATCACCATGGCAATCGAAAAAGCCTTCGTTTTGTTCCACTGGGCATGGATAAGGCATTCCCAAAACAAAATCTAGCGAGACTAAATCAAACCTTGCTCCAAAAAATAATGGATTGAAGGTCAAAATTGGCAGATCCACGTCATCTGGTATGTCTCTATTCAATAATCACGCATGGATATTAATCTCTATATCTTTTCAATAATATCTCCATTCAATAATGAAAAGATCTAACTCATTGAAGTAGTGTGAGCTTGGTAAAGATATTGGCACTGATCCATTAAGAATTACTTGAGTTTCGAATTAAGCTTCAAAGGTGAGACAAGTACGACCTAACCACGTGAGCAACATACAAGGAAAGGAAGAGAGAGATTGATATCTTTTTTGTGGGAGTCTGACACATCCGTCTAAAGGAGTAGATAGAGGATGTGTTTCAGTTAATCTTTGAAGATTTGATCATATTGGAATCAGAGGGAGTTTTGACTTCATGTAAACTTTTGGTGTCATGCGTGTGGTTGCATGATTTGATGGGCCTACCCTTTGTATGATTTAATGGGCCTACCCTTTGTGTACATCATGAAGAAGTGACGACTTCCAAATGTTTATCACTTGTATTTGTAGAAGTTATTGAAAGCTAAGGATCTTTCAGTAATTTAACCCTTTATTGTAATAGACGTTTTTATGATGTCTGAAACATATCATAATAGATTGTAAGCTTGCATAGTTGATTAAGTTCCTTAAATAGACCATGGCCATCTATTATCTTGGACATCTTATGATGTCTAAATAGATGATGATAGATGATATCCTGCATGGTGGATTAAGTTCCTTAAATAGACCATGGCCTTCTATTGTGATGGACATCTTATGATGTTAAAGAAAATCACTGTAGAAGATAACTTGCATGTTGGATTAAGTTCCTTAAATAGACCATGGCTGTTCACATGGTAAGCATTATGAGAATATGTGTGCACATACCTTATGAACATTTTGAGTACAGGGCGAATGTTATGCACATTGATATTCAAGAGGCCATTACAAAGAGTACTTGGTGAATATCATGTGACTCGATATTCAGGAGGCCATTACTCATAGTACTTGGTGTATATCTTGCAACTCGACATTCAAAGGTCATTACCCCTAATTTCATTACTCAGAGTATTTGGTAAATATTATATCTTGATATTTTGGAGACCAATACTCATGATATCAAATGTGATATCAAAATGTTGAAATCTTTTGATCTGAGATATTCTTATATTACATTGAGGTAATAAATGGTCATGTGTTTATCCTCCCTAACTAAGAGGGGAGTGTTGATGTTTTGGTAGCTTTAGTTGGATAAACCTATGAGTCTAAACTATTGAAGATATTAATATAATAATGATTTATGAACATTATATATATAGATATATAATTATTATTAATTATTGTTATTATTATATTAATTATCTAATTAATAAATAGACATGTCCCTTCAAGGGATATGTCTTTTCATGACTTATGCTTATTATAAATATGAGAGAGAGAGTTGCCTTTGAAAAACATATACCATAATAGGCAATGTGAATACATTTACAACAATCTCTCTAAAACTAACATCCCTTACTTCTCGGTGATAAATTCGCCTCTGCTTTGTGCTAAATCTCCACTTCTCAGTGATGACTTATGGACTTCTTGCAGGCTTTACCAGTAAAAATGGAACGCCCAACGAGATATCAAAAATCATTTCATTTGCAGCAATCAACGTTTTGAACAAAGAAGGGTTTAGGAGGAGAAAAAAAGTGTTTGGCTTTAATCTAGATCAATTGCAAGTGGATTCGAAGCAGATTCACCGACGCTAGCACCAACACCAATACTAGTACCAAAACCATCTACATCACAAAAAGAGTGCTAGGGCTAGAGCTACTAGGCCCCCTCCCTCTCCCATAGTTTTAACTAGAACTATTGGAAAGGGGAAGAGAAAGATTTAGATTAGTTTCATATTGTACTTGACATTTGTATTTGCTTATCTTTTTACTAAGACAATTTTCTATTTGTAGTTTGCTTCAGAGTTTCGAGTCTCTGACTATATCGACATTGCACATTGGGATGCATTTTGTTACTTATCACATTTATATATATCAAGATCAACTTGTTTGGTTTGTTTGCTCATTTACTGACTCATTAGATGCATTTACTTATTGAATTTTGCAAAAAAAGAAAAAAAAGAAAAAACATTTTAAATTAAATTTAAGTCATTTTGAAAATTCTCGATATTTTCCCAAGAAGTTACTGATTTATCTCCAATATTTGTTGAGAAAACTTTTTGTTGCCTCGCTGATAAGTGACAGAGAACAAGATTTTGAACATTGGTTCTAAATACATGGAGCCCATTGAAGATTTTATAAAATCAATGGAATTTGCAACCAAAGTTGCAGTTTAGCAATGTCAATAGATCAAAGGGGTTTTCCTCTTGTTGGCTTTGAAATCAGTCAAAAATAATCTTGGGTTAATTGATATGAATGGAGCATTGGACGCTGCTAGTAGTAGTTCTGTAAATAACAATGTTTCTTGAGCTTCATGTTCTTAATCATTCTTCATTATTGATAATCTTTTTAAATGACTTCATTTTGCGTGTGATTATCAAATGGGTCAACAAAAGTTCTTGGTGTTCCAGCAAGTCCCGATAAGCATTCCTTATGATTAAAGAGGCCAAAGTGCTTTGAAGGATCCAATCCATAATCGTCCTTATAAAGCACGTGACATTATTATTGTCTAGGTTCTTTTGGTTTAGAATAAGGTGTTGGACTTCAACACCATGCCTGGAACTCACTATAGTCGTGGGAGGGGTTAAAATTTCCAAAGTCTATGTCGGCCCTATTTCAGTTTATGATGTCAAAACTCAACAACTTAGCATGAACCAAGAACCATCAACTTTTCTCTAGAGCTCGAGAAAATACAGTAGTATCTCATGCATTAGTTGGAACTATCAAAGCGGCTAATGCTATGGCTAATAAATTTCAAGCTGAATCTCTGATATCAGAACCCAATATGGCTCCAAAAACGATCTAAAATCTTGATAACTCATTTCCATGTGACATTATAATGGAGACGATACCGGTTTGTTAAAAGTTCTGAAATACATGTCGGAGTCCAAAGCCTTTGATGGACCCAGTCAAGCTCATGGGAGCCGTCTCACTTAACACTAAGAGAAAATAAAAAGCTACGTTATGAAGGACATCTATGTGTTCCAAATTAGAACTCCTCGCTCGACATAATAACGAGAATCGTACCAAATTCTGACTCAAATATATAGTGGGAACATGTGAAGTATTCGATGAAATGTTTACACTTGATGAATTTTGCGTTCTTGAATTATATGTGCATAGAAATGTAAGTGAAACACCTTTAATGATGCATATGGAATATCTGAAAGGATGTTTGACTATGAAGGGGAAACAAGGGATGAATGTTTGTTTTAGTAATTCTTTGACTACCGAGGCTACATCAGAGATGATGAAAATGTTCTGAAGATTTTTGTTTAGATTGATTTGGACAATGTCCCCCTTTTAAACAGGTGGTAACCGATGGTGTGGGACAAAGTTGTTCAAATGGTGAAGATTATAATGCCCCCGGAATACAATCATCAAGTGTTGGTTTTTTTCTTATTTATCTCAAAATATTCTATTGAGGACTAGTTCAGTAGGCTCCACTAATACATTGTTGCTCCATGAATTTGATGAGGCTGAACATTTAATTAAGAAGATTGAGGTTTGGTTGAGTATTGCATATTCCCTTAAGAATTGCTAGCAAAAAAGTGGAATAACGTTCTTAAATGAGGCAAAGTTGTTAGATTTTAGAGGTCTGCTACAAATGTATTCACATTACCATGTTTATGGTATATGTTTTCCAAATGCAACATCCTCTTTAGATATATATTCAGAATAAGTAAATGAATGGACATGTCCCTTCATGGGACATGTCCCTTCATGGGACAATGCCTATTTGTTAATTAGATAATTAATAATATATTTAATCAGTTATATATATATCTATATATATTTCTCTCATATATATATATGTATTTCTCTCATATATATATAATTATACATATGTTCATTCAATAGAAGCTATCAATTATTAACACTCCCTCTTAGCTAGGGAGGATGAACAAAAGACAAATATTACACCATTAGTAGAATGACAAATTTTAAGGATATATCATTTGATACCTCAAAAGTGTTCCACCATTTGATGTTGCATTTGGCATCACGAGTATTGGCCTCCTAGAATATCAATGATATTCACCAAGTACTCAAAAGGTTTTGATATCAAGAGTATTGGCCTCCTAGAATATCAATGATATTCACCAATTACTCAAGTAAAGTGTGATATCACATTTGACATCATGTGTATTGGTCTCCTAGAATATCATACGATATTCACCAATTACTAAACATAAGGTTTGATATCACATTTGATATCAAGAGTATTGGCCTCCCAGAATATCAAAGATATTCAGCAAGTACTCTTAGAGTAATGACCTCCCGGAATGTTGAGATGCAAGACATTCACCATATAATCGATTTATTTGATCTCATAATACAAGTTATTGTAAGATCGTCACATTACAAAAACTTCTCCAAATACAAGTGACATCATTTGGAAGTTGTCACTTCCTCAAGATGTACATAGGGGGTAGGCCCATTAAAAATCATAGTCACAAGGTATATGAACATTAATCATAATCCTCTTGACTAGTACAACTTACTGATCATTGGAGAATCCATCTCAACGTGGTTTACTCCCATCTCAACGTGGTTTACTCCCTCTAGATCACCGAAGGTTGAATCATATCCTCTATTTGCTCCCTCTCTTTCAATGTTGTCTCAAATGAAATGTCAGAGTCCCTCTAAACATCAATCTTTTGAGCTTCTTGTCTTTGACAAATTGTCACACTCCCTCTGAATCTAATACCAATCCTTCATTTTCCTGCGATAACATTCTTAGAGGAAAAGATCAAGGCACATAACTCATCTAGTATGTAATAAATACCAAAAACTATGAGAGATAGGTATGATTTTCAATATAATATAGATAAACATATACTTTAACCTATATTTTCAACATATTATTTGCTTAACTAGCCATTATTATAGGAACAATCTCATACTATACACTGGCACATAGCCATTCATATAGGAGTGAGCCTAGTTCGTACACTAGCACTATAGAAATTTTAATTATCTCATCTATAAAGTTTTTATTTCTATCTTACCATGCATTCATATTACATTTAATAATATTAATGATCAAATCTCATCATATATGTTTTCATATTTATTTATAAACCATATATCATCACTTTATATTTAATTACCTATCACGAGTTTATTGCTTTATTTAATGTAAGCAACCTATATTTCACAATTATATATACCACTTTATATTTAATTATATACCATGAGTTTATTGCTATTTTTAATGTAAGCAACCTATATTTCACACACACACACACACACACACACACACAGACACAGAAACACACAGAGACACACAGACACAGACACACACAAGCACACACAAAGACACACAGAGATAGACACAGACACAGACACAGACACACACACAGACATACACAGACACACACACACACACACTCACTTTTAAGGGGATCAATTCCCTAAGTTATTAAACTAAATCGACTGCCCTTGTTTGTTGTCAAAGTCTTGCTCTGCAGTCGGGACGAGTAATAAGATGGGGCCCGCCTGTCTTAATCACTACTACTCATTATTTTCCTTAGGGTCTTTCACCCAACGTCCATAAATGAAGACCATGTGGGCTTTTGGCTCCTCAAATAGGGTTGAAGTCTTCTGACGGGTCCCATTTTAAGATACCCAATGCATATTTGTTGCTCCACCAATCACTATGACAGTCATATTTGTTGCTCCACCAATTCCTATCTTGTCCTTCCATCCAGTTTGCTTCATGTTTTGCTTGACATGCGGTGAGACCCCTGGCGCCATGTCTTTCTTATTTCCTTTTAATCAACATTCAATTCCATGTGTAATAAAGACATTCAATGCCCTGTATTTCTGTGTCCGCCTCCGCAAGGTTATGACTTTCGGTAATCATTATATGACTGACAATGAATTACTAGATGGCAATAACGTCTGCTTTAATTCACATGCCAATTTGTGGTTTTGATCCAAGGTGTACGACGCTTGATCTGGCCTTTATGCTCCTGTTTAAGCTCGTGTGGCAGTGATTGCTATTGTATATGATGTATAGTCCTCAGTCCCTGCTGACACCTTCACATTCTGTTTCTCCATTTGCTGTGCTGATTGTATTCATCATTCTGTTATAACTTACTCTCTATTATCATGTAATCTACAACCAATGTATATAGACTGCAAACTTTACTGCATCCTGCTTGTGCAAAAGGTGATCCTCCTATATGGACTGCGATAAATATTTGATAGACTGTGAACTCTGTATCAACATTTGTGAATCACAATGACCATATAATCAAGAAGCTCTAGCAAATGTTACCCAGATTTTCTTTGTTTGAAATAATCTTCAACATCTTTATTCCCAGGCTTTGCTCTGATACCATGTTAGATTTTAGAGATCTGCTACAAATGTATTCGCATTGCCATGTTTATGGTATATGTTTTTCAAATGTAACATCCTCTTTAGATATATATTCAGAATAAGAAAGTGAATGGACATGTCCCTTCATGGGACATGTCTATTTGTTAATCAGATAATTAATAATATATTTAATCAGCTATATATATATATATATATATATATATAGTATTTCTCTCATATATATAATTATACATATGTTCATCCGACAAAAGCTATCAAACATTAACAAAAGCAATGTAAATGTCTAAATATCTCCCAAAATGGAAGAGGAAAGAGTAGTAATTTTGGTCCCAAAACTGTTATGCATAAAAGATTATAAATTTCTCTAGAGAATTATGAGAATAGGAAGAGACAGTTGTTTTTCTACAGACAGTTATGGAATTTGAACCGAAGGGGCTCACACAGGGTCTTTTAAATGTGTAACAAGAGGACATTTGAGAGGTCTGCATTCTGATTCCTCTTGCCTTTTAAGGCATGAGCACAACTCAATTAGAGTTGGGGGCATTTAAATTTTAGTTTTGTTGGTGAGAGAAGAGTATATTTTCTGCTTTGATATAATCCTTTAGATAGAGGGATGTGATAGTCTATGTGGGCTATTATTTTTTATCAGAGAAACGAAGCGACATAATACGAATCTTTGAATTTAATTATTTTCATTCTGATTGCAGCTTCTCTTTGAATTAGTGCGGTTATCTTTGATGAGTTTTCTGTTCATTGGATTGTTCATATGCATGTTTCGAAATTTGTGACTTTCAAGTATTACATACAACTGAAGGGGGATTACTAATCTCTTTCTTGGTTTGTCACTTGTGAGTGTGGAGCTGAATGATTTTAAGTCATTAGTTTCCCTTTTTTTTATTAAACCTTATTCACATTTGTGTCATAGTGATGGATAAATGTTGATTACCTTTCCCGCTTTCTGGTTAAAATCATACCCCAGAAAAGCAAAACTGAATCATAAGAGGGAGCTACGCCTCTAAAATTCCGAGGAAGATCAGCAATTCAATAATGATTTCTCCAACTGTTAGTTGCTTTTTCATCTTTCATTTTGGGCATAAAGAGTTATTTTCGTGATTATCTTGAAAGACCAATCTGTTCACTAGCACATGATAAAAATAACATTTATTTGTTAATCAAGTAAATGTGTTTTTTACATGAGCCTTGCTTGTGTATTACAAGAAGTATTTGTTGAATTTGATGGGGACATCACATAGGCATGCCCATTGGGTCTCAAATTCCATAGACAGCAAGGCCTAACCCTTAAAACAATAAACAATTTTCAAAATTTATTTTGTTTTTCCCTCCTATTCAAGGTTAAACTATCAAATTTTATCAATGTTAAATATCATTAAGCTTTAAATAAGATTACAATTACTATAGCTATCCAATATGCAATTGAATCCAATAAATCATAGTTATAATTTTGTGTTTTCTCAAAACAAGTGGATGGATGAAACAACATGCAAGTATGCATCATTAAAATAATACATCTAGTAATTTGCTGTTGGTAACATGCAAGTGACAAGCATCAAGAGAGAGTTAGGACATGGAGGTTTGAGACAAGGGTGGTCCCTACGGATTCAACAAGAATCAAGAACTGCAAATATTTGGTTGTTGTTGATAGTGTTCTAGATTCAAGAAAAACAAGCAGAACGAGGAAACAATCGCGGGGCAGAGGGCATATATGGCCAAAAATGGAAATATTTCCAAAATGTCATGATAAATCTGGAATTTCTCAGGAATATACCATGCTATAAATTAGGAATTTTTTGTTTAATATAATGTTGATAATTATTACCAGAATATTGCAATATTTTCATGAATTTCTTTGTAGCCCTGTTGATAAAGGATATATCATGATGAATAAAATATATTTTCTTCTAGCCATAAATCATTGGAAGACAATATATATAATATCACAAGGGTGATTTTATTCATAGCATCGCAAAGGTGATTTTACTCGTAACATCACAAAGATGATATTAATTCTGTCTGCAAGGTTTAAAGGTCCAAAATCATTGCTAAACAAATCTTAGGCCAACTCAAGCCAGGCTAAATAGACGAGTTCCCAAAGGAAATTTATTTTGAAGGCCATCTGTTCAAAAGTGGTTACATTTTTTTTTAATAATTGTGTCTTACATGTTGGCTTTTATCTTCTAGATGCTTGGGTTCTCATTTTTTTTGTACTAAGCCCTCATGTGGTTGCTTGCAGGTGTTTTGCAACATTACCTGGTTTATCAAGTTAAGAAAGAGCGCATGCAGGCATTTACTTACTTGAATCCCCTTTAATTTTAGGATATTGAAATTAAAATGTTGTGGCATTATATCTTTTGCTTCTTATTTTGAAGCAACTTAATTTCTCTCATAAACTTGATAAAGTTATGATTTATTAGTTGTTGGCTATCAGTTCTTATCTTTATTAGCATGATGTAGCTTTTAAACATGGTTGTGCTTATGATGTATCTGTAATATGTACTTGTTGTTAATAGTTAAAGTGAGGAAGTTGGAAAAATGAAAGAGAAGTATTATATTAATATTCAGAATTGACCAAAAAAGTTCAAGGGGACTTGGAAATATAACCAAAAGCAATAGCAAATGGGAACTAAAAAGAGTCTCCAAAAAAGCTAAAAACTAAAAGCTATCGAATATCAAAACGAAAATTGGAAGGATATCTAATGAACTCTAGTCCTATATGAACGAAAGATCCTTTGAGACAACAAGATAACTATGAATAGTTAACAAACAGTCTAGAAATCTGAGAAAGAGGATTCATTAGCAAAAAAGATATAGTAGAGGATGGCTAAAGATTGGGCATGCCGGGTCTAATTTTTATCACTAGAATAGGATTTTCTTGTTCATTAGATGAACAAGCTATTACAATATCTGAAGATATCTTTGATTTCCTTTTCAGGCTGCCAGGGTCCTGGTTGGATGACCTTGAGGGGTGCAATGTTACTGGCAAGAATATAATGGAATTTACCTACCCAAGTTCATTTTGGTCCCCAAGATCCTGGTGTGGGAAAGGTGAGAACATTCAGAAACTGTGATGTGAACAATAAAGAATTAATTTTCAAGTCACTGGGGGCATTTTGTCCAGCTTAAAATGAAATATAATTATGCAGATATGACCGATACCGCTAGGAGATAACAAGAAGATCTAATCAATGCCAAACTGTTAGAGGACAAATACATCTGATTAATGTCAAATGTGTAGATTATTACAACTATTGATATATTCCAAATTGGCAGATAACAAGCATATTTTGAATCAATGCCAATTTGACAGATAATGATATTCAAATTTGTTGATAATCATAGCTCAGAAAGGTAAGTTAGAATTAGAGTTCAAGTTGGACTCTACTTGGAGGAAGTAGAGTTCAAGTAGGACTCTCTTTTATCCACCTAACTAATTAAGGCAGTCACCTAAGAAGAAGAGTTCAAGTAGGACTCTACTTTATAGAAGAAAACTTCGAGTAGGACTCTACCTTATGGAAGTAAACTTCAAGTAGGACTCTTCCTTATGGAACTACACTTCAAGTAGGACTTTACTTTTCCCAACTGCTGTTAGAAAAGGAAGCGAAGGGTTAGATAAGAATTCAGTCATCTGTCTCAAGAAGGACATTGAGTGAGACATAAATCAGAGAAGAGATTTCTCCTTTTAAGCAGGGCAAAAAGGAGAAAGTTTACAACAGTGAACAACAAAGAAAATACCAATACCAAATATATTGCATGTTTGCTGTTTTGTTTGTAACTTGATTCAGAGCCATTTTCCCATTTACTAGTAGCTCTTGTAAGTTCTGAAGTTATTTTGAATGATGAACTGATTGAAGAGCAAAGGGTGATTCTAGATACGGTAAATGATCACTTGATTCCACTTATAGTAGAAAAGACCAAAGCCAAGGATATGGTTGACGCCTTGGTTGGTGTCTTTGAGAGTGACAATATGAACTAGAAGATGGTTTTGAAGAACAAGCTCCAAGAGTGCTGGATGACCAAATCTGATAATGGTACCAGTTACCTTATGAGGATCAGACAAATCCGTGATCAGCTTGCAGCGGATGGAGAAAAGATCTTGGGTGCAGAGCTAGTGAATGCAACTCTAAATTGTTTCACCAAGGCATGGGAACCATTTGTGAAGGGAATTTGTGCTTGAGAACACATTTCAGATTGGCAGAGGCTATGGGATGATTGAATTTAAGAGGAGCTCAGATCCATTAAGAAAGGAGGTTGTGATGAAAACTTGGCCCTCATCACCAAGACTAAGAAAAGCAAAGGAAAAGCTTTCATTAAGAAAGGTAACAATTATGGAGGAGGACATCAGCCTGAAAAGAAGAAAAACTTCAGCAAAGATCAAGTGCTTTGTTTGCCATAAGCAAGGTTTGCCATAAGCAAGGTTACTATGCTTCTCAATGTCCAGAGAAGAAGAAAGACACATGAAGACACAACAAGTAGCAGCAACATCAACAACAAAGACTCAGTTGAGTGAATTTGCAACAAAGTCTGAGAATGATTTTTCACTTGTAGCCTGCCTTTCAACTAACACTATAGTTAAAAGTGTTTGGTACCTGGATACTGGTGCCTTCTGTCGCATGTATGAACCAGGAGAGTTGTTCAGTCAACTTTTTGAGTATGACACAGGGATCACTTTGGAGCTTGACAAAGATACCTTGTATGCAGTTAAGGGATATGGAATTTTGCAGTTCTGGCTTGAATGAGGAGGATCAATTGATGCTAAGGTAGTGTTTTATGTACCCGGTCCGGAGAAGAACTTGTTGTCCATCTCAGTTATGGAGGACAAAGGTTACAAAGTTACCTTCTAGAAAGGGCAAGAGTTTATATGCCCAGAGGGAATCAGTTCAGACACAACTACGAGGATTGGAGTTAGGAAAGGCAACTTATATAGGCTACAAGGTAACCACAGTTAGGCATTGGTGCATAACAGTGAAATCTTTGAGTGAGTTGTGGCACAAGAGGATGGGGCACTTGCATCACAAAGCACTACCTATATTGAGAGAGATGGTCATTGAACTTGTAGAGTTTATTCTAGAGTAACAAGGGGTATGTAGAGGTTGTGCTTTTGGCAAAAATGTAGTTTTATTTCTCAAAAGTGAGACTTGATTTAAATAGATTTTGGATCTAATACATCTTGATGTTTGTGGGCCTATGTTAGTGGCATTAATGAATGGTGCATCCTATTATGTCACCTTCATTGATGATTTCTCCAGGAAGACTTGGATCTACTTCATGAAGAACAAAGATGAGGCCTTTAGTCTATTCCTGAAGTTCAAAGCTCAAGTGGAGAATCTAGTAGGGAAGAAGAGCAAGGTGTTGAGATCACACAGTGAGGATGAGTAATACCTCAAATGAGTTGAGATATTTCTACAAGGATGCAAGAGGGAGAAGGTGGTTCCCTATAATCTACAACAAAATGGTGTTGCAAAGAGGAAGGACAGATCTATCATTAGTTTTATGAAGGCCAAAATCCATGATTAGAGTTTGCCATTGTTTCTATGGGCAAGAGCTTGCAACACAACTTATATTGTCACAAGGTTTTAGAGGACAACATCCTAAAGGAGGCATTTACAGGGATTAAACCTGAGAGAGGACATTTCAGGATATTTATTTTTCTAGTCTATATTTATGTGCCTATGGAGAAGAGGAAAAAGTTGGAGCCCTCGGGTAAGAAGGGCATTCTTGTGGGATATAGTGAGGAGTCAAAAGCCTATAGGCTCTTTATATTAATACAATGGAAGAAAGTTGTGAGCAAGGATGTCAAGGAGAAAAAATAGCCTCCAAGAAATCTCTTGATCCTCCCATAGTTGCAGATGATATTTTGCAGGAGGATTTAAAAGGTGAGAAGAGTTCACAAACTTCTAGTACAAAGGGTCAAATTTCAAGAGAGGGGCAATAAGCCCTTTTTGAATTAGTTAGGTGGCCGAGATGGTTGAACAGACCTTGAGAGGTGCTCGAGAACATGTTGAGGCTCTCGGACCCACATTGAACAATAGTAGGCCTCCACAATTTTTTTTGACTTATATGGTCTTGATGACCAACATCATAGACTTAGAGTCTTATAGCTTTGAAGAAACAACTAGCCAACATGTGTGGAGAGATGCCATGGTGGAGGATGATGTTTGAGAACGTGTGCAAAGACTAGTGGGAGAGTTAGTAGTGACTTCTAGATGGTCGTTCAAAATCAAACATGCTGCATATGACAATGTGGAGAAGTATAAAGCAAGATTTGTGGCTAGAGAATTCTCTCAGAACTGGGGAGTAGACTACGAGGAGACCTTTGCTCTTGTTGCTAGATATTCTTCTGTTCGAGTTGTTATATCCACTACTTCAGAGTTAGGGTGGAGGATTCACCAGATGGATGCGAAGACAATGTTCCTCAATGGAAGAATATAGCAGCCACAAGGGTTTGAGGTACATGACAAAGAGTTACATGTATGCAGATTTAAGAAAGCCTTTTATGGACTCAAACAAGCTCCAGGCCATGGTACTCGAGGATCGACAATTATTTGTAGAGCACAGGCTTAACCAAGAGTGAGGCAGGTTCGAACCCATCAGTCATGGTGGTTGGATGTGAGATCCTCATCTTGGTTGTGATGTCCCTAATTTAATAGGTTTTAGGTGTATGGTTATGTTAGCTCATCATTGCGACCTGCATGAGCTAACAATTTGATTTGAGGGTCTGTGTTGGTCAGCTTACTATTTATAGCAAGTCGGTTGGGTGAGTTACCTTTTTCAGCAGTGCATTGTGGGTGATGCTTTGAGTCAGGCAATAACTGCATGTGGTTGAATGCTTGACAAATTCTTGTTCTTGGGTATAGAGAGAAGCAATTAATTAAGTTTTGCTTAATTAAAAAATTATAATCCTAGGTCAAGTATTAAATATAAAAGTGCGTGGAGTTATAAAATTTGAAAAGGTTGAATATGTATTCAAATGCAATTTCACAATATAAGTGAAGTGTAAGTGTGAAGCATCTTAAGTGAAAAGTGTGAATTTGGAGCTTTAGCTGTTGGGTGTGATTGAGAAGCTTTTGAATTAAAATGTAATAAATAGAACACCTCGGACAGGTTCAGTTCATTCTTATGGCATTTGATAATTTTGGTGAGTTGTTTTTCCAAGGGTTTCAGTTTTGCCTCTGAGAAAATGGTGATTTCTTTTATGGTAGAATTGCATTTTGAATTAGTGATTGTTGTGCCAAAATCTGATTACTAAACTGCAGATCAATCAGGGGTTTAGAAGAAGTATTTGTGCAAGGAATTGATTCTATATCACTGCTATTTTTTTGGAATAAGAATGGCTATCAAGATGGGTTACAATTCTTCCATTAAGAGCTGCATTTGATGCTTGTATGTATGCGCAATTGTGTGGCGTTTGGATTTTCTGTGGCAGCGTGGAATCTATTATCAGCTGCATTCAATTACTAGGAGCAGCATTAGATTTCTTAAGGGCCGTGTCCTCTTTCTAGGGTTGTTACTTCTGTTGTAAGGCTGCATACTCATTGGAGTCTACTTCATGATCGTTCCAAGACAAATCTGAAGATCAGCGTTGCATATTTTCCTTTCCAGGTTCTTGATTTATGAGCTATAATGTGTGCATTGTACATTCTTACATGTGATTGCATTATTAATTTGGTGAGTTTGAAATTTGCATTTTACTTCTTATGCATTGATCTTATTTCTCTTCAAATTTTGAAAAAGAAAAAAAAAAACATATATTCCAAAAACACAAAAAATCACAAACTTTGAAAAATAAATAAATTTTTTACAACATCGTTGGATGAGTGTCAGCAGGGCTCTTTATAGTGGTATCAGAGTGGTTTCCTGCCTGCCTAAAGGGAATTGGGATGGCACAAAGATTTATACCAAGATTTCATTATACTTGCAAGGGTAGAACTTCGCCACCAGGTGAAGGCGAACCGGAAATACAGTTTGGCACTATGGGTGACAGAGATGCTGGTAGTTCGGGTAATAATATAGACAAAGAGTCTAGGGATATGTTCAGGGACCTTGCACATGGTCAGCGTTAATTGGCAGCTGGTCAGCATCAGGTTGCTGATGTTCTGCAGCAGTTCTCTGATACTTTGCAGTGCATTTCACTACCTAGTGGCCATAGCAGAGACAAGGGTATGAGGAGTATTTTGATAATTTGAAACATAATATAGCTCATTTTGCAAAGTGGGAAGCACTACCCTTGCTTATTGGTTGCCCCATTATCCTCCCTTTGTGAGGTACTATTCTCCATCACTCCCAGATCTGTATAGGCAGTGATGCCAAATGTTTGTCCCGTAGGGGCTCGGTTAATGCATTTGAGAATAATTAGTAGTGTAACAAAAGAACACAAACACAATGTTCCAGAAAACTCACTAGCTTCTTTTTTTAATTCATCAAATGCTGACATCATACACCAAGTATAACAGCAATTACGACAATGCCAGCAACCGCTCTCCTATGATATGATAGGATGTCTCTCAGATGTAAATACATAACATATATAAGGGTTGAAGGGTTGCAATGCCAAGCATTGCGACTATCCCAACTAGCCACCCCTTCGACTAGCTAACTAGTATCAACAATTCATAATTACCCGACAGAAAAGATATGAACGTAAGTTTCACCATGATTCACCAACAATAATATCTTTTATCTTCTGTTTAACTTCAACTAGTCAACATAAACAGATCCTATTCTAAAGGAGAAGATAGGAACCATTCAACACTGTAAAATAACACAAGTAATTCACCATGCTTCCAAGAATGAATCTGGAATTACTTTGGGAGCATTTGAGTAACAATTTCTGCAAAATCTTCCTTACAATTGGTTTGAGCTAGCCTTATCTAGAGGCTTTAAGTACAATGGATGGCCAATTGTTTTATTGCACTTTCAATTTGACACAAATGATTAGTTACAATATTGTTCTATAGCAGGTTCAGGTCAAAACAAGTGTGAACCCCTAAAAAACACGCACCAAACCAGCATAGAATACCTCCTAAGGATGCTCAATAACTTCACACATACCCAGTGCTATTAATAGGCCCTAAGATGACATGGAGTAATAATTTGCAGGCCTGATCATCTTTTTCAGTCGTCACTAAGCAGTGTTATGAAACAGGGGCAACCAGCATAAACAATTCAAAACCACCTTTTCACTTAGTTTACTCATTAAGTAATGGAGTGAAAATCAGAGACCTTGTGAAGGCACTACTTAAGGGGATGAATAAACCCAATATGTATGCATTTCTACTTACGGACACTGCACCAGCTGATCAGAAGGTCTATACAACCAGCAAGGACTTGGGTATGACTTCCAACACCATTGAATCTACTGAACCAGACATGTACAGCAGGCAAGTACAATGAATGACATTGGTCAATAAACAAATTAGTTTGTAAACCCTTATAGCAGACCCTAATAGTACGACCTGGTTAGGAAAGAAGTGGTACATTCAGCAATGTCTGTTTCCAATTGCCCAAACAGAAATTCAAACAAATTTGCAAAACAAAATTGAAAACCACGCTTTAAAATGTGCTTTTAGAGCACACCCAATTTTTTTTAACTGAAACTCCAAGCTGTAAACTTTGATGAAGTGCAGTGGTTATTCGAAAATAGAACCACTCGAATTTAGCTAAAGCTTGTCTCTGAATTCCAAAACTGGAAATCTAGTGTGGGTTTTCATCCTCAAAAGATTAAGAAAGAACTCGGGTACAATTCAACAACATATTAGTATAAGAAATATTGAGTGCATATGCAGATGAGACCCCCAACCTCCTTTTATAGCTTTGGTGGGAAAATTACCAATTAAAAATAATATGAAATAACTTATTTTCCCACTGAAAAGTCTCTTTGAAATATTGAAATGACTTTTATATGCAGGCCCATCTTCACTTTTTCCCAGGCGTCTGTTTTTGAGAGGATATAAATTAACTTTATAAATTGTAATAAGTAAGTAAATAATTTAACATTGAACTTTAGAAACCTCAGTATATATTTTAAATAGTCCACCCAAGTTGTATAAAACACTACCAAGGCATCCGAATCCAATTCTGATCATACCATGATGTAACTGAAACAGTGAGATGTTGACTGGTGCTAACTTGGAGATTGATAAAAAATAGATGTGCTGTCAAGGAAGCTTGGAGAACATCACATAAATCCAAAAATCCTTCTGAGAGCAATACTGAAATGAATGATGCAAACTAAGCTCAATGTTAACAGCGAAAACCAAGAAAGACTGAACTTGTGCTCTCTGAGATCTTTGAGTGCGCTTACCAATATTTAGCCAATGGGAATTCTGGAAAGCTAATAAGCACTCATTGACTAGGTTTGAGAAGGGGACATTGCAGTTCTTCTCAATCGCAAGAGTTTGGAAATGCTTCTAAAAGTGTCACTACAACCCATCATGTCAATTGAGCACGTTGTTAATGGAAACCAAGAAAGACTAACTTGTCCTATCCAAGATATTTGGAGTATCATTACCAATACCAATTATTCTACAAGTACTTGGTAAATAGGCTAATGGTGACCATACTAACCAGGACTGAAAAGTGGACATTACATTGCACATCTTCTATCACTCTAGATAGTCATAGATGGCATGTACACTTATGTGATGGAACTATGATTATCATTGATAATCATTGATATATTTTATTCATTTGCATCTTGTTTGTTGTGTACTTAATATTTAAATTTTAGATGTACATGTTTGTTTATTGAACAATCATATTTAGCAATTAATAGGGATGATTTAGCAGCATATCAATTACTAGCAGAAAATGGGATGTTTAACAATATTCTTTGTTTTACTTTCAACTGTCTCAACTAACAAGCTTAACCCTATATTTAAGGAAAATTTGAGCTTTTCAGTCTAATCAAATAAAATTTATATGAAAACCATCACATCTTCTGTTTGTATTCCAAGTTGATTAACAGATCAGATCACATATAATCATCCCAATTGTGCTAGGAGTCAGCAAATATTGAAATCACCCAAATTCAATTGCAGAAGTTGCATCGTGAATTATCTTGGGATGCAAAATAAAGTTTCTGAGCTTAGCAGTTGCTGTCCAGCACTGAACACTTTACAAACAACTGCTACAGAATATATGATATTAGATTTTTAAGTAACAATATTGCCTTTCCTTCCTTGCTGTCTATAGAATTGGAAACACCTAATATCTGTTCCAGGGTCCTCCATAAAGGTTGGTGTAGTTTTATTTTGCTGATAATTCGGATGAAATACACGGTTCTCTCACAAAAATTATTCCAAATCCACTGTAAGGTCTGTTGCAGCTTTATTATTCTGGTAATTTGAGATAAAATCTTGAATCATTGCCTAAAATGCTTATATGGATAAAATCTTGCATTTCCAAATGTTAGATAAATTATTGAATTTTATTGTTGAGTTTCAAGGTCTTAAATTTTTGGTGCCTTCTGAGTTATTGCCGAGTCAGTTTTTTGACTATAGTTGGAACTTAGTACTCAACACAAGTGAACACTAGGAAGATATAAAGCACAAAGAGTGACTTCCTTATGCTTGTAATTGATTCTAATATTCCGAGAAAGTTCAAAAGATATGCTTTTCTCACTTCCAACCGGTTTATCTTGATCTAATGTTTCTTGGATAAATATGTTTCTGTATGGTATGCTTTACATTTTTCCATGGTTGTTTATGAAGTATAACATACGCTTCTACACCTCAAATGCATATTCTGCCTGCAACTTAAATAAATTCGACTATCATCTGGATGAAAATTCAAGTAGCATTGAGTGGTAAAAATTAATGTCGACAGTTAATTTTTCAAGGACAATCTTTTTCAGTACAGATTTTTTGTTTTTTTTGAAGGACATGAGTTGGTAATTTTAGACTGCACCAATTGAGAGTCTGAATTTTTATCTGCAAGAACTATCTTGTGTTTAATTTTTCTCGAACCATCATGTCTAGAGGTTTCTAGCATTCACATGCTTTATGTTGTAGTTGAATCCCACATTTTGTTGAAATTGCCTATGAACAATGTTTTTTCATTCTTCATATAGTCCCTGTCAATGATCTCCCCAGAACAAAATTTCTGCCCTTATATCTTTCAATCTTTCGTCCAATGTTTTACCCTATGCCAGTTATCTTTGTTTTTGAAAACAAATGTTTACATCTAACAAGGATCTGGTTTGGAACCTCAATGGAAACATTCTTCTTTTCTCGGTCCTCTCACAGATACTAGCATGATACATATGGGATGCATAATAACATGAATAACTACAACCTTTGAACAAGTCCTTCTACAACCCTACTATCAGTATCACAGTATCTTGTAATAATGAGTAGAAGATTTGAATTTTTTACAATGTTTTTTTTCCAGTCATCAATGTCTAATTTATGATGATACATGGTTTTTTTAACATTTTATTAAGTAGATTTTATGAACATTGGAAATATTGCCTCATCTTTTTTGCATTTTTTTGTGATTATGTTAGCATTTATCCGATTTTGTCGAGTCAACATTTCTCCACAAATCCTAAATTTGGAAAATGTGATATTTGTCTGATATTTTCTGGTTTACTTTTGCATTGTGCATTGCATTAAACTCCAAAAATATTGACTTGTTTGTAGGGGTTTTATATTTTCAGCCAGAAATTGAAGCCTATAGTTCATCTCCCATTTTCTGCTGTTTCATATGGTAAGTTTCTAGCTTCTATTGTGTGAGTTAATATGGAAGTATCCTTCACTGAAGCTTTTAGTATGATTGTGTTCTGTTTTGACATTTAATATTATATTCTGGCTCTTCTCATTTCTTGCATCCCGATCTAATTTTTTGTGAGATATGTGAATAATCTAGACATATGTAGGTAGGTACAATATAGCATTGGACTTATGCTTTGCTTTCTATTTCCTTGTGTTATTGTTGTCATTTAGCTTATGCTTCACCTAGTGAGCAATGAAGAACTTAGTAATGGGTGAGTAAAGGTTTCCTTTCATTAAGTAAATTGTGATGAAAAGGCATACAAAGGGTTTCTTTATCTGCTGAATATATAGCGAGTGAAAGCCTTAATGCACCAATCTTATAGCGAATAAAATGCACCAATCTTATCTTTTTAATACAACATGGAAGGTTGGAATGTGTGAGTAGCCTTTGTTTGATAACCAGATTTATAGGCGTAAACAATCTTGGGTGAGCTATTGCCCACAGTTTTAGTGTTTTCAATGAATTATTAATGATGCACCAAGTGGTAATTGGAGCCTCTCACTAATTTCACCATAGCTTATAAAAGGTAAAATTTCCAATGGTGTTTATCCATGATATACTTTGACAAAGGAAGAGATGATGGATTGCCTTGACAACTCACAATATAGCGAGAAAAGGATGACCTTATTTGAGAGGCAAATGAATGTAGACTTTGAAGACAAATGTAACAACTCTTTGTGTCACTTGGATCCTCCAAGGTGACGTTAGAGGAGTTAAATGAAGCCAATAAAATTCCTCTTTTAAGTTGAAGATGGAGAATTTTTTATACTGTTTTGGGAAGAAGATTGATGCACACACATGGTTAAGAATGACATATATAATCTTGAGGGTGTGTAATGTTCCCATTATTAGGGTTATTTTAGGACAAGTAACACTTGCAAAATAATGGTTAGAAACTTAGAATCACAACAATAACAAAACTAACTATATTATTCTACCCTCTAATTTAACTCCATTCTTAAGGACGTCTCCAAATTGGGTTTCCTAGCTCATAGCTACCTCGCCGTCTTCTTGGGAGCGCACCCCTTAAGATTCTTGTTGGACGGACATCCTCTATCTAAGGCCAATCACATATGCATATGTTGACATCATTATAATATTTTGGCACATGGAGATTATCCATTGATTGCCGACCATGGTCAAATGGAGATCTTAACATCTCACATAGCCCATGCTTCTAGTCTCATTAATCTCCATGGTGCTAACCCCAAAGGTTAACACAATATTATTTAATTTCCACTATTCCTCATATGAGAAACTATATATATTATCATAATAAAATACATTCACATTATTCATAAATAAATAAAATCATATTATATCCTTCAGATGAATTTTTTTTATATATTATTTCTTATTTTGTAATTGACCATCTATCATGTAATATATATATATATATATATATATATATGTATATATAATGTTCATATAAAAAGATTATTTATAAATGATCATTATACCTTATCAACTGTTACCTTTGTTTGATACTCGAGGCCTTACTTCCTTTGTTCACTCCTTATATATATTATCAGGGTTATCACATTAATGGATGATCTCCTTAACTTGGTTTGGTGTCTTGGGAGTTATTCAAACTTGGGTTTGTGCGCACCATCTTATCGCGCAAGTGTTCTACCTTTTCGCTAACATTAGTTATGTGCCACATCTTCCCCTATAGTGGGTCCCTTTCCACGTCATAGTGTTATCTTCTTGCTTTTTAAAATATAATCTATTGTGATAATTATTCTCCAGTGAGATGGCTTAATCGTTGAAATGACAACTTTTGACCTCTTAATATTCCCCTTGCCCAATAACAGTCATCGATCTACGTGGCTTGTCGATGCTAACTTTGGAATCAGTGAAGTGGATCGTTACAAATCTCCATTTCATGATATCGCTCATGAAGTTTGTAACACGTGTTGTTGACTAGTTCTCAAATATTATTTCGGCTTCTTTCCCCCTTGTTTATCCAACCATTTTGTAGTACTTATAGCATGTTGGTACATGATTGGTCGTGTCTCTTCCATTTGACCAAATTAGTATTTTTGTTAAGATTTTGTTTTAATATAGGAGTTGGACGATAGTTAGGAATATTCATAAGATTTGTTTAATTTGACAAGTAACTATATTATTAATATGCTTTTGTGATTGGTACAATTGTTTAGATGTGTTAGGTAATTCATGTATTAAATTTTATTTTATTGCTAAATATTTCTTAATGACACTTGATGATTTAGTCGCTTAATTGAAATCTATATATTGATAGTTTTATTAGTAATTATTTAAAAAATTAATTTTTCATTTTATTACTAAATATATCTTTTTAATCAATTATTTATTTTAGTAAATTTATATGACAATTAGGGTTATCACAATCCTACCCTCTTGAAATTGCTTTTCCCCGAGCAGTTATGACTTTTGTTTAATGATACAACTAAGAGTTAATAAGTGCATATAGATTGAATGATATGAATGACTTCAATATGATTATTCATGAGCTACTCAGATTAGTGAACATAACATTGATCCTTAGTAGTAGGTGATTGATCAGTGATCAATTTATCAATTGGTTTGTGTTTGACATAAAATGATTAATAGCGTTCATGATGTCAAAGTTAGTGAGTTGACTAGATAATTCTAAGCATAATTTAATTGGTATCATATGATTGGTCTTCATAGTTTCACTGTCTCTTTATTAGCATGTTGGGCTTAAACATTTAAAAAAAAAATTCTTACATGATCTCTTTAGAGTATGGAAATTTAATTGTCGCAGGGTGCTAGATACACGTCTACGAGCAGGCTCCCTCAAGGCATTGGGATTGTATTTTCGGACCCATCTTGGACTCTTTCCTCAGGGATTTTGGAATCATGTTCTTACCTATCTTGGGCTCTTTCCTCAAGGAATTTGAAACCATGCCCTCACCCATCTTGGAATCTTTTCTTCAAGGTATTAACCTATCTTGGAATCTATCCATCTTGTGAGGATTTGCTTTGCCTCTCCCATCTTGACAATATTTGTTAAAGTTGTAGCTTCAGTCGGATTGATTCGTTCTAATATACATTATTCATTATTGTTATTGGTAGATCATCATTTCCTATATAGTTATCCAAGTTAAATAATATATATTATTGTATATAATACACACACACACACATATACATATTATTGTATATAATATATATATATTATAGTATTTATTAGATATATATTGTTAGACATATTATTATTTATGTTAATATAATATTATTAAGTGATGATTACACCATAGAGACATGTCTCTTCATGAGACATGTCTTATCCTCTCATATTTATATGAGATCCAAATCTGCATTTGGAACATATCAATTGCAATGGCCATGTTAGTACATTTGTAGAAAAGATCCATGTTACTCAACATGGTATCAGAGCCAAACTGTAAATGTAAGAGACGAGTTTGTGGCAAATAAAGAGCACACAAAATCATCAAATGAAGAATAACATATTGATTGGTCTGAAAGGATGAGTATGTAGGATAAAAAGTGAGGGGAATTAATACCATAAACTATGGATGGGAATACAAGGTAATTAAAATTGAATCAGAATCACTACTACACAAATAATATTGTTAACTTCAAATAAATTATTATTGCATTCCTAGATGGACTAAGAAAATGAGACACTATAAACAATATCGTTATTTGGTAGAAGATTACTCAATAGAATTCTAGCATTTGGATGTCATGAGAAATATGAGAATATACAGAACCGACAATGATCTCTAGACCTTCAAACTATCCAGCTGAAGAGAAAATTAAATCAATAATTAACACAAGTCCACTAGCAGAGAAGAGTATTCATGCGTAGATTAGGTATTAAACAGAGTTGTGCATGCACCTCACAATGGGTTTCAGGAGAAATACTTACAAGCATTCATTAGTTCACTATTTATCCTTGGTAGAAAATGTTAACTAGTTGTCTTGTTTGAGGACATTGAACACTTGTTATAGAAAAGACATTTTCTCTATAAAACAAAGTCAGAGATTATTTTAATAAAACCAAACCATCACAGATAATTCATAGCAGATCTAAAAATACATTTCAAAACAGAGATGGAGGTTTACAGACATAGGTGACATCTTCCATGGTTTATGCACTATATGATTGCAACAAAGGCTTGATAGACAACTAGCTTGGAGTTTGCCGTCATCCATGTATATTGTGTTCGATGGAAACTATTGAGATAAGCATACACGTCCCCTAAAGCATATCCATTATCTCAAATATTGTCTATTGCACAACTCTTTGACAACAATGAATATGAAGGACATGGATGGTATGAAGGAAGAGATAAGTCAATCTGACCACTAAGTAATAAGGGACAGAAGGAAGATATCAAACTCGTTCCTAGGAAAGTGTACCAAACAAGTATTTGGAAGGGAGCGATAAGGAGTATAATATTATAATCAAATAATAAGTAAAGGACGACATCCAATTGGAATACGTGGAATGAGGGAGAGATAAGGAGAAATTGATGTGGAGTATGGAGATAATAAGATCGAATAAGGGAATATATAAAGCTGACCCACTAATGAATATTCATGGACATTCGGTGTGATATGAGCAGACATCAGTTCGATCCCTATGAATTGCAACACCCAAAATATCTTGAGTGTACATTGACGTGGGATGTGGAAGGCATGACCCTAATGTAATATATTATATATGTTGAATAATGTGAGATGTTCTTTTGAGTTTGCACACAATTATCATCAAATAGGGATCTAGGGGTCTACGTGCTTGGATGCACACATCAATGTGGTGACAAGTACTAATAATAAGGAAAGGTTTGAACTAAGTAACATGGCATTTATAATAAGTACATCGGGCATTTTAAGATAATGTGAGGTACAAACCCCTTATTTTTACTATGCAATAAAAATTCAAATATGTTATCATGTGTTTTATATATCAAAGAGTTAATGTGATTGAAACATGTTAGGGTAATAAATTTTTCTTGCATATATGATATGAGGAAATTATATTTTATATATAATTAGAACATTATGAATTCTCATTTTATAAATGTGAAATCACTTTCTTGATTTTAGATTATGGAATATAAATCTCTTTAAAGTATAAATACATGAATTTATAGAATTGAGAATTATAATGCGAATCATGATAATATTAATGAGAAATATATTTATGTTGTTAGTATCAAGTATGAGTTAAAATTACGAATATTCAAATTAAACATTCTTATTTATTATACTATAAGAGTTATATGCCTTGATCTTTTCCTTCTAAAATGTTCTTGCAGGAAAAAGAGGGAGATTGAGATTTAGAGGGAGCTTGGCATTTCAGTAGAGGCAACCTTGAAAGAGAGGGAGCATATAGAGGAGATGATTCAGTCAACGCTTGGTGATCTTTGATCATATTGATTTAGAGGGAGTAAACCATGATACGATGGATTCTCCTGTGATCAATAAATTGTCCCAGTCAAGAGGACTGTGATTCATACATCGTGACCATGTGATTTTAATGAGCCTACCCCTTGTGTACATCGTGAGGAAGTGACAATTTCCACATGATCATCACTTGTATTTGGAGAAGTTGTTGTATGGTGACGATCTTACAATAACTTGTATTATAAGATCAAATAAATTGAGTAAATGGTGAATGTCTTACATTTTGATGCAGGAGCATCCAGAGGTATAAGGGCAATCCTTTGTCACCCAAAAAAAATATACTTAGACTTAGTTTCTGTTTCATGTGTTTTCATTTTTGGATACCCATTTGGGTCAAATAAAGGTTCCAACTCTCACAGTTCCACTATCAGTGTGTTTGAAAATCTCGAAAAAATAGGAGCATGTAATTGGGCCATCATTTTGGTGACCTAGAAAGTGTAAATTGGCCAGATGAATGTAATTGTGATTTAGAGCATTCCAGAAAAAGAATCAGGTCAATAGGCCCCACGGTTTGAAAGTTATTGCAGTTTTTCGGATTTTGGAGACCTCCTAAGAATGCTTCAAAGTCAAGTTAGGGGCATTAAATGACCTCGAAAGGGGCCGAAAAATGGGGGATGAGCGAAGCTGGTCCATAGGGCTATAGAGCGCTTCGAGAGCTTTCCGAAAATGTAAACGGTTCGTCAATCGGAGCTACGGTTCAAAAGTTATGCCTCCCGGAAGTTCGGTCACCGTTTTTGGATTCTTCTAGATTTGCACCGACTTCTAATGCAGCTTCTGGAAGCTTCTATTTGGTCGATGGATGCCTACTAGCACTTTCTAGAATGTACTCCTAGTCCTTAACCCTCCGGGGTCTATTTAAGGAGATTTTTGGCATTGTAAAAGGCAGTTCGGAGTGGAGTTTGAGAGGAGGTACTGTAAGGAGAAATTATCTCCAGATTTATGCTATTGTAAGCCCTTAGGGCAATTTTTGAAGTTGATTTTCCCGTACTGTTGTACTAGCTTATTTTCTCAGTTAATATAATTTTCCCTTTTCTGTTGTGTCCATTCTGTTCTTGGGTCGTGTCCCCATCACATTTCAACATTTTGAGAAGACCATTACTCAGAGTATTTGGTGAATATCATAGATATTGAGAGGGAGTAATTGATAGCGTAATTTTAGTGATAAGGAAGGAAGTATGAAATGGGAATGTCGATTCAATGAATAAGGATGTACATTTACTGTCAAAATAAGATATTCATAGTAACTACCACCTTAAACAAATTGAGAGCGAAACCTTTATTTCATTTAATACAAAAGGTGCTAGGCATCGTGGGCCCACCTTTTGAGAGAAAACTTACTAAGGAGAGTGGTCATCATAGTGGTAGCTGAGATAGGAAATATACAATTCAATTGAACAACATTTTGTCAATAGGGTGCATATACATTGAGATCACAAATAGATTACAAGCTTACTTCTAAAGCGAATTGGTAGAAATTTTTTGACTCCATAAAATGAAATGAGTGGAAATTATACATTGTAGGGGCACTTAAACCATCTTTAAAAGGGGGAGATGTCAGGGAAGGGGCATCATCAGAGTTTCAAATTTGAATCATGATTTGATTTGATGCATATGAGCTTTCATTAAAGTAGCTTGTATCAAAGTTGTGTAGATAAGTATTCTTCTCTTTTACATTCATCTACTTATTGTAGTCTCTGTCCTATTTGTAATTCAATACATACTAAAAGAGTTATTTGCCTTCATCTTTTTTTTTTGAGGATGTTCTTGTAGGAAAAGAAGGCTGTGATCTAAAATTTATTAGTCATCTAATGATCAGACTGGATAAAGTAAGGCTCTTAAAGCGAATATTCTTGATGATGATTAAGAGGGAGTCTTAACACTTAGTCAAAGGCAATATAAGAGTTCAGAAGGTTGATATTCAGAGGGAGTCTAAAAATACATGGTGTGACTGCATGATTATAAAATGGACCTACCCATGTATACATCATGAGGAAGTAACAAGTTGTCACTAGAAAGTTTGAAGATTGATATCAGATTCAGAGGGAGTTTGACATACATTCTTAGGCAAAGAGAACTCTAAGCGAGTAACTAGAGGACTTGACTTCCCAAGATCATTGTTCAGAGGAAGAATTTTGAAATGATATCTTCTCTATGAGGAGAAGTTCTAAGTGAAATTTCTTTTAATCCATTCTTCTCTGTGATAGAGAATTGAGGTGAAACCCTTTGTACCACCCTCTAACTTGGTTCATGGTGGTTACTATTTCACATACAATATGTAATGAAAGGTGACGATCTTTGATGTGTGTAAGGTCACTATTGTAAGGCGATGACCTTATCAATAGTTTGACCCATAGATGTAAAAATCGCCTGAGGAGATTAATCGCCTAGGCCTGAAAAAGTTTAATCGGGAAAAATCGGGAAAAAATCGGGGAAAAAATCGGGAACTAAAAAACCACTAAATTTTAATAAAAAAATGCGATTTTTTTACAGAATTCAATGTTTTTTTGCATCTAATGACTTAATTACTAACAATACATAAGAAACAATCATGTTTAGATATATATCAATGCAAAAAGAGTTATTAATTGGTAAATTACTAACAAGTAAGTAGTGACAAGTTGTAAATTACTAACAACTAACAAGTTCACAACACATGAGAAGTATTCTCATAAATAAAGTGTCAAATGTAAAGAGTTCAAATAAGCACATCAACATGACTACAAATAAGTACAAATGTCAAATACAGGACTACATCTTCCTCTTCCCAGTCACTTTACTAGCGAGTGCGGGAGAGGGTAAAGCTCTAGAACTAGAACCCCGCAGGGTTTGTGCCCGTGTCTGTGTCTGTGCCAATGCAGGAGATGGTATAGCTATAGAACTAGATGTCGGTATCTCCACATTCACTGCGCGCAAGATGTCAAGGTCCTCTGCAGTAAGCTCAATGTCATCATCCTCATCATCGCCCTCCTCGATGTCATCCAAATCGATGTCATATCCAGTTCCACCCCCTTCCTCCTTCGCAGCCTCCTCCGCGGCCTCCCTCTCCAAATTGGAGATGTCCTCCTGTGTAAATAAGGGAGCCTGCTCTTGTGCCGTCCAATCATAATAAGGATCTATCTCATCCAAATCGATTGGCCCAGGCGGATCTTGTTGCGCCTTTTTCATGCGCAATTTAAGATTATATTGCACATAGACCATGTCATTCATCCTCTTTTGGGACAACCTGTTTCTCTTTTTTGTGTGGATGGCCTCAAACAAACTCCAGTTGCGCTCACAATGTGATGCGCTACAAGGCTGTGATAGGATTCTGAGAGCAAATTTTGCAAGATTTGGAGTGCTTGCACCCCAAGTGGTCCACCAAGCCACTGCATCACAAAAATTGTACAAGTTAGAAAATACTAATAGACAACAAAAAATGAAACATAAATATTAATTTAGCATTTGAGATTCAGAAGTTTGCAAATGTATTACCTGGGGTTTGTGTAAGCCTTGCTCTCTTGCAGAGAGAAGTGGAGAACACCTTGCCTGCTGCTGAAGTGAAGATCTCCTGCTCAGCGATGATTTTATCTCTTGTTTCCTCGCTGGTTACCATCTTTTCGACGCACTCACTTAGGCCTCTGATGACCTCTCCATCATGATCTGCATATGTACCATCAGCCCTAAAACCAAAAACCAAAAACAAATAAGTCTTCCAATTTTAGTACACACCCAACACCCTACGAAAGCAAAATGAACTCAAGTCTTTGTTAACTTAAATTTGAGTAAGAATGAGCTTACAGTATACCTAAAACGTGGGTTGAGGAAATATCCTGCTGCATGAATGGGTTGGTGAAGCTGATTATTCCACCTTCTATCAATGATCTGCCAAATGGGTTCATATTTGATGCTTTCCCCCTTGTAGTAATTTTTGACAGATTCTTTGGCCTTGTCCATGGCCTCATATAGTTCACCCATTGGCGTTTGGTCTCCATCAACCAAACGCAAAACTCTGACTAAAGGCTCAGACACCTGCAATATAAATTTGAAATTAGTTGACAAGTTACAAAATTATTATTTACTTGAGTTACAAACTTAGTATGTTATAAAGTTGTAAAGTGCAAACTAAAACTTAAAGTTCTGTAGTTACCTTTACTATTTCATCAGCCTTATCTTCAAAATATTTATCAAACACAATCCGCACAACATTCTCTCCTTCACTCTTCTTTGAAAATGTGGAAGCAAGCCATTTTTTGGAAACAAACATTTGCTTCAAAGAAGCCAAATTATCGAGAATGCTTTGCAATGTCAAAAAAATCGTTGCAAACCTTGTGACGGCAGGCCTGACAATTTCTTTGCCATCAGTGTGCTCTCTCATCAGGCTAAGGACCCATGGGTGATTGTATATGTATTTTGTCACCCGCCTTGCATCCTCCACAATTGGAGTGACCCACTCAAGTTTGCCCATGTCCTCCAAAAGAAGGTCAAGGACATGTGCTGCACACGGGGTCCAAGAGAGAGTGGGGTGCCTCTGCTGTAGGAGTTTTCCTGCCAATTGTAAAAGCAAATACTAATTAGTTTCCAACTTTTCAAATATATCAAACTATTAAAAATTCTTCTTGTGAAATTCACAATGCACATGCAACATAAAATTACGGTTTACCTGCTGATACATATGCAGCAGCATTGTCTGTGATGATTTGCACCACATTTTCAATGCCAATCTCTAAGACCATATTCTCCAACATCAATGCTAATGTCTGAGCATTTTTTACCTTGTTGGAGGCATCGATTGATTTCAGGAACACCACATTATCATTACAGCAGGCCAAAAAATTAATTATGGTCCTGCTCTTCCCATCCGTCCACCCGTCAGAAAGAATGGTGCAACCAAATTTTGTCCATTCTTGTTTCTGTTCCTCAACAAATGCTTTGGCCCTCTCAACAACATTTCCAATAAGCCTACAAAAACAAAATTTAGTTATGTCTTAGATTCTTAGTAATTTAAAATTGATTTAGACTTTAGTAATCAACATTCTAATTTCTAGATAAATTAATTAAAATTTAGAACTAAGTAAAAAGTTAAAAATTAAAAGGAAATCGAGTGTAATAAAATTATTCGCTTACCTGCCACCCAACACAAAACGAGAAGGGGACTTGTACCCCTTTCCTGCAACTGTCAACCCTGTGGCCAAAGCCTCCCAATAGGGACTGTCAACAACACTAATAGGAAGGTTGTTGAAAACCCAGAAATCTGCTAGTGCATTGTCCAACTGGTCATGGACCTCCTTATTCCATCTAGTGGCCTCTAATGAAGGTTGTGCACCAGGTGTGTGCCTCGTCACAAAATAGCTCCCTATCCCAGAAGCACCTGCTGATCCTGATGGTGCGGAAGTGCTAGGAGGTGTAGGAGTGGGAGTGGGAGTGGAACTCGTGAAAGAAAAAACACCCTGTTTGCGGACACGCGGCCCACGATAAGAGCCAGCCATGCTCTCAATGGCTGCCTCCTCCTCCTGAACATCAACGAAACTGCCCTGGGTCTCTGCTATGGCTGCCCTGACATGCAATTTATTCCGCTCTCTTTGCAATTTTTTTTGCTCTCCAGCTGCGAGCAAGGCATTTGCAAACCTTTTTATTTCTTCTGTTGTATTCTCACAAGGATTTGTATCATGTTTTGAGATCCCTGCGATGTGATATTTGAACCGGTAAATGCCCCCGGATATTACTTTTTCACATCGAATGCAAATCACTTTGGTTGGTTCATCAGGTGCTTCATAGGCATATTTCCATGCTTGATCTCTCGCATTCTTTGGCCTGGTGCCAATGTAGCCTGAGGGGCATGGAGTCAATGGCCATTTGTCTGCCATTTAAAACTGCTGCGGGCTGCCTACACATACAAATTTTTAAAAAAAACTATAAATAAATTATAACAAGATCAAAATTAACAGTTAAACAAAGAATTCAAGCAACATTCCAATAACAGCACCAATAAATTGAAATCCAAATAACATTCAAACAAACTAGCTGCTAGGGTTTCAAATTTTTTTAGAAAGGGCAAATTTTTAGCATAAATTTGATCTAGAATGGAAAAAAATGCAAATGAATGCATTTAATCTTGCTTACATTCATCAAATGCATTCCTAACTAATTAGGAATGTATTTTTATCCATTTACATGCAAGAAAAAAAAATACAATCTCTTGCAAAAACAAAAAACAAAGATTGAAATCACTTACCTAGTAACGAAGAAATCGAATCAAAAGGCCTCCAAATGCACTTGATTCTGCCTATTTCTTGCCAAGAACTCCTTCTCTATCCTCTCCTCTCCAAAACACCCTAAGCAATGTAAAAACATAATGAA
Organism: Cupressus sempervirens; assembly: GCA_028749045.1. Taxonomy (NCBI): domain Eukaryota; kingdom Viridiplantae; phylum Streptophyta; class Pinopsida; order Cupressales; family Cupressaceae; genus Cupressus; species Cupressus sempervirens. The sequence goes on along the minus strand of CM053784.1, from coordinate 602,969,256 downwards.
AAAAACGTGTTTTTTCGTCACTTTATGTGACTGCCGGGCGTGAGCGATTTTTTGCAAAAAAATCGCGATTTTTAGGCGATTTTTTAGGCGATTAATCTGCGATTTTTTGGAAAAAATCTGCAAAAAAAAATCGCGATTTTTGGGGCGACTAAATCGCCGGCCCCAAAAAATCGCGATTTTATCTCGTATCGCCGATTAATCGGCGATACTCACATCTATGGTTTGACCTATCTCCTAGATACACTACATTAACTTGTAGCACCTAAATGTGTTGGATGTCTAGGAGCAAGTGTTATCATGGTTCTTTGGGTTAGATTTTGCCGGACACCATTATAACCAAGTCATCATGGTTCATTGGGTCAGATTTTTCCGGACACCATGATAACCAACTTGTTATGGTTCTTTAGGTCAGATCTTGCCAGACACCATGACATAGTAACTATTATAGACCACACTTAAGGTGGTGTTTAAGCTTATATTAAAGTTATGGAAATTGCTTCAATTGTGTGTTATGAAAGGTGAGAAATTTAGCCTCATAGTGAATTGAATAGCATACTGAGATGATAGCTCTTCATATACTTGAGAGTATAATATGTTCTTGAAATCCTCCCTAGCTAAGATTGAGTGTTAAAGTCGTCGCTTCCGTCGGATTGATTCTTTCTAATATACATTATTTTTATTGGTAAATCATCATTTTCTATATATACTTATTCATGTTAAGTAATATATATATATATATATATATATATATATATATATATATATATATATATATATATATATATATATATATTATTGTATATAATATATATGTATATGTATATTATATATTTTTATTGTTATACATATTATTATTTATGTTAATATAATATTATTAAGTGATGATTACACCATAGAGACATGTCTCCTCTCATATTTATGTGAGATCCAAATATGCATTTGGAACATATCAATTACAATGGCCATGTTAGTACATTTGCAAAAAAGATTCATGTTTCTCAACAATATTTACTTTTTAAATTTATGAGTTTATATTCATCATTTGTGTAATCACGTTTTGAGGCTTCATTATCACATGTATTCAATGGATTGATCTCTTATTGATTGAAAATTAAAATACTTATGTTCATATTCACCCTACAGGATGGCAAGATCAATACTAGTGTAATGTCTCTCCTATAAGGGTTGGTTTGGGACAACTAACACCTGCGAAATAATGGTTAGAATTACAACAATAAAAAACTAACTATATTATTCTACCCTCTAATTTAACCCCAATCTTAAGGAAATCTCTAGATTGGGCTTCCTAGCTCATAGCTAACTTGTCGTCTTCCTGGGAGTGCACCCCTTAAGATTCTTCTTGGGTGAGAATCCTCTATCCAAGGCCAATCACATATGCATATGTTGACATCATCATAATATTTTGGCACATGGAGATTATCCATTGATTCCCGAACATCATGGTTAGATAGAGATCTTAACATCTCACATACCCCATGCTTTTAGTCTTATTAATCTCCATGGTGCTAACCCCATAGGTTAACACAAACATATTATTCAATTTCCACTGTTCCTTATATGAGAAACCATATTTGTTATCATAATAAAATACGTGCACATTATCCATAAATAAATAAAATCATATTATATCCTTTAGATGAAACTCTTTTATATATAATTTCTTATTTTGTAATTGACTGTCTATTATGTAATATATATATATATATATATATATATATATATAATGTTCATATAAAAGATTATTTATAAATGATCATTATACCTTATCAGTTACCTTGGTTTGATACCCAAGGCCTTACCTCCTTCATTCACACCTTATATATATATTATCAGGGTTATCGCATTAATGGGCAATCTCCTTAACTTGGTTTGGTGTCTTGGGAGTTATTCAAACTTGGGTTTGTGTGCACCATCTTACCATTTGAGTGTTCTACCTTTTCGCTGACATTAGGTATGTGCCACATTTTCCCCGATAGTGGGTCCCTTTCCATGTCACTGTGTTATCTTCTTGCTTTTTAAAATATAACCTACTGTGATAATTATTCTCCATTGAGATGCCTTAAGCACTGAAATGACAACTTTTGACCGCTTAATATTCCCTTTGCTGAATAACACTCATCGATCTACGTGGCTTGTCCATGCTTACTTTGGAATCAGTGAAGTGGATCGTTACAAATTTTTGCAGCATGATATCGCTCATGAAGTTTGTAACATGTGTTGTTGACTAGTTAGCAACCCCCTTAACTCGTCAAATATTATTTTGGTTTCGTTCCCCCTCTATCCAACCATTTCATAGTACTTATAGCATGTTGGTACGTGATTGGTCGTGTCTCTTCCATTTGACCAAATCAGTATTTTTATTAAGATTTTGTTTTAATATAGGAGCTGGACGATAGTTAGAAATATTCATAACATTTGTTTAATTTGACAAGTAACTATTTTATTAATTGTTTAGATGTATTAGGTAATTCATGTATTGAATTTATTCTATTGCTCAATATTTTTGAATGATACTTGATGATTTAGTTGCTTGATTGAAATCTATATATTGATAGTTTTATTAGCAATTATTTAAATAATTAATTTATTGATTTAGTTGCTGGATTGAAATCTATATATTGATAGTTTTATTAACAATTATTTAAATAATTAATTTATCATTTTATTATTAAAAATATATTTTTAATCAATTATTTAATTTAGTAAATTTATATGACAATTAGGGTTATCATAGGGTGCAACGAATTTATGACTCTATGGAGACACAAGAATGGCTTTGCAACATCAGGTTGGCTCATGCTAGATAGATATTTAAAACCTTAGATAAGTTTTTATCTAGTTTTTTAAGATTTCATGTCTTGAGTCATAGAACATAATAAAAGTAGGGTAAAGTACAATATACCCAACTTGTAAGAGCAGAGAGAATCTCCATTTTTTTGGAGACAAAGCTCAACTTTGTTAATGTGAGTTTTATGACTCACCAAACTCTACAACAAAATGGTGACATAACTCATCCTCGCTTGATCAAAATCCCGTGTATGCTAAGACTACAAAAGATCATACAAGTGACTCCAAGGTTCCTTTCGTGTCGGGTCTTGACTTTGGATAAACTCAATGGTTGATGTGATTTTCTGTTAGTCACGGTGGGCCTTATGCTTGTGTACTAAAGTTGATTTCAGACCATATTAGATGTGGGAGCCACTAAAAGATTTTATAGTGAAGTACTTCTTTTGGATTTTCACAATTATGCAAAAAGTAAATGAGAAGGGTTTAGGAATTCTACTCTACTCCTAAGGGTAATGATAACAAAAATACAACTTTGATGGACAAATTTCGCAATAACCAAGGTCTGCTTTGCCAAAATTAACTACAACCATGCAAGAACTAGTACAATCTACGGGGGTTTATACAAATGATTTCCATATCACAATGAACTTTATCAAAGCATACAAAGCATGTTGCATGATACAAGTTGTGTACATAAAAGTGAGTTAAGGATAACTTTGCACAACTTACAATCAACAAACTGCTAAAAGTAGGAATTATAGAATTCATCAAAACATCACCACATTCTCCATTGCAATAAAAAATCTAATCTAAATGAGGGAATAAGACAACACGCAAGCCTTAAGACATCAAATGATCACAAAACCTCAATGAAAATTCTATTGCCTCAATAGGTCTTAGCAACAACCTCAGAATTCTATTACTTACGAATGACAAATTAGGCATGTCTATAAGTCCCTAGTTACAATGAGAGTCCCATATGAAAACAATATTTGACGACCTAAATTCTGCCACTCGAACCCTAATTAGGGTTAGGGCACAAAAAGGGAATCTACATTGATGAGAGGGGTCCACAAGGACCAATCAGGACGAAACAAACATCTTAGTGGTAATTAATGTCCACTACGCACGTCCATCTAGTAGGAGAGTGAGGCTACATGACCATGCATTAATGTTTGTCTTCCTTGAATAGATTATTCTTGATTCCTCTCCTTAAATAGAGACGACTAAGTACCTTGTCAACATGATGGATGCCATGTAAAGTTGTGTATTTTGTAATTGAAACATTTTGTAACCTAGATTCATTTGTGATTACTTCTTTTGAATTATCTCTCTTTGAATCATTTTCATCCACACATGTACCTGCTTGGAAAATTATCCTCTTGAAATGGATTGAAATCCCTTGTTCATGATTATGTTATTCTAGAGTTTCTTCACATAGAATTGTTTGATCATGATCATTGATTTTGGTTTTTTCTTCCGTCTTTATTTCCACACTTGAATTGTGTCCTTTGAAGTTCCGAGTCCTGTTTGCTCTGAACTAGAACCTCAAGCATATGCAGCTGAATTTTTTCTCTTGCAAAATAAAACCATTGACATAAGAATCACATAAAACTCTTTCATGTTCTCTCTCTAACATGCTTGCACCTCTTCCTCTTATTCCTCAAACCATTTGCAAATTCATCTCTCTAGAAAGAAATTTTCTCTCCAGAAATCATGCACTTCTCTTTCTTCTTTCATGGGTGCACATTCAATTAATTTGACATCCAAAAAACCAATTTATTTCTCAATGTTGTTACTTTTTGAATTTTTGAATTAATTAAATATCAAATAAAATTCAATACTTCTTTAATTTTGCTTTAAATCCCAGAAATCTAGTTATTTTTCATTTATTACTCTTTGATGAAAACAGTTGATTAATTTTCAAGAATCCAATATTTCCAAATTTAGATTTTGATTTTGGACTCGACTTTCGAATTCCAAGTTTTCAAATTGCATGATCCCAGATTTTGCCGTTGCAAATTCCTTCATTCCACTATTTCAGCTTCTTTACGGACTCCATTATTTATCACTGCGAACATTTTTTACCATTATTGACCATGAGCTCGCTAAATTCATCCTTATAACTATAAGCATACAACCTAATGAAGAAAAAGTCCCCTGCCCCCCCCAAAAAATTAACTCCTAAGAAATGGACGACTTTCATATTCTTGAGACATTAATCATTCTTGCTTTTGATGTCTTTCATGTATTGTTTCTTTTCCAACAATCCACTTCTTTCGTTTAGTGCTAAATTCATTTCACCTTGCTCGATGGACTATTCCCTTTGAAAATGTGTCCTTGACCAACGTAAAAATGTGCTAGGAGCGTGTATGAGAGGAGGTGTGGGATTTATTTTTATGAACTATTTCTTCACTTGAAATTGCGCTTTGTTGTCCTCAATTTTGACATCCCAAATTTGAGGCAACCCTACAAAATTTTCTCATGGATTCGTAGGTGCATCCTATTTGTTTTAATGCATTGATGAGGCATCATGAAAACAATTCATTATCTCCAAATTGTTCTTTGTGCAGTCTTGTCTATGTGTTCTTTTGAAGGTTTTCCGTTGATATTATCCCCAATTGTTTGTTGGTAAGATTTTTTCTTCTCGCACTACAAACGCTTGATTTTTGGTAAAATTTCACATCTTTTCTTTGTTTTTCTCTATGTTGTAAATAGTTTTTGCTTTAGGTGAATAGCCCTTGGAATTCCGCTCGGTTCAAGCTAACTTAGGTCCATATTAGAGTTGTCTAGCTCAAGTAAAAAGGGAAAAAGTGGGGTTTTTCTGGTCAACAATATATCTTTATTAAAAACCTTATAAAAGTGGGCTTTATATTGGTAATTGCACGATATTAAACTATGCTTAATATTTTAAGTGGATTTTGAAGTCCATTTTAAAATTTCAAACTAATTCTGAGTTGATTTTGTTAAAGCATGTAGCTCCGATCTGACAATAACTGTGATCAGCATATGTATACATATCTATATATGTATACCAGTATGGTGCACATATTGTTAATAACAATATATAAACAATGCACACTTGAACCGATGATCATATATATAATGTCTGAGATCTCATTTAAGACATAATCGAAACTTATTTTGATTCCATTGATTTTAGATGACTATCAATCTATATTATATTGGGATGCAATTCATAATGATCGGTAATACATGATTAAGACTTGTGTTAAGTCTATACAAATCAGGTTTGTTAATGTAATGTTCCAAACTGTTTCGGTAATGTTCTTGAAAGTTTCAGAGAGCTCTCGAAAGGTTTTAGTAATATTCCCAAATGGGTTCTGCTCTGATACCACTGCAATGTTCCGAATGGTTTCAGTAATGTTCCTGAAAGTTTCAGAGAATTCCCAAACGGTTTTTGCTTTGATACCATTGTAATGTTCCGTTCTAGAGTTTCCTTATGAAGTCCTGTAGTATGCTTCAAGTATTCTTGTCGTGTGCTTCAGGTAGTCTGGTTGTGTGTTCCAAGAAGTATTCCTCAGTGCTTTGGGTGGCCAGTGCTTCAGGTCAGTGCTTCGGGTGACTAGTGCTTCAACTTAGTGCCTCGGGTTAGTGCTTCGAGTTAGTGCTTCGGGTGGCTAGTGCTTCATGTTAGTGCTTCGAGCTAGTGCTTCAGGTCAGTGCTTTGGGTGGCTAGTGCTTCAGGTAGTTCTCCCTTAGTGCTGCGGGTAGCCAGTGCTTCAGGTAGTGCGGTATTATCTTGATGGTCGTATGGTAGAGTGTAATGATTTGTTCGCTCTGAATGCCTGATAGCGAGTTCTAGAATGCTAAATGTCCGTACGGATGGGGTTGCATAAAGGTCGTATAGTAGGAAGTATGACTGTATTGTTTCTAGGGAAAGTGTACGGTAGGCAATTGTTGAAGTAGATGGTGTACGAATCTTATGTTGTTTACCTTGGTGACCGTACGGGAAGGTAAGAAGTTCATACAGTGAAGTTAGAGGACCGTATGATATGTGAGGAAGTAGATAGGTACGGGGAGTAGTAGTGGATGAAGCCATACGGTAGAGATGGAGGCCGTACAGTAGGCCTGAAGGTCGTATGGCTGCACTTTGAGGCCGTATGATATGCTTGTGAGGTTGTACGATTGAACTTAAGGCCTTTGGAAATGTGGAGATCGAATTGTATTTGATATCAAGACAACATGCTATAATATGCTTTAAAATGGTAGAATAAATGATTCAATACAATTCCATATATATATATATATGCATCAGTTACAAAAATTGTGTTCCAATTTGCCAAATTTGAGCGAAGTGTTACAAGCGATGGAATAGGGTGAGGGTTGAATCCCGCCGAAACCATACAAACCAAATAGGGAAGGACTTTCACTTCCAAAATGGTGAACAACAGAGAATCCCAATGGGAATTCGCAGTACAAAATAAATAATCAGAATGCATACCTACAACTACATACAAGCCGTGTTTAAATACCCATCGGGGAAAACCTTGCCGAGGGTGTACAAAGATAGTTGACGATAAAACTTACCAATGGAAACTAAAATAAAAATAGGTTCGAGATATATTAAATCAATCGAAATCACAAATACAAATAATAACTTGGGCCCATATTAATTAATTAAAGTAACTAATTAAAGATCCTTTTATTATATTATTTAAATTTTGGGACCAGTTAATTAATTAATTAAATTAAATTATTACATTCAAATTTGGCGACATGATAGTTAAACCATCACCAAACCGGTGTGATGGTGAAAGTTCATGTCTCCATTCAGAGACATGCCCATTCACCTTCACACCCCTCCGTGTGATATGTATACCTGATCTGCCCGGAATAACAAGGCATCGAAATCAATTAATGCAAGCACATCAAAGAATCAATTTACATTCGAAGTTCTAGAACATTTTATTATCTCAGTTATTTCTGTACTAACATATACAAATTCTTGAGCAAATCTATTCTTTGACATCAGTGCTCATCCCTCCAATAAAAGTTGTGCATCAGTCAGCATCGAATTTGAAATCTGGTAAGAAACTTTACCAATTTGACCATAGTTTTTTATGTTCTATGAAAATATCCTATTTCAAGACTATTTTTCATGTTACTTTATTGAAAATTACAATTAGATATTAAATATAAATATATGAGACGACTTAAGTGCATTAAAGTGGGATTTTTATTACATATTACATAGATCCACATGCAAAATACTTCATAAGAATCCACTCCCTTTAAATTATAAGTCCCAACGTTAAATTAAAAGGACTTTTTATATACAATGTTAAGTTTAGATAGATTTGTCACAGTTGTACGTTGATTACACTTTATATCTGCAACTCGAATTGTCGAACTTCCAAGGAGAGAGTATTAATTGATTTCTATCTCTCTTGGGCATTTGATATTGGTATAAGTTTGTCTCTAAGAGACATGTCATGAAAGGACATGTCTCCACAATGTGGAGCCATGTCTATTCATGGCATGGTTCTTCATTTAAACAAACAAACAGGGTCATAAGCTAGATTAGTTAGGACATAACCAATTTTATTATTGCAATTTGTAGATCTGCATAGAAAGTGAATGGATCAGTTGCTCAATTCAAATTATGATCCAATATTAGTATGCTTGATCAATTCTACGCATGCATATCGGATCATTACTCAATCTGTACCAAGAGAATAATATAATCTATAAATTCAGATTTCAATATACTTATTGTGATATATAGAGTTTTGATTTAATATAAGAATGATTTCTTTGTCTCTAGGGTATATCAATACAAGAAATCATCCTTATATCTGACCAAAGATACTATGTATCAACACTCACCGAAGCTACTATGTATCAACACTCCCTCTTAGCTGGGGAAGATAACTAAGTATAACTCAATTTAAACATCACCAAACTTGTGGTATTAAGGAAGATAGAGAACATCAAGTCACATGACATTCTTATATCCTATTGAAGCTACTATCGAAGCTACAATGACTCCCTCTTAGCTAGGAAAGATGACTTATATATATATAAGTTCACCTTATTTGAAAGAGAGATATCAGCTATCTTGTGACATCAAAAATATAATATGCTTAAGAACATCAAGTCACATGTTATTCTTCTTATATGTATATCTGAGTTATGGTAAGTGCACTAACATCAAGTCTCATGATGTCTATCATAACACATCATGATGTCTCACTATGATTATCTCATAAAGAACATAATGATCTGCAATAGATATCACGTCTCATGATATCCATCAAAATGCTCAAGAGATACTAAGTATGACATATTTAGATATCACCTCACTTATGATATCAAGGAGTATATTGAACATTAAGTCAACATGATATTCATATATCCTGGTTATGGTATTTGCGTAGCATCATGTCACATGATGTATACCATAACTCATCATGGCATATCCTTGGATATTATGTCAGCATAATATCCACCATGATTAGATATCAAGTCAGCATAATATCTATTAACTATCAAAACATTTCCATGAATATCATGTTCGCATGATATTTGTTATGATAGTAAACATTAGACAACTATGAAGACATTTCTTTGAATATCAAGTCAGCATGATTTTCGTTGTGATAGTGAGTGTTGTAAATTCGTCACCTCACAATACTTAATACAAGTGTACATTATCAGGAAGATCGTCACCTTTCCGCAGTGTGCATAGGTTGGTAGGCTCATTAAAGTCATAGAGTCAACACATATGACAAATGAAGTCGCCAAGGATTCTATCATGCAGTGTTGTCATGGTGTCACACCATGAACCATATCAGAGGGTGGATCCACCATAGCTACTCCCAGAGGGTGGAATAAGAGATTTTACCTCAACCTACTAAACAATGTATACAGAGGGATTGTACATGAATTTTCCCTTCATGAAGAATAGCTCACAAAGTAAACATGAGCCTTTTAACCTGCTCATCAAGGTTACTCTTCAGGATTGTCAAACTCCCTTTGAATGTTAGATATCAGCCTTCTAACTTCCTCGTCCAACGTTTTCATGTGATGGATATTCAAACTCCCACTAGATATTGATTCTTCCTCTAGAGGAACTATAAGCACTTTAAAATATGTGCAGCCAACTCAGCCTCATGGAGGCAATCTATGACTTCATCCTTCAATCTGTATGACTTTCATACAACATCCATCAGTCTTTTCTCTTGAATGTTTCTTCTGTCAAGGAAGCTTACATGATCTCAATCATTGTATCCTATTCCTAGGGACTTCTTATCATTTATTATGACTCCCATACAATTGAAAGTGTAGGATTCAATACTACAATGGACTTGTTGTCATAAAATCATTCTTTCAGACTCCTCATCTAAGGTTTCCTGTGTTGAATTTTCAGATTCCCTCTGAATGTTAATACTATCTTTTCAAAGAGCTGATCTAGTTAATTTCCACCAACTACTCCAAATGGCAGCAAGTTATTTTCTTCATTCTTCAATATAGAACTTCATCGTATGAATCATAGTCCTCTGACTACTATAGTTTCATGGTTGCTGGGGAACTCATCTTGACATGATCCTCATATATCCCTTATCTTCTCCCTCTATCACGAGAGCATACCCTTTTAATCTGATCGGTAACTTGATGAAAGTTATATTAACTCCATGTTCATTTCCCATCCGGTTACCTGTGGGTCCTTTTTACTGACATGACATGGGATCGAGTCCTTATGTCTCTCGCAGTCATACTCCACATCATCTGTGGTCCCTTGCTTTTCACTCCATATGAAACCAGTTGACTCGAATTTGGCGAGTCCCGCGAGTACATTGGAATCAAGCTCCATCAACGATTTGTAGTATCCTTTTAATATGTCCAAACTTGGCTGTCATAATTTCCCTCAACCAATCTTAAAACTGGAGATAATATGTAAAATTATTAACTCCTGCCATTTCGAACAGCTTTTGACCTGAATTACATAAGATAGTTCATATCAATAGTCAAATAGACGAATTTGGAATTGTGTTCATTTCATGTGGTGATAATTCTCTCCGATTACTATGCTTCACTTAAAACATTTGGTCCACATCATTCGGTAGTAAATATTTTGAATGGAAGCTTGTCTAACTCTTTGCGGCACACTATCTTCAACTTCTAGAGGTTTCTCATGCCACAAACACCTCTAATGTCATGAAAAACATCACAGCCAGCAGCTTCTATGGTCTTTAATGTTGGTGGCAAGGTTTCCAACTCCCTTAAATCTTTTATATCTTCAAGAATAAGAGTCTCAAGGAAGGGATAACAATCTCCACAAATTGAAATCTTCAACACTTCTGTGTTTTCTAGATGTATCTCCTCGACCATAGGAGTCATTCATATGATATGGCTTTAAGAGATTTCCTTGGGTTCTTATTCAATGTGGTAGTTATGCAACACGACAATCATCCAATGAGACTCTTCAATCTGCCGGCAAGGCATCTTTATTCAATAAAACACAAACTGAAATCTGAGTATATGCAGTCTTCTGCATGTGAGTCAAAGTTAAATTATTGGATAATTTCGGCATTGCAGATTTGTTACAAGCAGGTCTGGAGTCGCCTGCTCTGATACCATGTTAAGTTTAGATAGATTTGTCACAGTTGTATATTGATTACACTTTTATATCTGCAACTTGAATTGTCAAACTTCCAAGGAGAGAATATTAATTGGTTTCTATATGTCTCTTGGGCATTTGATATTGGTATAAGTATTGTCTCTAAGAGGACATGTCTCCACAATGTGTAGGCATGTCTGTTCATGGCATGGCTCTTCATTTAAACAAACAAACTTAGTCATAACCCAAATTAGTTACTACTTAACCAATTTTATTATTGTGATTTGTAGATCTGCATAGAAAGTGAACTGATCAGTTGCTCAATCCAAATTATGATTAAATATTAGTATGTTTGATCATTGCTTGGTCAATTCTATGCATGTATATCAGATTATGACTCTATCTGTACCAAGAGAATATTATAATCTGCAAATTCAGATTTCAGTATACTTACTGTGATAAATAGAGTTTTGATTTAATACAAGAATGATTGCTATGATTTAATGTTTATATTGGTTAACTAACCAGTCGTTACTCTAAGAATCATGAACCCGTATGGCCATGACCCTACGTGGCAATACGTAGAGTCATGTCCATATGGGAACGTGACTCTTTACTATTATATTTAATATACAATCGCTGGTGAAGAGAATCATCAATCAAAACAGTAATGATCTCCTTCCTTCAGCGATTCAATCTGCTGTCTAAACAATACACATTATCAAGTCATTTCAAATCAATATCATAATTCTGAAACAATATATCTCTGTCTTGAATTAGTATCGACTCCAGATTCGGTGAGCATACATATTGAATTGAATAAATATCATATCGATATTTTTGCAGTAATTATCAGAACAGTTGAAAGCATATATCCATGTCTCTCTATCAGAGGTCCTTAGATCATTTGCATGGTATCAAAGCCATCTCGATAGAGAACTTTGATATAAAATTTGATTAAATTCTAGAATTGTTAATATCAGATTTTAAAACTTTCCAAATCAAAATGGTGAATCATGTAAGATTAGAGGATAGATTTGAAGGGGCTTCAAACTTTTCATCATGGAAAATTCGAGTTATGATCATACTACGAGAAATGGAATTAGAAGAATACATAGAGTCAAATAAATCAATGCCTGAAAATGATCCAGATAAAACTACATGGAAAAGGCACAACAACAAAGCCATGAAGATTATTATAGACTCTGTGAAGGATCTCATTCTTCCTTCTATATCGAGTCTCAAAACTGCTTTTGAGATGTTCTCTACAGTTAAGAATATTTTCAAAAGTAACAATGCTAGCAGATTGCTAACATTAAAGCAAGATCTTCTATATATCAAAATGAACAGTGGAGAATCAATTACATCTTATTTCTTCAGAATTTCTGAATTGGAAGATCAACTTGCAACTATTGGAAGCCTGGTAGATGATAAAGAACTTAGCATTATAGCTTTAAAAGGACTACCACGAACTTGGGAAACCTTACATTGCGGTCTAAGCTCTTGACCTAATCTTCCTAAATTTGAACTAGTAAAAAATGAATGTACTTGAGAAGAGTCAAGATTAGTTTCTAGAGGAATCAACTTAAATCAAGAGGGAGAAATTCAAGCTCTCCATGCTAACTCCAACAATAAAGATAAGAAAGGTAAATTCAAATAGAAGAGAAAGGAGTTCAAATCATACAAGAAACGGGATTGGTCAAAAGTACAATGTTTCAAATGTGACAAATTTGGTTACAGTCATAAATTCTGCCTAGAGCATAAGAAAATTCAAGCAGCCCTAGCAGAAGTCAAGGAGGAAAAAGATGAAAAAGGAAAAAAACTATGCATTTTATGTAGCACTCTCAAGTGAATTAAATTCCAACAAGAATACTTGGATTATAGACAGCGGAGCATCATGTCATATCTCAGGCTTTAGGGATAAATTTGAAAGCTTTGAAGGATATACCTCTAAAGAAGTAACCATTAGAGACAATTCTACTCACCCAGTTAAAGGTATTGGATCATGTTCAATTCAACTAAATTTAGGTATCACTCTCCAACTTAAAAATGTATTATTTGTACCTGGTATAAAAAGAAATTTGGTATTTGTCTCCGGTCTTGCTGATAAAAGGTACAAAGTCATCTTCCAAGAAGACAAAGTTCTATCTTGGCCAAAGAATTCTAACATTAAGAAAGCTATATCTATTGGATTTAGAGATGAAAGTTTATATAAACTTTGTAACCAGAAAAATTTAGGTCTAAATCATGAAACATCAAACACAAATGAAATTTGGCATAGAAGACTAGGTCATCTGCATTTTCGAGCCTTATCATTAATAGGAAAAATTGTAAAAGGGTTAACTAGTCTCAAACCTGATCATTTAGGCATTTTCAAAGGTTGTGCTCTAGGAAAAAACACAAAGAAATCCTTTCCTAAAAGTGCACACAAATCAAATTCTGTACTTGAACTTATTAATACTGATCTATGTGGTCCTACGTTTGTACCTTCCCTAAATGGATGCCTCTATTATGTAATTTTTATAGATGATTATTCTAGGAGAACTTGGATCTACTTCCTTAAACAAAAGGAATCACTTGAACTATTATCTAAATTCAAAGAATTCAAAGCCGTAGTTGAAAATCAGTCTGGACAGAAAATTAAAACCCTAAGATCTGATAATGGAGGTGATTATATCTCTAAACTCTTTAAAGATTTTTGCATTACTATTGGGATTAAGAGGAAATTTTCTGTATCATATATTCTTCAACAGAACGGAGTTGCAGAATGGAAAAACAGATCCATTATTGAATCAGCCAGAGTTATGATGCATGAGCAAAATCTTCATGCCTCTTTTTAGGCTGAAGCTTCAAATATTGCAGTTTATATTCAAACTAGATGTCCACACTCAATAGTGGAAAATACAACTCGTGAAGAAGTATTTATAGGCATCAAATCAGACCTAAGTCACCTAAGAATATTTGGGTGTCTCGTTTATATACATATTCCCTAAGAAACAAGAACAAAATTAGGTCCATTTGGAAAGAAGGGTATAGTCATTGGATATAGTGAATCAACCAAAGGTTACAGGATCTATGTCACTAGTCAAAGAACCATCGAAGTTAGTATAGATGTAAAATTTAAAGAAGACATTGCCTTTAATCTTTCAGAGAACATTGATGAAACATATGTAGAACCTACTTTTGAACAAGATGAGGATCAATTAATAGAGAATGAGAGGGAGAATGATTATGAATATACTACATCTATTATTCGAGATTCTGAAAATACTGAAAACTCTATCAACAAAAAGAGACCACTATGGGCTAGAAAAATGATTGAAGAAAATCACATAGAACTAGATCTAGTCAGAGAAAACAAGAGAACTAGAAATCAATCCTGCTATGTAGCACTTCTTTCTAAAGTCATCAAAACAAAGCCTACCAATGTTGAAGAAGCCTTATCAAGCAAATCATGAAAAGATGCAATAATTGAGGTATGTCAATTAATACTAAAAAATGATGTGTGGGATGTTGTACCCAGACCTAAGAACAAATCAGTTGTCTCTTCTAAATGGTTATACAAAATCAAACATGTACCTGATGAAAGCATTGAAAAATAGAAAGCCAGATTTGTGGCTCAGGGATTCTCATAGAAGGAAGGAGTTGATTATCAAGAAACATTTGCTTCAGTTGCTCGGTACACATCTGTTATAACTATTATAGCAATTGTAGCATCCAAAGAATGGAAGATACATCAAATGGATGCAAAAACAACATTTCTAAATGGTGAAATTGAAGAAGTATATATTAAACTACCAAAAGGATTTATCACTCATGACAAAGACTCCCATGTGTGTAAATTAAAGAAAACACTATATGGCCTTAAACAAGCCCCTAGGGCATGGTATGAAAGAATAGACAACTACCTCACAAAATTAGGGTACTGCAAGAATCAAGCTGACCCAAACAAATATTTTAAAATAGATGGAAATGATATGATCATTCTTGTTTTATATGTGGATGACTTGCTAATAACAGGTGAAGAACATCTTATAGCTAAATTCAAATAGGAACTAACAAGAAAATTTGATATGAAAGACCTAAGACTTCTTCATTACTTTCTAGGTCTAGAAGTTTGGCAAAAGGAGAACTACATCTTCTTAAATCAAGGAAATTACACTATTGATATTTTGACTAAGTTTGGAATGATGGATTGTAAATTTGTTACTATTCCTATGGATGCTATCTTACATAAATTGAAGACTGACGGATTTGAATCCAAATCTATTGATCTTACTTACTACAGGTAGATTATCAGATCCCTAATGTACTTGGTTAATACTAGGCTAGACATCTATTATGCAACCAATATATTAAGTCAATTCATGTGTGAACCAAAGAAGATTCATCTCATGGCAGCTAAGCATATTTTACGATATCTGAGAGGTTCTATTGGTAAGGGACTCAAATATGATCAAGTTGAAATCAATCTTTATGGATATTTAGACTTTGATTGGACAGGTAGTTCTACTGAACGCAAGAGTACTACAAGATGTTGTTTCATCCTTGGATCTGCAATGATTTCTTGGTTTAGCAGAATACGATCTTATGTTGCCTTAAGTTCTACTAAAGCAGAATATATAGCCTCATCCATGGGAGCCAGAGAAGTAGCGTGGTTGCAGAAGTTACTAGTTGGGTTTTTCAAGAAACTGCTGAAGCCAACTATCATTCACAGTGACAATCAAAGTTGTATCAAGCTTTCAACAAATCTAGTTTTTCACAATCGATCTAAGCATATTGAGATACCTTATCATTATATTAGGGATATGGTAGATCGAGATGTTATCAGATTAGAGTACATAAGTACCAATGAGAAAACAACAGATGTTCTTACCAAGCCTCTTGCCAAGGTTAAATTGGAACATTTCAAAGGAAAACTTGGTATTGATCAAATTGTAATTTTTGAATATTGAATTTGAAATTTTCAATTTTATGTGTGTTTATGCTTCTATTTGAATAGTTGCATCAAATATGTAATGAAAGATGATGATCTTTCAGAGACATAATCAAAAGGTAATCATTGTAAGGTGACGATCTTACAAATGACAGGCCTATTATCATGATGAATTATGGCATCGATCCAGATACGCCGGAAGTCATTGATAACAAACGTATTATGATCATTCTAATTATTGATTTGGAAATTTCAGAGATCATAATACATGTTATGATAGTGTTCATAACATTGAGATTGTGATTATTTGACAAGTCACTACATTCAGAGTGTTATAGTCAAATAATTTGCTTGGTGAATGAATATCGTTAATGTTGATATTATTATATCTTTTGAGTCTTTAAGATATCCTTGGTATTTCACTTCTATCTCGCTAAGAGGGAGTGTTAAAGTATAGCTTCAGTAGAAGTGAAGAATACTGTATATATTCTAAGTATATGATTTTGTTGTTTATATATATATATATATATATCACTGTGATTATGTATGTGTGTGTGTACCAATCACTGTTTTGTGTTTACTAATCTATACTTACCTTGAAGGTTTCAATTGTTATGATTTAATGTTTAGATTGGCTAACTAACCAATCATTATTCTAAGAATCATGAACCCATTTTGCCATGACCCTATGTGGCCTTTGGCCACGTAGAGTCATGTCCATACGTGAACATGTCTCTTTACTGTTTTATATTTAATATGCAATCGCTGGTGAAGAGAATCATCAATCAAAACGGTAATGATCTCCTTCCTTTAGCGATTCAATCTGCAGTCTAAACAATAAACATTATCAAGTCATTTCAAATCGATATCATAAGTTTGAAACAATATAACTTTGTCTTAAATTAGTATCGACTCTAGAATCGGTGAGCATACATATTGAATTGAATAAATATCATATTGATATTTTTGTAGTAATAATCAAAACAATTGAAAGCATATATTTGTGTCTCTCTATTAGAGATCCTTAAATCATTTACAATAAAGTCATATTAAAATTAATATTAAAATATAATTATAAGAAATAATAATTCAATATATATATAAGCTATTATCAATAAAATAATATTTAGTATAAGATTTTAAACAATTATATAATAATAATAAATTTACATTGATTGAATAAAAAAAAAAAATTAAATACAAGAGAGAATATTGTGGAAAGTATATGAGCTTCCTAAATAAGATTTAATAATAAATAATAATAAAAACAAAATAAATAAGTTAATATATAATATAATCTAGAATAATATAAATTAATCTAATCTAATGAAAACTCAAGAGATATATAATAAAGAGATGTGACTCCTTCAAAATAAGATATGAAAGAGAGGAGAGTTCATTTCAAAAAGAAAGGAGGAGAAAAAGATAGGAGTAAACGAAGGAATAATGGAAGAGGAAAGTGATGTGAAGAAAATAAGTGACTTTCTCAAAAGGTATTAGTGATAAAAGATGCGACTCTTCAAAAGGGTCCATAATTGTGAATGGTTGTGACTCTTCAAAAATATTGTAATTATAAAGTGTTGTGACTTTTTGAAAGGATTGTGATTTTGAAGGGTTGTGACATTTAACAATGTCAGATTTCTACAATCCATTTCTAATGCTATTTTTGTTTCTGGATTTGATTGCGTATGTTTTTTTAGCATGAACATTTTGGATCACACTCTATGATCCGTCACTATGATGAGAGAGAAGAATGAAAGATGAAGGGTTGTGACATTTTGAAAGGATTTTGATTATGAAGGGTTGTGACTTTGCAAAAGAACATAGATGACAAATAAAATAAGATTTATAAATTATCATTGAATAAGAAAAAAGAAGTAGAATTTTGTTTACCGTACAGGTAAAGAAGTCAACACATACAGACAATAATAGCAGAATAGCAGAATTATATTCGCAATAGTAGATGAATGATGCTTTACAATGATCCCAGGCGAGATATAAATACTACTGCCGAACCTTCCCGAAGGAGTCCGTCGGCCACAATTATTCTATCCGTTACAAACTATTTACCGCCGGACCGTCGGCTACAGAATACGGAAACACCGCCGGACCGTCAGCTACAGAATATAGAAACACCGCCGGACCGTCGGCTACAGAAACATTGCCGGACCGTCGGCTATAGAATACAAAATACTGCCGGAACCATCCAGTCGGCTAACACCATCCCCCCAAAAAGAAAAGTCGTCTCTTGACGACTGACAAAATATTTAAGACAAATTAACAAACAAAATACATTAACAGAGTGACTACAACAAGAGAAATCTGATTCTGTCACATCACTTCCACATTCATCCCGTTACATCTGTAGCCTCTGCTAACACAATACTGTCTCCTCAAGTTGACCTTGATAGCCACCTATGCTGCTTTCTCTGTTTTCAATTCCTCGGTACCCTAAGCCAAGTGTCGCTGCACTGACTCCAACTGGATGATCAGCTCCTCCCGAGCTCTCTACGCATCCACCAAGACAGTCTTACAGCCAACACCTGCTCCCACTGCCTCTGGTACACAGAAAGTCCATGCCTGCAGCAACTTCAACTCTTCTCAACTGGTCAGACTCCCACGACTGATATCCGCCACGACTAGGGGTCCAGGGGGCAACGCCCCCGCGGGGTCGAGGGGCCAAGACCAAATTAACACTTCGCAACCCACACAGAAATGCACGGAACACACCATTTCTGTCATTATTTGCCGATTCTGCACTCTTTCTGGCAACCATGGATGCGTCCCCTTCCCTTTGGCATCATCTGTCACTCATTCTGAACAACTTGATTTTGTCGTCGTTTTTTTTTTTTTTTTTTTGCTTCCTCTACAATCCACCACTAATCCCTCTGTACAGAAATTCTTCTCCTTCTGGCAGAACAAGCACTCTTCTTTATGTCTCTGTTTCCCGCGGAAGTCTGGCTGGAGGAGGGAATGGAGTCTGGCGGGAATGGTTTTTTACCCACGGCCTTTCTTTCCTTACCCGCGGCCTTTCTTCTCCTACCCGCGGCCTTCCTGTCGTCACCCGCGATTTTTTCTCTTACCGTCGGAGGCTGCTAAAAATTCTGGCGGAAATGATTGTAAGCCCGCGGCTATCGTTGGCAGAGGATGCGAAAAATTTTTGTGCCCGCGGACCATTCTTCCACCGGTGGCTTTCTGGTGAGGATTTTCTAAAATGTTATGCCCGCGGGACTTTTAATAACCCGCGGACACACTGTCCGCGAGGACCTCCGCTTCCCTGCCCGCGGGACTTTCTCACCTGCGAACAGACTCTGCCCGCGGGGCTTTTTCCACCCGCGGACAGACTCTGCCCGCGGGGTCCTCTTTCCACCCGTGGACAGACTTTGCCCGCGAGACTTTTTTCACTTGCGGAAAGACTCTGCCCGCGGGACTCTTTTTTTTTTTTTTTTTTCATTTTTTTTATTTAAAAAAAATTTAATTTCAATTTTTCCTCCTCCTAAAAGAAATCAAAATAACAAAGGTACCTCCATTTTGCCTCCAGGCGTCGCCATTCTGCAACGACGACAGAGTCAGCTGGCCATCTTGTGACAGCGACGGAGTCTTCCTGGCGCCCTATATTTTGAATTTGGATCTGTTGACTGCCGGAGGTACTTTCTGCCCGTCCAAAGTTGATAATCTGATCGCTCCATTGTTGCCGACCTTCCAAATTTGATATGGTCCAACCCATCTGCCCTTGAACTTTTCCACTTTGATTTCATTTTGACCGTCGTACGCCTTACGTTTGTTCTGTGCCACCCCCGTCGCCCACTGTGCCTGTGGTCGTTGCGCAACTGGATTATTTCTTTGCTGTCGGTGCCCTTCCACTAATCTTACGTTGCGGTGTAACCTTTTCTTTCCGTGCGGTCTATTCACCATGTACCGAACAGTGGGATCTTTCGTTTTTCTGTGTTCAAACTGTATGTTCTTCCCCTCAGCTTCAGCCTTGGCAGCTTTTCCTTCTTCCGCTTCCCTGCATTCCTCCGGACATTCGTTTTCCTCCTTTTTCTCATCTTCGTCGACCGTTAACATATTGCAGCTCGGAAAGAGTTCGTAGTCTTCTATCTGCCAGTGGTAAAGGCCATTCACCGAGTTCAGGTCGTCGTCATTCGATCCTCCATCAAGTCTCAATACTCCTTCATCCGGTTCCATTCTCCTCTTTCCTTCGTCATCACTCTCGCCTTCACTGTCAGAATCTGACAATGCTGCCTCCTCTCCAACGATTTGCGTGTGCAGGTCAATTATGAATCTTTTGCCTCCGTGCTCCATTGATAGGGTATTGCGTTTCCAATCATGTTTTACTTTTGCTTGCACCAACCAATCTCGTCCCAAAATAGCATCATATCCTTTTCTTTTCAATGGAATAACCACAAAATCCAATAAAAATGGTTGCGTACCAATAGTTACCGTTTGTGCCCTTAAGGTTCCCAACGGTTTGATCTCGTGCTGGTCCGTCGTGAGTAACTGGAATGTAGGTGGCCACAGCGTCGACTTTCCCAACTTCTTCCAAGTATCCTCAGGCAAGACATTCACGCCGGACCCTCCGTCAACAATTGTCTCTGTCAAAACATTTCCCAAAATCCCCATCTCGACGACCGCTGGATGCCGTCCGGAGGTGAGTGCCAACAGCATTGGGTCTGTTGCCGTCGCTTCCCTACTGTCCCTTCCTGTGTCCTCTGTTGCTTTCGGAAATGGTGTATGATTCAGAATGGCCGTCCGTAACTGGGGCATTGTGAGAAGGAGGTCACTTATCTTGACCGATATCTCCGTTTGTAAGATCTGTCGTACAAGGTTTTGTTCTGCGAAGTTCCTTGCCAAGGTGCCGGTGATATCCTTCAACTGAGATGTCCCCTCCGACGATGCCTTTGCAATGTCCGCCTGTGCTTCCCCCACTTTTCTCTTTTCCTCCGCTTGCCTCCGTGTAATTGCCAGAACCTCCTCTACATCCGTGCCAACAGTGATCAAGTTTACTCCAGCCTTTGGACACTTGGAATCTTCGTGATCGCCGGGTCCGCACCATCTGCATAATAATTTCGGTGTGTTTGCCGCTGTACAATCCCGCGCAAAATGACCCCACAAATTACATGCTCGGCATTGAACGATCGGCCGTCCGTTTGCATCATATTGGGTTCGACTTCGGCCTCCATTATTATTGTTATTATTTGCATTGTTGTTATTTTGCCCTCTGCTATTATTCCTATACCCTCCGGATGTGGCACCATCAATGTTTGCATTTCCGTTATTGCCCGACAGGGAAGCCTGCTGCGTAAGAAGCACCTGCGGAGATGCTCTTGTCTTCATGTTAAAAGGACAGTCCTTTGTCGAATGGCCCATGATTTGACAGATGTCACAGAATTGGTTCTTCGGACACGATCCCTTAGTATGACCGTCGGTCTTACATTCCGTGCACCACAGTTCACTACCTTTTTGACTCCTTCTGCATATTTTTAAACTCCATCATTCGAACCATATCCTTCTGTAAGGCACGAACCTTTTTGTTACTACCTTCGTCGTCGCTGCTACCATCTCCAGCAGATTCGTCATCATTAGAGTCAGAGGAGCTGGTTTTCTTCTTCTTTGTCTTCTGCGCACTTTCAAGGACGAGTGCTCTGTTATAAGCATCGGCATATGATGACGGTGGCACAATTTTCATTTTCCTCCGCAACTTCGAGCGTAGGCCGTCCACAAACCACCTTTTCTGCAATCCGTCTGCTGGCTTGCTTTCCATTTTGTTTATTAAGTCTTTTAATCTCCTAGCATAGACACAGACAGTTTTGTACTTCCCCTGCTTGGTATTGAAAATTTTCGCTACGATTTCATTATTATCTCGCAAGAGTTTAAATTCCGCCAAGAACTCCTTTTTAATGTTATCCCAGGTATCCAGCTTCTGCGGATCCATAATTGAAAACCAATCAATCGCGACACCCCGTAAGGTTGCCGGAAAGTGCCTGGCCCATTCGTCAGCATCTGTAATTCTATTTGCCCGCCAGATCGTCTCACATGTCTTACAATGTCGGATGGGGTCGGCTGTACCATCACCTTCAAATTTTGGCAACTTTTCTTTGGGTCTCGCCATAACTCTAGAGGTTTGCACTCCTACAGTGGTCGACACTCCCACACCGGCAGTCTGGACTCCCACATCGACAGTCTGTACTCCCACACCGGCGGTCTGCACTCCTACACCAGAGGTGTCGACAGCTGCGAACCTTGGTGAAGACGTAGGATCCTCTGAAATTGTTTCCTGCGGAAGTCTATCCTGGACGAAGAGGTCACTCCACGCTCGTGCTCCGTCGGCACTGCGAGCCGTGCGAGTTGATGCTCTTCTGTCTGAATTTTCTTCCCTCGGCAAACACAAATTCAAGAACTCCTCCCGTGCTTCCTCCACCAATTCCACCCGCTGCTGAGTCTCCTCCAACAATTCCTCTGCACTTCGGTTTCCCTCAGCAATCTTCCGAAATCTCCGTCGGCGTTCGGCTTGCTGTGCCAGAAATAAATTCTCTTGCGCAATATGGATTCCATCTTTTCCCTTGACCTTATTCCGATCTTTGTTAAGCTGATTTGGCATTAATCTTCATTCCTCCCACCTTCCAGATTCATAAGGCAACGGCGCCAAATGTTTACCGTACAGGTAAAGAAGTCAACACATACAAACAATAATAGCAGAATAGTAGAATTATATTCGCAATAGTAGATGAATGATGCTTTACAATGATCCCAGGCGGGATATAAATACTACTGCCGAACCTTCCCGAAGGAGTCCGTCGGCCACAATTATTCTATCCGTTACAAACTATTTACCGCCAGACCGTCGGCTACAGAATACCGAAACACCGTCAGACCGTCAGCTACAGAATACAGAAACACCGCCGGACCATCGGCTACAGAAACACCGCCGGATCGTTGGCTACAGAAACATCGCCGGACCGTCGGCTACAGAATACAAAATACCGCCGGAACCATCCAGTCGGCTAACAAATTTCATCAAAAGGAGAAAATAGAACGAAGTAACAAAAGAGATATAATTGCATGCCTCTTGGCATATATTTAACGTGAGAAGCAAGGCATCTCCTAATGGTGGTAAAGGCATTATAAATGTATGTATAAAAGGTATATTATGTATAAAAAATTCTCTTTATATATACATGCATGTGTGTATTTCTATTTATGTAAGTCTATTTGAGATATATATTCATTCAAGATGATATTTAAAGGATTATGTATATTTAATAATGGAAGTTCACCTAACGATAATCATTAAATATTTAATGTTATATAATTAATTAAATATAAGAAGTAATAAATAAAAACTCTCATAGTGCCAGTGTAGGGACTGTGCTCATCTCTATATAAATGGCTACATGACATTGTAGGGTTTAAGTTCATTCCTATATGAATGTCCGAATGGGATGAATAAAACCTTATAGTGTCAGTGCGGGAGGTTATGCAACGTCGTATGAATGACTATCGTGCCAGTGTGAGAGATTAGTACAAGCCCATATGAATGGCGAGATGAGATTAGAGTTTTGGTATGAGAGATTGACATAATCTCCATCTGATCGACACCATGGAGATTGGTTTAGTCCTTATAATGTTGGAATTTGAGATTGTTGTAATCTTCATTTGATTGACATGACTACGACTAGTCACATGTCAGAATATTTTGACGATGTCAATATATGCATATGTGATTGCTCTCTCTATAACAAATAATGTAAAAAGAAAACTCAACTCCAACTTAAGAAGTTTTTTTTTTGGCAAGGTACATCAACTAGTAACACATTCGCGATGTTTAAATGGGACAACATATGCATACCATTCAAAGGAGGTCTAGGAATCAAGAACATATAGTAGCAAAATAAGGCTTTAGGAGCAAATTTAGTTTGGACCATGTTTCAATAATCGGAAAGAAAATGGGCCTCAATCCTGCTAAACAAATATACAGTGAATGCAAACCCAATCAACATATTTAGAACAAAACAACACACTAATTGATCAAGAATATGGAACTTAATCATGGGGTGTAGAGACATCGTAAATGAAAAGCTAACATGGGATATTGGTAGGGAAGATAAAGCACTTTTTTGGGAAGAGTCATGGGCCGGATATGAACCGTTGGACAATATGATGATAGAGCCTAACATTAAAACAACCTTGAAAGAAATGTGGGGAAATAAAGTATGCCATTGTATCGAAATAAGTGAAAATAATCCTTCTACTGGATGGCAATGCAGAAACCTTAAAAACATTCCTCTAACAAAAGATAAAAAATATAACTTTTAGATATTCTAAGAGATGGACACTCTACACTCAAAAAGAGATCAGATAAAATCTTATGGGGAGGGTCAAATGATGGAAAATACAAAGTCAAAGAAGGTTACAAAATAATATCAAACTCAAAAAATTGGGAAAAGTCGGACATCCCTTTAGACCTCTGCTGGCACAAGGACTTGTTACCCAAGGCAGGATCATTTTTGTGGGCAATACTACGAAATTGCATATAGCAGAATGGTTTAAAAAACTTGGCTATGATGGCCCATCCAGATGCTCTCTTTGTGAACAAGAGGAATAAACCATGGATCACATCCTTCTAAATTGCCCATACACAAACAAGTGTTGGAATACTATATGTAAAATACTTGACTGGATTTCAGCCCACCCAAAGAGCCTGAAGGATTTCCTCAAATCTTGGCCTACTATTATAAAAAACAGCCTATATAAAAGAAAATGGACAATTACACCATCCATTATGGTATGGGAATTATGGAAAGAAAGAAATAGCATAATTTTTTAATGGAAACTTATGCAAATATTCTCTTTGATCAACAAGATAGAAGCAATCATTGTAGATTTTTAAATGATAGGCTTAGAAACATCAATAACATAGAAGGCATATTTTCACATTGGGATGGTATTATAAGAAAGAATTGGTTCGGTTTAATTATCCCTCCACAAAATGGGAAAGGAGGAGATAAAATTAAGGCGGATAGAGCCTCATGCATATAGACACCTCCCAAATATTGATGGGACGAACTTAACTTCGACAAGGCATCTAGAGGCGGTCTTGGTAAGACTGGAATAGGTTGCATCATTCACACATGGGACAGTAAAACATTAGCAAAGCATGCAAAATGAATTCTTAAAACAACCAGCAATATAGAAGAGATAACGTCATTAGCAGAAGGGATAGTACTTTGCAAAGAACTTGACATTAAATCAATAGAAATAGGAGAATCACAAATAATCATAAATGCAATAAGATGTGGGAAAAATCCAAATTGGAAGTTAAATTCACACCTAGAAAGAATTAATGAACATTTAAACTTCTTTTCAAATATCTATATTGAAATCGTTTACAAATCTCTTGCTTATTCAAGCAGCAACATGAGATTACAAACTTATTCAAGCTCCTTTCAAACAACCACACTAGAAACAACATTTGGAAGACCAAGAGTCACAGTATAGAATCCACCTTTTACAATGAGACAAATACAACCAATAGAAGACGAAAAGTCACAACTTAGAATTCCACAAAGATGTCCTTGGGATTTGAACCAGGGTTTCCACAATAAGAACTCATTGCTTCAACCAACTAAGCTAAACCCCTTGGACACTTCTTTACAAATATCGAAATTAAACATATGTACATATAAGGAAATACATTAGCTGATAAACTAGCCAATAAAGGAACAAATGCAGTAATTATACAAGAAATTTACCAAGCCAATATACCAAAATAAAATAAAAACAGTAGATCAATTTGTAGGCCTAGCGCATGTTTTTTTTTGGTCTACTTCCTTCCCCTCCTCTTTCCTTCTCGGCAATTTTGACTATCCCTATTTCTAAGAATGTTTAATGGTTTTGACAATAAGCTTTCAACTCTTACCTTTGACTCATAGTATCCTACCTTATCCTTCACACATGCAAAAACTGAATGTTTGTTACAAAATGTCAAATAGAGGAATCCCTTCTATTTCAAGTAAAATTAATAAATGCTAATATAATGTTTTTATCACAAAGAACATGTTTCATTCTACTAAAAAGTGATCTTAGTCAAAACTGAAGTTTTTCTTGCAGGTGTTAGCAATGAGCCAGCATTAACAAAAACAAATGCTAGTGATACAATTCAAAAGATTAATTATAATTCCCAATTGTAAGAGAAGGAATGCCTTCTCAAGATCTCATTTCTAAATAGGGCTAAATGTATTTAAAATCCATTTATGTAAGGGAAGGTATGCCTTTCCAAAGACCCCTCATAAGAATAGGGGCAATTGTACAACTTGAAGTATACAAGACGCTAGAGTCTTGAGTTATACTAGGGGTTTTTGTTCCCATTCTTTTTGCCCTAGTTTTTGCCCCTTGAACTGGGCAAAAATAATGTAATTCTTTATAAATTAATGAAATCTTTGGCAATAGCCTTTTACCAATCAAAAATAACATTATTACAATAATTCAATAATAAGATGTTATTAATAATGATGACCACCAACTATATAGATTGTTTATAGATTATCGACTTACATATACCCCATTCAATAAATGGGTACATTTTAAGCAGTGCAATATAAGGAAGACATGAGATATGCTAATCTATGATTGAATAGGGGAGAATCCTGATTAACATATGAATAATTACTAATAAAGACAAATAATTAAAGCCACAACCCTTTTAGATCCACCAATTGTTTCGATAGGCACTTTATTAAAGAGTTATGGTCTTTGGGAGAGAATATCATGTGATATTAAAGATTCACGAGGGATTCAAAAACATAGATAAATGGCAGCAATTTGAATAGAAGATAGGGAAGAAAATCAAGCAAACATATATCCAACCTTGCGGTGATAATAACTGTAAAAACATAGAGACGATTGGTGGACAAACTACATCAATGATAGGAGTAACATCACAATTTGGGCAACAAACACTAGTCCATTCATTTCCAACAAGGAATATTTTTTGGTGGGATCACTGTTCCAAGAACAAAGACAATCATCAGATAGTCTCAAAAGTAGCCTATCCAAAATCAGTAACAAGATATTATAAAGCTAGTGCAAGAAATTGAGTTTTGGTCATCTCCAACGAAAGACAACAAGGCCTATTGAAATTTTTAGTTAGAGGCATTTAGACAATACAGAACCATCATATGATGAAGCAGTAATTGCATAGAAGAAGTGACTCATATATTACAAGACATGACAAGTTGATATATAACATCTCATTATAGGTCAAAGATTTGAGAAACAACAATGATAATTAAAAGTGTGATATTAACTAAAAATACAAGCATACAATTTAATAACATGAAGGTTTTTAAATGAAAGCAAGATTCAATGAGAATAAAAGAAGTCATCTGGCAACTAAAAGGTAGACGGGGAGAAACAATTAGAACCTACAATTGAACTCAAATAGTAGCATCGTAATAAAAGGATTTCATTCAATTTTGAAAGCAGATAGAATTCCATTGGATAAGGAGATTGATCTAAGAGATCAGCGTGGAATTTATATAGCTTCTCCCATTTTCTTCTAATAAGTACATCTGTAACTAGATTATTTACTCCCACTTTATGTCAAATTCACAAATTCAGGGCAAAGTATTAAGACATTACAGTTGTATCAGAGCATGGTCCTGTTTAGCTACAGGGTAAAAGGTAAACATATGAAACCATTCTATCAACAAATGAATGCGCATGAAAATATTAATTAAATTAAAGAAGATACATAAATCAAAATTACAAGAAGGTTGTGCAAATGAAATGATGTGAATTATGTGAAGTATTTCAAATGTGTATTGAATGAATTGGATGCAAATCTTGAAGTATGTGAAGCATAGAAATAAAGGCTTGATACAGAAGATATACGTTATATAGATGAGAAGATTTGAGATCTATTTTATGTCTTTTTTGTGAAGATATTCAAGGAAAATTTGTGCTATACTATTAAAGATATGTTGCAAGGTTGATCAAGATTGCAAAGCAGATAAGAATTCATAAGTAGATTGAATGAATTTTGAATTCCTTGTAACAGACTTGTGGACATGCATATAAATGTTTAAAGGGAGGTTGTGTAAAAGAGATAAGGGGAAGATCCTATCAAACTAGATCAAGATATTCTTAGTGAGTATCGAGATCAAAGGCGTTCTTAGTGAGTGCCAAGATTTAGTACATTCCTAATGAGTGTCAAAGACAATCTAGTAAATGTCAAACAAGAGACTCAAGATATTCTTGATAGAGGGCTTTTAGATGAATGTTAATTCAAGATGTTCTTGATCGAGGGCATTTGTGACGAATGTCGAGATTCCTAAAGATAATTGAAAGATCCAAGATATTCTTGGCAGAGGGTATTCTTGGTAAATGTTGGCCACAAAGGGCATTCTTTGCAAATATTGGCCACCAAGGGCATTCTTGGTGAATGTTGGCCACAGAGGGCATTCTTGGTGAACATTTCCATGCCTGGTAGAGGGTGGTCTTGGTGGGTTTTGGCTATGTACAGGCCAAAATGCACCTTCATAATTAATTTGTTTGTATTTTTTAATAAATTAAAATTCATAAAACTGTTAAACAAAAACTTTCAATTAATTAATAAAAGTGTATTTCTTCCCTTGCATAGACAGTGCCCTCTTGGTGAACATTGCCATGCTTGGTAGAGGGAATTGTTGGTGAATGTCAGAGCTTGATCAAGCGACATTGTTGGTTTGTTATTATTGAAGAGCAAAGAAACACTTGAATGGATGAGAACAATCATTTTACAACAAATCAAGATAAGTTTTAATTTTTAATTATTCTTAGTATTTTAATTGAATATTATAATCTCTACATTTGATTTGTTTATATTAAATATATCACAATTCTAACCTCAAATTGAAATTACTATTTCATGGTTATTGAACTGGATATCAATATTATATAAGAAGACATGAAGGTTCAAATTGCTTGAGGACAAGCAATTTTGTGAAGGGCAAACTGCAAAGTTGCCATTCCAGACTGTAATTTTACGACAATAAGAGTTAAAATATAAGATTACAGGATTAAATAATTATATATATATATATATATATATATATAAAATTATAACTATAGTGATTAAATAAATAAACATAATCGAAGTTATTATAATAATAATCAAAGAGCTTATTATATATAATACTATCAATAAATGAGTACAATAGAATCAATAAACTATATACTATTATAATAATATACAATAATTAAATAATAAAATCTTATTAATAATGAAGACTACTGACTATAGATTTTTTATAGATCATCGACTTACATGTGCCTCATACGATAAATGGGTATATTTTAAGCAATGCAATATAAGGAAGATATAATATATGCTAATCAATGATTGAAGGGGGGAAGCATAATTAACATATGGATAATAATTAATAAAGACAAATAATGAAAGCCATAACCCTTTTAAATCTACCAATTGTTTCGATAGACACTTTTTTGAAGAGTTCTGGCCTTTGAGAGAGGATATCATGTAATATTAAAGATTCATGAGGGATTGAAAAGCAAAGATATATAACAGCAATTTGAATAGAAGATAAGGAAGAAAAGAGAGCAGACATATATCCAACCTTGCAGTGATAATAACTATAAAAATTAAGAGATGATTGGTGGACAAAGTACATTAGTGATAGGAGATAGTTGTAACATCACAATTTGGGCGACACACACTGGTCCATTCATTTCCAAAAAGGAACATTTTCTGGTGGGATCACCGGACCAAGGATAAGAACAATCATCATATTAGTAAAAAAATAGCCCATTCAAAATCAGTAACAAGACATTATAAAGTCAGCGCAGAAAATTGAGTTCCAGTCAACTCCAGCAAATGACAACAAGGCCAGTTGAAATTTGAGTCAGCAATGTTGAGGCGATATAGAACCATCATACGATGAAGCAACAATCACATAGAAGAAGTGACTCATATATCACAAGAGAGATGATTATTTTATATATAACATCTCATTATATGTCAAAGATTTGAGAAACAACGATGATAATTAAAAGTGTGATATTGACTAAAAATACCAGCTACAATTCAATAAAGCAAATGTTCAATAATTGAAGCAAGATTAAATTAGAATAAAGGAAGTCATTGCGCAAGTAAAGGATAGAAGTGAAGAAACAATTAGAACCTACAATTGCACTCAAATAGTATCGTTGTACAATAAAAGAATATTATTCAGATTTTGGAAGTGAATAGATTTTTATTATAAGGAGATTGATCTAAGAGACCAGCCTGGCATATATATAGCTTCTCTCATGTTATTTAAATAAGTACATTTGTGACTAGATTAATTACTGTAGTGACCCTGCTTAAATCTGATTGAAAACTTATGATTGAAGGCTCAAGAATTTTTTTCAAACACTTTGCATACAAGGGTCAAATGACTGATATAACTTTTCAGTTTGCTAAAATGACTCTTTTCTTCAATTTGCATCAATAAGAATGCTTGCAAGAAGACTCCAAATTGTCTAAACAATGACCTAACATGAATGTGCAACTAATTTTGGCAATATTCAATGCATATATATGATCTAAGCATGAGAAATGAACACTTACAGCCAACTGACATTTTTACAAATAGTTGGCATGCAAACTAACTAGCTGATGATAAATGATATCGAATTGCTCAAATGACACCAGCAACTATTATCTCCTTAATTGCAATGAATTTCTAATACAATGCTTATGAAATATGGCCAAGACTCTTGGCATTTACATGGATTACAAAATATGATAATCAAACCCCAGGTTGGCAATATAGATAATCTAAAAATTACAATACTCTTTCACTTGCAAAATCCTAGCCTTCCTTTGATACCAATAATGCCAAATGGCAAACAAAGACAAGTACAATGTAAAATAGTAAAGTGCTGAAGCTATATTTTGTACTCAGCTGAAAACATACATTTCTCAGAAAATATGCCAAATGCCAAATGAGAAGGGAAGAACCTAATTGTAGATGGCTGTAATACTTTTTACCAATGCTGAAGATGACAACACCCAAGCCAAAGTCACCCCAAATTTGAAAATGTACTTCCTTGCAAATTTTCGAAAATGTCTAGGAGTTATGAAAAATTCCTTAAAAATTATATCATGGCATTTTGGAACCCCAAAATGCACCTATCTTTATCTCCTTGGCAATAGAAATCCAATGCAAAAATACTCAATGATATGCTGATTAATGAGGAAGATATGAACAAAAATGTGGTTCCAAAGCCCTATTCTGAAATTCTGAAAATTGGGTCAGACTTGTACCAAAAACGAACCAGCAGTTATAAATCTTTCCTCCACCACAATTAAGCCTTCTAAAGATGTCCTGCAATCAATCCATGACTAAAAATGAATAGTCTTTAGAAAATGCCCTCCTTCTATAATTTTGGGTCTGTTGAAAGAAGCATCCTAAAATTCCGGATCTGCTAAAAATGGCTTCCTATAATTTCGGACTTGCTAAAAATGGCTTCCTATAATTTCGGACCTGCTAAAAATGGCCTTCTATAATTTCAGCCCTTGCTAAAAATGCCTTCTGAAATGCTAAAATGTTGAAAATGGCCTTAGGCCCAATGATGCCTTAGCTGAAGTGACTGAAGTATCACTTCAAAATGTGCAACCCTTCAAAGGATATCTCACCTCCTCAATTATGCAAAATCTTTAGGAGACTCCGTTCCCAAAGATCTAGTGACTATCTGAAACCACTTGGCTCCATAATAGACTATGTGACTGAATCACAATCTGATGTCAAGGGAGAAAATACAAACTGGATGATCAAATGCATGACCTATAGGGTCTATTTATTCACTTTTTAGTAGCTTCCTCTAGAAGTCACTTAAACATTCTAGAAGCATCCAAATATTCTTATGAAATAAAGTGCACTTTTATAAAATATTACTTTATAATAAAAAGTGCATCTCAATGTCAAATTATAAAACTGGGCCCGAATAAAGTAACTTTACTTTATAACAAACGTAGCCCCAAATCACTAATCAACTGTAAGGACAAAATACTGCCAAATAGTCGCTGGTCGACTCTCTCCACATCACCACTAGTTTACGAGAGCCTGTGATAGACTGATCCAACACGCTAAACGATGTTAGCCAAAATGGGGACATGACAGTTCGCCCTTCCTGAAATTGCTTGTCCCTAAGCAATGACTGAACAATAAACCAATCAACCCACTTGGATCCCAAATATAGTCATGTACTATACTGTTGTCAATCAATGCAGGCTCCTGCAATATCCTTTGCAATATAACCAAGAAGAATCCATGAATGAAGCGTGAATCACTGCTCAATTGAACTTCAAATCCACTACTGCCATTGTCAGGAACCCACGAGACACAAACTCCCAAAATATTAGAACCCAAGTAGAGTGGACATCCCAAATTGCCAACACAGTAAATACCATCAACACATCCCACTAGCCTATGCAGAATGTACAATCCAACTCTGTCACAATGGTGGACACTCCCGAATGAAACTGTACCAAGAACGAAGAATCCACACACTGTACACCTACTGCAATCAGCAGAACTCTACAAATCACCGGCCGTTGTCTCATAACCGTAACTCCCATGCACCGTTGATGGTGAGTAGACATCACAAGATAAGCAGCAAGAAATAGAACCCAAACCAAGTTTGCCTACCATCAACTCCTCAACACATGGATCAAATGCAAATTGATGAACATACCCCACAGTATAATGCTGATCAAAAGAACCAGCCTCAGTCGACAGCTCGCCATGCACAAGTGATACAACCCACTGCAATTGATCACTAGCTAAGTCAGGAGATGACATAGCCAAAGGAGTAGAATCAATAACAACCACTGAAGCATCACTCCCAAACTCTTGCTCTAAGTCATGTACTATCAAGCTGTCAACTGCAGAACCTATCGCCATGTCATGCCCATCACAACTCTCATCCCCTGGTGTCAAATCGTCCCATAACTGATGACAAGCACTAGGAACCAAAGTACATCTCCGTATCATCATCTCATCAACATGGTCATCAAAGGTAAATTGATGAGCATACCTCATAGTGTAATGCCGATAGAATGCGCCAATCTCAGTTAGTTGCTCAGACTGCAATCTAGATGAAACTAACTACAACCGATCACTACCCAAGTTGGAACTGACTACTACCTCCGAAGACATCGCCAAGGGAGTAGTATCACTAGCAGGAACCATGCCAATTGCCGGCTCGCCAATATCACACATGATCTCTGACACAACATCCCTAGTCTCCGTGCCATCAGTAGTAGAGGCCATCACCATGTCAGGCATACCACAACAATCTGCTGCAGCACCCAACTCAATTGAACCTGACTCTAGTGGAAATGAACCCGATATGCCAATGCCAGTATCAAGGATGGATGCATCCCCATCTCCACTGTCTCTGACAATCTCGACCATGGACATCCTCGGATCACTAGACACCACAGCCTGTGACTGTACAGAATCTGGTAAAGACTGTAGTCGCTCTAACTTCATGGTCACCTCAACCAAATGAAACTGTGACTCCTCAAAAGCCAATTGTGTACTCTCAAGAATCTCAGAAGTCACCTCGAGCTTCTGAGTAAGGTCACTCAGCTCATCTTCCTTGGCCAATAATGCATTGTATGCTGTACTTCCCCACTCCATAAGATAATCTCTATTGGCTACCAACTACATATAATTCTGTCTCAAAATCCGGATAGCCTCCCATAAAGAGTGGATCTTTGTCAAGGAAAGATAACTGCCTCCTTGCTCATCACAAGTAGGAGAACCCCATCCATGAACTGCCAACAATTGACGAGCAGCATCGAAATGCTCGCAAGCGCTAGCAATGTCTCGCTCACTAACTCTCAGCTGACTAGACACATGATGTCGCTGGCTAGATTGTCTCCTACAAACCTCCTCTGATGCACCGTCCAAAGGAGTATCCTCAAAGTTACTGGTCTCTAGAGTATTACCATCCACATCCTGCGAATCAACTCCAAAGCTCATATCAAAATACGGAGTATCAAAAACTGTAGCACCATTGCCCAATTCCTCTGTACCAAAAGAAACTGCCAAGGAAACTAAGTCCTCAAAATTGCCCACTGCATCCTCCTGGATGTCATCAATGCCAATATGATCCTGGGACTCATCTGTAAACACTGCCAAATATGAAGGATCATCAACACATTCTAGCAAGAATGGTCAACTGAATATATGAACAAAGTCCAGCATCGGTGTATAAAAACTAATACCAACATCGGACAAGCTGTTGACACAAGAAAGGACAACACCATGCAATTTGCTAATCAAATCCATGATAGTACTCAAATAATCACTGCTACCAAAAAGTGATAAAGATCTCTAGTCAACTGAATCCCAAACGCCAATATAACAATCTCAAGTCCATATCCGTAAACTAGAATTAGTTGGTAACTCAAGCAAACTCCTCACTTGAGTAATATGACTAATACCAACTAACTCCACATACCTGTCTGACACTGTCCCTATATCCTGGATGCAAGATGAACTCACAACATTATCAACGACCACATATGATCCGCTTGTTGTAGGAAGCTGACTATTAGGTGTGCAAGATGGTACTAAATGCAACTCCATGCCATGCTCATTCCCATGTCTTTCCAAGTCATGTAATGCCAATGGAGTATTCACCAAGGAAGCTCGAGTGTCCTCAAGCTTGCAAGAAAGCCTGTCAACTTCCTTCTCCTTCCTCCTCAAGGCATTTGAATAGTCACCAGCAAGGCTAAGAAGATGGTCACGATCTAATAGAAGATGTAAATAACTCAACTTTATCGTTCCCATTCCTTCCCTAATCGCCTGTAAGTCAACACAAGAAGACTCTACCTGAACTCCCTTATGTTTGCCCTATAATTGGATCATCCGGATGTGATCCTCTATCATATCCCACATCTTGTCATGATGAGATAATGAAGTCACAATACTATCTTCGTTCACCTTCAGCTAGCTGGACAAATCATGCGAAGTACTACCAGCCTCATGTGACGAAGCATCCAAATGTGCCTGGTACTCCCTCTCAGCAAAGTCATGAATACTGTCAATGTCTGCTCATCTCTACTAGGTATCTCACCATCATGCACAACAACATCCTTAAAATCATCATCTGAACCCTCTACGTTGTAGTCACTGCCTGTCATAACTAAACCATCCTGAGTACCTGTGAGATCACCCTCTGGAGACTTGTATACAACTTTCTGAACTTGAGTATCAAGTTGACCGTTACTATTAATCTGCGTAATATCCTTTACCACCGCCTCTTGTGGCGGAGTAGAATTAGAGACCTCTGCTTGGCTGTAAGCTAGTTTCTCGAATTCCTCATGCAAGTTCCTGGTAATCATGTCATCTGCCCTGTGAGAAGATTTGCCAAATAGAAATCGAGTCAACTTATCGACGTTAGCTAGGTCGGACAGCATGTCATTCATCATACTGTGGTGCTTAACCAACTGTTCAGACATGTCAGGGCTTATTTTCCTAAGTTCATCTCGAATGTCTAAATAACCATCCTTTCTACTGTTCCGACTTTGGATCTTCCTACTTTGTCTATCAACTGTCCAAGATCGTGTCCTTTGAGACTCTGTACTATACTTGTCCATTCTGGATAAAGTAGACTGCTGATCATTTATACAAGACGACTCTTACCCAACAGGATGGCAAGAAAACTGCTTTGATACCACTATAGTGACCTTGCTCAAATCTGATTGAAAACTTCTGATTGAAGGCTCAAGAAATTTTGTCAAACACTTTGCATACAAGGGTCATATGACTGATATAACTTTTCAGTTTGCTAAAATGACTCTTTTCTTTAATTTGCATCAATAAGAATGCTTGCAAGAAGACTCTAGATTGTCTAAACAATGACCTAACATGAATGTGCAACTAATTTTGGCAATATTCAATGTATATATATGATCTAAGCATGAGAAATGAACACCCACAGCCAACTAGCATTTTTACAAACAGTTGGTATGCAAACTAAGTAGCTGATAATAAATGATATTGAATTGCTCAAATGACACCAGCAACTATTATCTCCTTAATTGCAATGAAATTTCTAATACAATGCTCATGAAATATGGCCAAATTGGATCAGACTTGTAGGGAAAACTAACCAGCAGCTATAAATTTTTCCTCCACAAATTAAGACTTCTAAGGGTGTCCTGCAATCAATCCATAACTGAAAATAAATAGTGCTCAGAAAATGCCCTCCTATAATTTCGGGTCTGCTAAAAGAAGCCTCCTAAAATTTTGGATCTGCTAAAAATGACTTCCTATAATTTTGGACCTGCTAAAAACGGCCTCCTATAATTTCGGCCCTGTTAAAAATGCTTCTTGAAATGCTGAAAATGTCCTTAGGCCCAATGATGCCCTAGCTGAAGTGACTGAAGTATTACCTCCAAATGTGCAACCCTTCAAAGGATATTTCACCTCCTCAGTTATGCAAAATTCTTAGGAATTTCCATTCCCAAAGATCAACTGACTATCTGAAGACCAGCTTGGCTCCACAATAGACTATGTGATTGAATCACGATCTGATGTCAAGATAAGAGATAAACAATTGGATGATCAAATGCAAGACCCCCATAGGGTCTATTAATTCACTTTTCAGTAGCTTCCTCTAGAAGTCACTTAAACATTCTAGAAGCATCCAAATATTCTTATGGAATAAAGTGCACTTTTATAAAATATTACTCTATAATAAAAAGTGCATCTCAACATCAAATTATAAAATTGGGTCCGAATAAAGTAACTTTACTTTATAACAAACGTAGGCCCAAATCACTAATCAATTGTAAGGACAAAATACTACCAAATAGTCACTGGTCGACTCTCTCCACATCACCCCCAATCTACCAGAGCCTGTGATAGACTGATCCGGCACGCTAAATGATGTCAGCAAAAATGGGGACATGACAATTACTCACATTTTATATCAGATTCACAAATTAGGTAAAGTATAAGGCATTATAGATAAGGGACATTACATAGTATGGATCCCTTTCTCCACCCTACTAGCCTACATGAACTGGATAATAGGCCAATCCTTGTTCAATTGCCTTTCACTCAAGAAAGCAACAGTAGATTGGCATTGTCAAAATAAAAGTGATATGTGATTTGCCTAGAACCAAAAACTCTTAAAAGACTTGTTGGTTTTAAAGTGTTTAAAAGTTTTTGCCAAGAGTTTGCAGAATTTATCTATCATAGTCCATCCTTCTAACTGACCTCATAAAATTAGATGCCTCTTATTAGTTTGTCCAAGCACATAGTACTTTTGAGGAGTTCTTGCATGCTCTAATTATTGCTCTTGTTTTATTAACTCCATTATTTTCAAAGTCTTCTACTACAACATGTGATGCTTTTGGATGGATCTTTATGCAACTCTTCCTAGTTAATCTAGCATATTGGAAAGATGGAAGCTGACTTATAAAGAAAGATAGAAATTAGATTAATGTCCAGGAACGACCAA
Organism: Cupressus sempervirens; assembly: GCA_028749045.1. Classification (NCBI taxonomy): domain Eukaryota; kingdom Viridiplantae; phylum Streptophyta; class Pinopsida; order Cupressales; family Cupressaceae; genus Cupressus; species Cupressus sempervirens. The sequence goes on along the minus strand of CM053784.1, from coordinate 602,931,403 downwards.
AACTATGTCAATGGGATTGAAGAGGGGAGCAATATATAATAGAGAGTTGTAAGAAGAGAATACTAGAAAGATCCCACTATGAGGAAGAGAAAAAGTAAAATATACAAAACAAGGAGGGACTAGAAAAACAAGTGTTCAAGGGATAGGTACAAGTAGTGAAGAAAGATGAACATGAACACCAAAGAGAAAAGAGTTGTTGTAGAGGAAAAATGAATATCTTCAAGTATAGTGTCTTGATTAGAAATAGTGAAATTTATAGTGACATTGTTGATAGTTATGAAGGGATTGTTACAAGACTTGGTAATGTTGAACAAGGAGTACCAAGAATTGTGATGGGTACTCTCACTAGGATTACATCTAACATCCAAGGTTGGAGTAGTCCTTGTTATAGTGGAAAAGCTTATAATATGCATTTTCTTCTTTGATATGGGAGGTGGCTATAGAGGAGTCAATTTATGTTTACAGGAGGAAGCAGGCCATGTTGTTAAGAAACATGACCTTTTGGTAGAGGAGAACACATTAGGGCAAAAACTTTGAGAGATAACACCTCGTAGGCTATTTGCATTTGTGAGAGTAGTGTTATGTGAAGGTTGTGTAGGACTTTTGGGTTTCCAAACATCTTCAATGAATGATGTGACCAAAATGAGGGCTTGAGAACCTCAAGAAATCACATACAATTATTTGTGACAAAGATGTTGGACTAATTGCCAAGATCTCCCTTTGGATCCATGATATGGATTGACCACCTCATGCAAATTGTTTGTCTCCAACATTTATATCTATATTGGTTGTTAACAAGTTTATCTTTAGGCACAATGCAAAACATATTGCTATGATTGGCATTAGAGTAGGACTTGGGGTTCAGATTCTCTCGGATGATGCTAAGTGTGATTGTTCGACTAATTGCGAATGTCTCCCTTCAAATTCAGACATGGTCTAATTGCCTTTGTGAATTTGTTATGCATAGCATTTTGTAGTGGGCGTTAGTAGGTCGAACTTTTGGTGCAATAACAAACTTGTTCCAATAAAAGGGTGATATCTTTCAAAAAATATAGAGCCAAACATTCTTGCACTAAATATAGGAAGTAGTGAGACTATTGCCCGATTCCTTGTAGAGTCCATATTTTTCTTCGGTGTCATAATAAATGGGAAATTGAAGATGAAATTATTCACAGTCTCAATGCATTGGAGGGAGGAAAGATTACATTTTCAGTTAAGTTGAGGAATACGAGGGTCTGTCTCAGTACATAATTGATGGGAAGACACATTTATTTGGACAAAGGAAAACCTCCAACCATGTGAACAATGGCATTGGAAATGATGATGGTGATAAAGTATACATAATAGAGGCCTAAATGACATAGATGTACTACTTGTAATTATCCTTCGAGTAGCTTTGATGATGATCTCCTTCGAAGGGAATTAGAGTGTTCAAGGAATACATTGATGCAGGTTTTTTGTTATCAAAGATGCTAATAGAAAGGGGCGAGCTAGCCTTAGAGCACAATCACTGATGATGTCAAACTAGAACTAGTTGAGCAATCCTCTTACAAAAGAAAATAACCAAATACAACTATAAGTAGTGCCACCCATAGATCTTAGTTTATGTATATTTTCAAAGTAAGTTGGAAATCATTCTTAAGATGCAATGTATAGGCAACATGGTTTGCTTGGGTAATGGTTTGAGGAATGGTAGACTTGCAACTTTAAATATGTTATTGCATAAGAGTTTTGACCTCTCCACATGAAAACAATCAGTGGATCCTGACCCCAATCCCTCCATCTACAAAAAACTATGGGTTTAATGATGGTATCATTAAGAACTATCTTTGAACGGCTACCATGGAAGTAATGTTGTTTATCCTTCATTTTGTTTCCAAGAGGCATCATGTTTAGTTGCTTTACAAGTCCTTTTCCACAACTAACCATCTCAAACTCAAGCACTTGTTGACATAGAGAATATATATAAAGTAGCAAGAGAAGTGGAATGATCATTTGTAGGTATATAACATTGAGATCCACTATAAGAATAGAAACGTGAACATGGTGGCAAATGGATTGTTCCATTGAGTTACTTATCTTTTAGGGCATTGGAGACGATGAAGGTGCTAAAGTACTCATCTTTTATGCTACCTCCTTAGTGAAGTTGGTACCATGGAAGTAATGTTGTTTATCCTTCATTTTGTTTCCAAGAGGCATCATGTTTAGTTGCTTTACAAATCCTTTTCCATAGATAACCATCTTAAACTCAAGCACTTGTTGACATAGAGAATATTGATAAAGTAGCAAGAGAAGTGGAATGATCATTTGTAGGTATAGAACATTGTTATCCACTATAAGAATAGAAAGGTGAACATGGTGGCAAATGGATTGTTGCATTAAGTTACTTATCTTTTAGGGCATTTGTAATGTCCCCTTTTTGACAGGCACCAGCTACTTATTTTATTTTAGCCTTTATTTTCCCTGGAGGCTAAAAAGGAAGAAATAAGGGGGAAAAGATATATTAAATTAATTACTTATAAGGTTACTAAACAATGAAATATTAAAAAGTAACTTTATATTTAATTGATTTAATAGTAAAGTGACTAACATAATAAAATATCAAAAAGCCACTTAAAAGAATAAAGTGTTGGATTCCTCTAGAAGTTTCTTGGAGTTGCTTGTGAAATCTTTATAAGGAGCCTTTGGGGGGTCATTTTATACATCTTGAGTTGCATATTCATCTATTGTGCTGAGAGCCTTAGTGCTTGCATACTTGCTTGAGGGTTTGAAGACTCTAAGGTGCCAATTTCGGTTGTGAGATCAACCCTACTTGGGAGTGGAGGAATTCGTATTCAGCCAATTCATTTGTGATTAATTGGGAGATAATATTCAGTGATTTTTGTTCAGCTTGTGCATCTAATTTTTGACATCAGTTGGCAAGGAGAAAGGTTTCAATTTTTGCAGTGGATCCGAAAAAGAAAAGCGAAAAACTAGTCCGAAAAAGCAGAGCCGAAAAAGTAGTCCGAAAAAGCAAAGCGAAAAAACAGTTTGAAAAAGCAGATCCGAAAAAGTAGTCCGAAAAAGAAAATCCGAAAAAACAAAGCCAAAAAGCATGTCATCTCAACTACTTATTCCAGGTTTTTTTGGTATTTACATTTGGCAATTGTAGATGGATACATTTGACAAGTAATATATGTCTTTTTGTTACCAAAGTATTCAGTCATTGTAAACATTGAAGTATTGAAGGGAAATCAACTTAATTCAGCTGTTCAGTTTGTATGCCAAATGTTTGTAAAAACATCTCATTGCATAGTCATTCATAGGATGCATGCCAAGTGTTTGTGAAAATACCTCTTGGCTGTAGGTGTGCATTTTACATCAGAATTTTATGTACTTGCATTTGGAAAATAATAAAAAGAAGTTGCATATCACTTTGATTTCCAATTAGTTATTTTGCAATCATTTGTATTGATCAATATCATTGGCATTCAAAAATCATAGCAAAACAACAAATATCAGCAAACTGAGGCTGCAAGGGAAGTGTTTGACAAAATTTCTAAGGCAAAAAAACAGGTATAAAACTTCAAAAATTGTCAAGGCACTTTACTGTGGTATTAGAGCTAAAGTTTTTGCCATGTTGTACGGGTTATGAGTGAAGAGTTTCCAAATGTTCCATTCATAAATCCTTTGGATAAATTATATAACAGGGCAAGAAAGGGCTTAAGTTCTTTAGAACTCATAGAAGAAAGCAGTACCCAACAAATGCTTAATGCTCTTGCAGGAGGGCAATAGGAGTTGAGAGATGAAATGGCAAGAGGAAGAGAAGAACTATCACTTATCCTTGGACAATTGGTAGATAACAGAAACAATGGAAATGATAGGAACCATAACAGGACTAATGGGCAGAATGGACACAATGTGGGTCAAGAAAACAATGACACAGCTCAAAGCAGTGCTAGAACAGCAAGTAGAGGTACTCCTAGGCCTCTTATGCCTACATTTTTGAGAGAACAGGGTGCTGCAAATCACGATCAGCAAGTAAGAGAAGAGGGATATGGTGATTATTTGAGGGAGTACAACTCTCTAGGTGATGATTTCAAGGCTCCCATGTCACTAGTAGACTTTTGTGGTCTTAAATTGAGAAATAGACCAAGAAACAATCAATGGGGGGTGCAAAATCAAGACTTGCAGCTTAAGGTGGGAAAACTAACCTTACCATCATTTTATGGAAGTAACAAAGGTACAGCTAGAGCTTGCGTTCAGAAGCTCGACACATATTTGCAGCTCGAAACAGAGGCTATCCAGTATGTCACACTCCATTTGGAAGGTGAAGCACATGAATGGTGGTACCATGGACTTGTCATCTTGGGGCATGCCAACATTACTTCATATTTGGAATTCCCCCAAAAGCTCATTGACAAGTTTGATCGTAAAGATTCTGAACTCCACTTTAAGGAGTTAGCACAACTCAGGCAGACTAATTCAGTTGATGCTTACATCACAGAGTTCCAACGGTTGGCAGTTATGGTGACAGATATTTCAGAACAACGGTTGGTTATGCTCTTCATTGAGGGATTGACAGAGCCTCTTCGTGGTTGGGTTAAGGCCTTCAAACCAGATTCTCTCTAGGATGCTATCATGAAGACTAGAGACATGGAATATTCTACATCTAGCATTAGAGCTCGTAGCAAGCCTTTCACATCCCATAAGGATAAGGGGAAGAAGCCATTCCAGAAAAAAAGTAATAAGAAGAACTTTGATGAAACCTATAGACAGGGGTGTCGGCTTAAGGGGATTTGCTATCATTGCAAGGAGAAATGGTCTAGTGGACATCGTTGCCTAGGGAAAGGCAAGGCTCACTTAATTGAGGTGATATCAGAAGATGAGAGCAGTTCTGAGGAAGAGGAACCTCAAAGGGAAGACAATAACGGTTCAGATGGGGAAAATCATGATGAGATCATTGCTTCTATCTCCAGTGCTCCTAAGTTCAACTCTTTCAAAGTTCGTGGGGTCCTACAAGGTCATCAGATAACAGTATTGATTGACAGTGGAGCTACTCATAACTTCATTGATGCATCACTGGTGAACAAGCAACAAATTCCTCTAGAGGATTTTGAGGGATTCAATGTGATGGTGGCTAATGGGCGTAAGATAGCTTGTACTTAGTGGATTCCACAGTTGTCTATTATGATGGGCAACCACACCGTTACAGATGATTTCTATGTGGTTGACTTGGGTGATATCCATGCCATACTTGGCATCCAATGGTTGCAGTCATTAGGGAAGTACTCACAGAACTTCCAAACCATGGAACTCAAGTTCAGAGATGCTGATGGGCGTAGAGTGGTGCTTAGAGGTATGGCATCTAAAGCACATAAGATTGTTTCAGCTAGACGTATGGAGAGTATTTTCAGGCATGATGACATAGTTTGGGCAGCAGAGTGTGTGATCACTCCTAAGGAATATATAGATTCAGGACAGCCAGTCCACATTGACATCAAGGAGCTATTGGGCAAACATGACAAGGTTTTTGGTGAGATACCCCCAGGGAGGCCACCGGATAGAGGCTTCGAGCATACTATTGAGTTGGAAGAAGGGGCCAAGCCAGTGATTACTACCCCTTATTGCCATCCTAAGAAATTTAAGGATGAGATCGAGAAAGCAATCAAGGAATTGCTTGATATGGGACACATTCGTCCTAGCTCCAACCCTTTCGCTTCTTCAGTGGTCTTGGTGAAAAAGAAAGATGGGACCATGTGAATGTGTATAGATTACCGAGCCGTCAATAAGAAAACAATCAAGAACAGGTACCCGATACCCGGGATCGATGAGTTATTGGATGAGTTACATGGGGCACTATATTTTTCAAAGATTGATCTTCGATCGGGTTACCATCAGATTAGAGTAAGGGAACAAGATGTGCACAAGACTGCTTTCCGATGCCACTATGGGCACTATGAGTTCTTGGTGATGCCATTTGGATTAACTAATGCACCTGCCACATTCTAGTCTTGTATGAATCATATCTTCAACAAACAGTTGCGTAAGTTCCTCTTGGTATTCTTTGATGATTTGCTCATACACAGTAAAACTTGGGAAGAACAGTTGCAATAGCTTGATGAGATCCTTAACATCATGGAGGAGCAGTCCTTGTACGCTAAGGCTTCGAAATGTGAGTTCAGCCTTAGAGAGATTCTTTATTTGGGACACGTGATCAGTGTAGAGGGTGTCCAAGTGCACCAAGACAAAATACAGGCTATTCTAGATTGGCCCACACCACGGTCACTTATAGAGCTACGGGGCTTCTTCGGACTGTACAGTTACTACAGGCGTTTTGTTAAGGGGTTCTCATAGTTGAGGGCACCTTTGACAGATTTGACCAAGAAGGGTGCATTTTGTTGGACAGCAGAGGCACAACTAGCTTTTGATAAGCTCAAGGAGGTGATGAGCAGTTGTCCAGTCTTGACACTTCTTGATTTCACGCAGCCTTTCATTCTAGAGTGTGATGCTTTAGGGGAAGGTATTGGTACAATATTGATGCATAATCGACACCCTATTGCCTTTGAGAGTCGTAAGTTGAGGGGAGCTGAGAGACTATACTCCATCTATGATAAGGAGATGCTCGCCATTATGCATGCCTTGGCGAAGTTCAGATAGTATCTAGTTGGGGGAAAATTTGTGGTGATGACAGATCATAACAGTCTCAGATACTTCTTAGAGCCGAAGGACTTGAACGAGAGACAGTAGAAGTGGGTTAGTAGGATATAAGCATATGATTTCGACATAGAGTATGTTAAGGGGAAGAAGAACATTGTTGCAGATGCCCTCTCCAGGGGGCCTTCAGCTTGCTCACTCTCTGAGATTTCGGCAGATTGGAAATCCATCTGGTGGAGTACTCCAAGAATACATTTGCTTGTGAGTTGATGGATGGATTGATTCGGGATGACAGGTACAAGATAGTTGATGATGTGATTTACTACAAAGATAGGATCTACCTGGTACCAGAATCAAAATTCAAGGAGAAAATACTACAATCTTGCCATGATACACCCCTAGTAGGCCATCAGGGCTTCTTCAAAACTTATAGACAGATTAGAGAGAGGTTTTCATGGAAAGGCCTCAAGGATGATGTGTTGAAGCATGTGAAGGAGTGCGTGACTTGCCAGCAGAATAAGTTCGAGCATACACATCCAGCTGGGTTACTTCAGCCTTTGCCCATTCTTGAGCGGAAGTGGCAGAGCATTTTGATGGACTTCATCACAGGCCTACCCAAGGTACAGGGGAGAGACATCTTTGTTGTGGTAGACCGGCTCACAAAATACACACATTTCTTTGCTATTCCGACAGAGTATAGAGCTTCACAGGTGGCTGAGCTATTTTTCAGGGAGATCTTTAGATTGCATGGGCTACCTAAGAACATAGTTAGTGACAGTGATAGCAGGTTTATGAGTGCTTTTTGGTAGGAGCTGTTTAGACTGATAGGTACTGAGTTGACACCCAGTACCAGTTATCACCCTGAAACTGATGGACAAAAATTGTTAATAAGTGGGTTGAGGGGTACTTGCGTAATTATGTGGCAGGACAACAGTGGGCTTGGATCAGGTGGTTGCATTTAGGAGAGTATTGTTACAATACCGCACACCATATGTCCATTGGAATGAGTCCTTTTAGAGCCTTGTATGGGTATCATGCACCTTCATTCGTGGAGATGGCTTTTGGTGAGAGTAGGGCACCTAAAGCAAAAGATTGGATTCAGGAAAGCCAAGATATATTGAAGGCACTCAAGGATAATTTGGTAATGGCACAGAATCAGCAAAAGACTTATGCAGATAAACACAGGGTTGAGCGCAGCTTTGAGATTGGTGATATGGTATATCTACGATTGCAGCCATATAGACAGTCCTCTCTTAAAAAGAGTGGAGTAGAGAAACTAAGACCAAGGTTCTACAGTCTATATAGGGTTACCAGGAGGATTGGGGAGGTAGCATATGAGTTAGAGCTGCCTGCGAGCAGCAAGATTCATAATGTATTTCATGTTTCATGCCTCAATAAGGCATTAGGTCAGCAGGTTATCTCTTCCACGGATCTTCCACCACTTGATGAGGGACATTTGGTCTTGGTGCCTGAAGAGATCATTGATGTCAGAGAGAAGAAATTGCGGAACAGAGTGATTAAGGAGTACTTGATGAGATGGAAGGATCTGCCTGCAGAGGACGCCACATGGGAGAATGAGTAGATTTTACAGCACCCGAGTTTACAATTGCTTGAGGACAACCAATTTGGGGAAGGGAGGACTGTAATGTCCCCTTTTTGATAGGCACCAGCTACTTATTTTATTTTAGCTTTTATTTTCCCCGGAGGCTAAAAAGGAAGAAATAAGGGGGAAAAGATATATTAAATTAATTACTTATAAAGTTACTAAACAATGAAATATTAAAAAGTAACTTTATATTTAATTGATTTAATATTAAAGTGACTAACATAATAACATATAAAAAAGTCACTTAAAAGAAGAAAGTGCTGGATTCCTCTAGAAGCTTCTTGGAGTTGCTTGTGAAATCTTTATAAGGAGCCTTTGGGGGTTCATTTTACACATCTTGAGTTGCATATTCATCTATTGTGCTGAGAGCCTTAGTGCTTGCATACTTGCCTTAGGGTTTGAAGACTCTAAGGTGCCAATTTCGGTTGTGAGATCAACCCTAGTTGGGAGTGGAGGAATTGGTATTCAACCAATTCATTTGTGATTAATTGGGAGATAATATTCAGTGATTTTTGTTCAGCCCGTGCATCTAATTTTTGACATCAGTTGGCAAGGAGAAAGGTTTCAGTTTTCGCAGCGGATCCAAAAAAGAAAAGCGAAAAAGCAGTCCGAAAAAGCATATCCGAAAAAGTAGTCCGAAAAAGCAAAGTGAAAAAGTAGAGCCGAAAATGCAGTTGGAAAAAGCAGTCCGAAAAAGCAAATCCGAAAAAGCAAATCTGAAAAAGCAAAGCTAAAAAACATGTCATCTCAGCTACTGATTCTAGGTTCTTTTGGTATTTACATTTGGCAATTGTAGATGGATACATTTGACAAGTAATATATGTCTTTTTGTTACCAAAGTATTCAGTCATTGTAAACATTGAAGTATTGAAGGGAAATCAACTCAATTTAGCTATTCAGTTTGTATGCCAAATGTTTGTAAAAACGTCTCGTTGCATGGTCAATCATAGAATGCATGCCAAGTGTTTGTGAAAATACCTGTTGGCTGTAGGTGTACATTTTACATCAGAATTTCATGTACTTGCATTTGGAAAATAATAAAAAGAAGTTGCATATCACTTTAATTTCAAATTAGTTATTTTGCAATCATTTGTATTCATCAATATCATTGGCATTCAAAAATCATAGCAAAACAACAAACATCAGCAAACTGAGGTTGCAAGCGAAGTGTTTGGCAAAATTCCTAAGGCAGAAAAACAGGTATAAAACTTCAAAAATTGTCAAGGCACTTTACAGCATTGGAGATGATGAAGGTGATAAAGTACTCATCTTTTATGCTATCTCCTTAGTGAAGTTGCTTTGTGTTAAGTTTGTAACCATGATAATCTACAGGTCTGAGTGCGCAGAATGAACTTAATCTTATCCATCTTAAATATCATATGAATGGCATTAAATATATTCCAATACACCTCTTGTGATAGGCAGTGACTTCTAAAGATTGATTGATATTTTATGCTAACATAACAACTGTGTAAGTTGCTGATTAAGTGTTAACCATTCTTGCAAATTGCCGATTTTTGGGAGAGGGTATTTGTGCCGACTTAGGAAGGGTCATGTCCCTTTGAGGGACCTGCCCTTAGTCATGATATTTAGGGAGGGTATTGTTGTAGTTTTGAGGACACACAAATACATTAAGTCTGCTCCCTGAAGCAACAATATCCAATCGATCTATTACAGATATAAAATGACTTTTAGTTCAAGAGAAAAGAAAACAACTCTTTCATAATTCAGTTTATAAAGAAGTTCATTTGAGCAATCTAGGATAGATCACAAGTCTAAGAAAAGGTACAAAATTTGCAGAAGCTTTACATGGTATCAGAGCTCTGGTAGTCGAACCTAGGCTTTGCAAATTTTAGTAATCAGACCTTAAACATATCTAGCATTTTCCTCCTACCTTCAATGGCATGCACAATCAGACCCGAGGACAGGTTTGATGGGAAAGAACACTTTGATGCCTGGAAATTCAGAATCATGATGATTCTTGATGAAAATGATGTAAAAAAATTTGTTGATTCAGCATCCAAACAACCTCTAGTTGAATCTCATAAATCTATTTGGAGTAAAGGAAATAGAAGAGCTATTCAGATCATATTAGATGGAGTAAAGAATGATATTGTACCTATGTTAACAAAACATTAGACAACATTTGATATGATGAATGCATTACGAAATGCATATGAGGTTAACAATGCAACTAGAATTCTCGCAATGAAAAGGCAACTAAATCACATACAAATAAAGAAAGGACAATCGATGAATTCTTATTTCCTAAGGGTTGTCGGCATTAGAGATGAACTGTCAAGTATAGGAACCATTATTAGTGACACAAAATTAACATTAATGGCTATAGATGGATTACTAGATTTGTGAGAAACTTTTGCACAAGAAATAAGTGTCAGAGATAAAGTTCCTGATTTCAACAGATTTAAGAGGGATTGTCTTCAAGAAGAATCCAGAAAATTAAAGAAAGGGGGGAAATTGAAAACAGAAGATGAAGAACTTCATGTTCTTAATACAAACTCCTATAAGGGAAAGAAGAAGCATTTCAAGAAGAAAAAGGGAAATCAAAAGAATGGAAAACCCAAGAAAGATCTATACAAGATAAAATGTTTCAAATGTGAAAAGTTTGGACATTACAGATCTAGTTGTCCTGAAAATTCTAAACAAGCGAACTGGTCAAATGTTACTAGGGAAGAAGATAATTATGATCTTGAGAATCATGTATTACATTCGTCACTATCAAATAAAATCTCAAATAAAGCATGGGTAATTGATAGTGGATCTTCTAGACATATAATAGGATACAAAAAAGCACTAGACTCTATTTTAGAAAAGGTCAATGGCGAAGTTACCATTGGTGATAATTCAGCACATCTCGTCGAAGGAATTTGAAATTGCACCTTGAAACTAAAATCTAGAAATTCTCTTCTTCTCAAAGGTGTTTTCTATGTACCAGGAATTAAAAGAAATTCAATTTCAATTACAACACTTGAAGATGATGGGCATAATGTTGCATTTGTGGACGACAAAGTAATAACTTGGGCAAAGAACTCCTCAATCAAGAAAACAAAGCTGATTGGTTAGAAAAAAGGATATTTGTATGGATTGAATTCAGAATCTAGTCGACCTATTCAAGCCTTAATTCATGAAGCTAAAGACATAAATGAAATTTGGCACAGAAGATTAGGGCATCTAAACTTCAAAACCTTATCAACTATGGAGAAGATGGTTACTGGTTTACCTAAACTCAATTAAAGACCACTCAAGCATATGCAAAGGGTGCGCACTGGGTAAGAACACTAGAAGTCCATTTCATGATAGCACTAGAAAAACAAATAATGTTTCAGAACTAATTCATTCAGATCCATGTGGACCTATGTCTGTTCCTTCTCTTGGAGGATTCTGGTATTCTATTTTTTTCATAGATGACTTCTCTAGGAAAACATAGACGACTTCTCTAAGAATTCAAAACATTAACTAAAAACTTATCAAGACATAAAATTAAAACTCTTAAAAATGATAATGGAGGGGAATACACCTCAGATTTGTTTAAAAGGTTTTGTAAAGAAACAAGAATTAAGAGGGATGTACACCATTCCTTATAATCTAGAACAAAACAGGGTAGCAGGAAGAAAGAATAGAACAATTATAGAAGCTGCTAGAGCTATGATATTTGATCAAAATCTAGAATATTATCTTTCGGCATAAGCCTCTTGTACTGCTTTTTATATTCAAAACAGAAGCCCTCACTCCTACCTTAGAGATAGAACTCTAGAAGAAGTCTTTACTAAGGTTAAACCCAATATAAGTCATCTTAGGATTTTTGGGTGCCTCGTATATATCCATACTCCAAAAGAAAAGAAAACCAAGTTAGAACCCTCTAGGAGGAAAGGTATTTTTGTAGGGTATCGTGAAACATCTAAGGCATGTAGGATTTTCATACCTGAACAGAAAACTATTGAACTTAGTAGGGATGTAACTTTTGAAGAAGATCTAGCATTTAAAAGTGTCTCGAGTTTTGAAGAACCTTCTTCTTTACCCAACTCTGAAAGAAATACTGAGTTTGAGTCTTAGAGGGATAACTTAGAAGAAATTGAAGATGAAATTCAAAATCTAAATCTTGAAGAAATTCAAAGTTCAAAGAAAAGACCACTTTGGGCCATCATAACAGTAGAGGAAGCACAAGACTTTGCTGCACCTTCTGGAACAGTCAGAGAAAGCAAAAGACCTAAAATATTTTCTAGTTATACAACAAACATGAATGATATGTCCAAAACAGAAACAACTAATCTTGTAGATGCTATTAAACATACAACCTGGAATGAAGCTACCAATCTATTAAGAAGAATGATGTTTAGAAATTGTTTCAAGACCTAAAGGAAAATCTTTTGTTTCTTCCAAGTGGATATTTAAAATAAAGCATGTTGCTGATGGTAGGATTGAGAAATATAAAGCTAGATTTGTAGCCAAAGGATTTTCTCAGAAAGAAGTGATTGATTATGAAGAAACCTTTGCTCCTGTTGCTAGATTTACCTCCGTAAGAGTAGTCCAAGCAATTGCAGCATCAAAGGGATAGAAAGTACATTAGATGGATGTAAAAACAACATTCCTAAATGGAAAGATTGCAGAAGAAGTATATCTGGAGCAACTTGAAGGATTTGAAAATCATGATCGTAATATTTTTGTTTGTAGGCTCAAGAAAGCTCTCTATGGGCTTAAGTAGGCTCCAAAGGCCTGGTATGAAAGAATTGATAAGTATCTCACTGACTTAGGATTCTCCAAATATGAAACCAATCCAAATTTATATTATAAAAGAGATAAAGATGATATGGTAATTCTGATACTGCATGTTGATGATATACTAATAAGAGGTGATGATCATCTTATAGATCAATGCAAGAAAGATCTAACTAGAGAATTTGAGATGAAAGACCTGGGACTCCTTCATTACTTCCTAGGACTGGAAGTATGGCAGAATTCTGACAGTATCATACTCAATCAAGGGAAGTATACATCAGACATTTTGAATAGATTTGGAATGTGGAATTGCAAGTCTACATCTTCTCCAATGGAGACTAATCTACATAAACTTAAAGAAGCAGTAGCAGAATCACCTTCCATAGATTCTACTCTCTACAGATAGATGATTGGATCCCTTATGTACTTAGTAAATACAAGTTCGGATATTTGCTATGCTGTTAATGCCTTAAGCCAGTTTATGCGTGAGCCAAAAGAGATTCACCTAGTTGCAGTTAAACACATTATGAGATACTTACAAGGCACTCTTAATTTTGGACTCAAATATGAGAAGGTTGGCTTAGATTTACATGGATTCACTAACTTGGATTAGGGTGGAAGTGTTAAAGATAGGAAAAGTACTTCAAGATGTTGTTTAAGTTTAGGATCAATAATGATATTTTGGATATGTAGAAAGCAATCTTTAGCAGCTCAAAGCTCCATAGAAGCCGAATACATTGCAACAACAATGGCATCTCGAGAAGCAGTTTGGCTAAGGAAGTTACTTGTGGGATTATTTTTGCAAGCCATGAATCCTACGATTATTTATTGTGATAATTAGAGTTCCATCAAGCTTTTGGTAAATCTAGTGTTTCATGACAGGTCCAAGCATATTGAAATTCCTTACCATTATGTAAGAGATATGGTAGATAGGAATTCTGTAAAATTAGAATATATTTGCACTGCAGATCAAACAATAGACATTCTTACCAAACCTCTATCTAGAGTAAAGATAGACCACTTTAGGAGAAGACTTGGTATGGTTGAATTCTAATCCATTTGTATTCTTTAAATTATTAATAAAATAATTTTATTTGTCAGGCTATTGACGACTATCGGCTCCACCATTTGTATTCATTATTTAAGAGGTGACGATCTCTGAGATAATGAACACTTGTATAAAAGACATTATGAGAGATGATGATCTATTAGATAATGTGTTAAACAATAGAGTTCTACTGTAAGATTTAGATGAGTTCAAGATCATATTGTGATGTAGACATTGCTATGTCTATAAGTCACAATTTGGATAAAAGAAGAATTTTACTATTCTCAGGGTTTTATCCTGTGTTCTGGTAGATCTCAACTTAGGATCATGTTGTGATATAGGAATACCAGTATCTATGAGTCACAACTTGGATAAATGAAGAACCCAAATTACTGTTCAGATTTATTCTATATATTATCACTAGTAGCAATGATTTGTCATATCATAGGTTTAGTAATATGACATTGTATCATGTGTTCTATGATACCATATGCTAAGAAGAGTCAAATAGATATAGAGTATCAATTCTTGCTTGTTCATCTTTATTGATGCTGCTAGATATGATATCTGTCTGTATGATTATCAAGTTAAGAGGGAGTGTTAAGTTTGTAATGATGATAAGCCACAGGTTTGAGTGTATAGATCGCACTTAATCTTCTCCATCTTAAATATCATATGAATGGCATTAAGTATATTCCAATACATCTCTTGTGATAGGCGGCAACTTCTAAAGATTGATTGATATTTTATGCTAACTTAACAGTTGTGTTAGTTGCTGATTAAGTGTTAACCATTCTTGCAAATCGCCAATTTCTGGGAGAGGGTATTTGTGCCGACTTAGGAAGGGTCATGTCCCTTTGAGGGACCTAGCCGTAGTCATGATATTTAGGGAGGGTATTGTTGTAGTTTTGACAAATACATTAAGTCTGCTCCCTCAAGCAACAATATCCAATCGATCTATTGCAGAGATAAAACGACTTTCAGTTCAAGATAAAAGCAAACAACTCCTTCATAATTCAGTTTATAAAGAAGTTCATTTGAGCAATCTAGAATAGATCACAAGTATGAGGAAAGGTACAGAGCTTGCAGAACCTTTACACTTTGCTGCTAGATTTTTTTAAAGATTATTTAAGTAACCTTTCTCAAATCCAACTAAGACAATAAGAGTTATAAGGGGGGCTTGGTTTGTCTGCCATAACATCAACTTCTTCAAAAAAGACATGTTGCTTTTGGTGTGGTTCATTTGTAGTGTGAAATATACTTTACTATGAGTGGAAGTCCACACATGTAACTCAATTAAGTTGCGAATACCTAGAAATTTTACATTTAACTTCTTTTGGCATATCATGATGGAGATTCTATAATTTGTGTAGGATTTGAATACTCGTTAACTAAATAAAGATGAGAGTGCTGGATTAAATGTATGTGAAGTGGGTATATTAATTCATAAAATTTACCTTATGTTAACAACAGTTTAAAGGTGTTATGTCCATTCTGGATTTGCATCTAGAATCAAATTATGAATTGTAGCAATAAGGAGTGATAATAATAATAAAGCCATTCAATTATATGGGCCAAAGTTTGTAACTATACTTGAGTATATCTTGTACACTTTTTTATCTAATAAACACTATGCAAATAAACAATAAATAGAACAAAAATGTATACAAAAGATCATATTTGCATAATAAAGAACACACTGCCAAAGCTGGTGACCAAAAAGTATTTGAAGCAATATGAGATAATTTCATTTATTGATTTTGTGCATAGCATTAGAATTCCAGCTTTCCATATCTCATCATTCTTCACCTTTCTTACATACATTTGTATAATTCGTAGTGTTTTACTTTTAATATCCTTCCGTGTTTATTTTCATAATTCATTATAGGTTGACTAATAGAAATTATGTGCTTATAATGTGTACCTCACGTTTCAGAAATTTTTTCTCTATCTTTATCCCTTTATAAAGGTGTTATGTCCATTCTTTATAGAGGTGTTATAAAGGGATTCACTGTGTATCCCTTTATACATTCATTTACACTCCTGGAATTCAATGTGGCCTCACTTTGGGAAAATGCATCATAAACAATATCGGCATTTGAAAGTGAATTATCTATCAGAATTTAACGGTTGATACTTAACATATTTCTCGGCAAATACCTTCAGAATTTACAAAAACACTCTGTTTTCTCAAACTTATTTGTAAAATGCCAAGGTTTGTTTTGGTTGTGCCATCCGTTCTGGATTTTACCAATTCCTCTCCATCTGGAGTGTTAGGCAAGTGGAACCCAAGTGATTTCTCTGCTGGTTTTCTCTCATTTAGGTAGAGTCACCTTATGCTCTCGCGGGTTTCCAATCAGACTTGTTCAACATCCTTAATGCCCCACTGTAATAATATTTCTCCTTATTTCTCCACTTAGCCTTCGGAGAATGAAAGGCTAAGAACTCCATTGAGGGTCCAAAAGATGGGGAACATTACACCTACGCAATTTACAAAATTGAGTATATTCATCTGATCTCACAAATGGTTTAGATAATACACAAAATTATAGAAACCACTTGAACTTCCCAAACAATTGCTAAATTTGGGGTTCTTTAGCTAAGTTATATAGTTTGATAACATTACATTCATGAATGAAGTTCCCCATTTAGATGTTCCAAGCCTTCATATTGAGCAATGGAGAAGTCGCTATTTTGGATTGCTGTTTGTTTGTCTAGATACTATTCACATGTTTGTTGCATGTGCCAAAATATTTAAGTCTTGCATTTGTTCTTGTTGTCTCTGAACCTAAGCTCCCATAATCTTGTCACTCATCTTCAGTTTCTCCTTGTTATAACAGTTTTGAATGGCTGCCTCATCCTCATGTGTCTTTTTTGAGATTTTCAGTTATCTAATCTTTCTTTGCTTTCCACTCTTTGCCACTCAATGCAATTCATATCTTCATGCAAAATGAACCAATTCAAAAAGTGTGGACCTACTGTTGTTGCTATTGGCTGGTAGCTTTAGATTTCCCTAACGTAGTAGTCTTGGCCAAATTTATCTCCCACTGTGTTCAGAGTATGAGAGTCAATCATTGTAATGCCATCTCTTGTTTTAATTTCTCATATGCTTTCAATTTGAATATTGATTCAACAATACAATCTACATCAGAAAGATGCCTGGTATTACTAACTTTTTCAGGATTTACGATGAATTCTTACTTTTAATTACTAATAACAGAAATTGCATTACATTGTACTTAACAGCTATTTGTCATTGTGTTCCTTTTATATACCCAGTTTATTTATTTTCCATTTTCATTTTTTCTATTCCTAAGTGGTTTTATTTGCATACCACTGCTTTGAGCAACATTTGGAGAATTCGTAGCTTACCTTTTAAATAATCATACTTCTCACGCACAGCTTTAAAGCATTTGGTTTTCTTTCTTGTAGCTACTTTTGATCATCTATCTTCAGTCTCCAAATATTTGCAGGTGAAATGTGGAAAATTTCAATTGTGCCCTACGTGTGCCAAAATTTATACCTTAAATATTTAATACTTTGGTTGCTTAATTCATGAACACTTCACACTCAACTCATCCAAAGAAATCTTAAAACTTTCAATTTTAATGCTTTCTGTAGATCAGTTTTCAACTGAGATCAACAAATCTTCACTTTTTTTCCCAATCAACTACAGGAATTCTGCTAAGAATCTGTGGTAGTAGCTATTATTGGTCTCACAAACATTGGGAGGAATGGTGAAATGTCCAGAATTTTGTTTTCATTGATTAAATTACTGGACCTTTGAGTACATATTTCCTGCTTCAAACATCCTTGGCTAATTCTAATTCAAGAGTGTAAGACCACATAATTAAAGACTAAAGAATAATTGGAATTCAGGAATCTTGAAAAATGTCATAATCATTTTTCATTTCCTTGGAATTTAATGCCTGTAGATTTATGCACTTTTCTGAATGCTATAATTCATACAAAAGGAATAAAGGCAATAAGTTGTGTTTAAGGGAATATAAATGTTATTGAGTCCCATATAACTAGCAGTTAATTTTCCAGATTTTTGGATCTTCATATTTTGGTTGTTTAGTCTGTTTATTTCTTCTACTTTAACTAATTTGGTTCCAGTGGATTTAATGCTCATTTTGAGAGTGTTAGAATTTTTTTTACCTTGAAACTAGAGTCAATCATTTGATATGGAATTAACATCTATTTTGTTGTATGATCAAAAACAAAAATTGGCTTTTTTGATTGAGTGAAAGCCAATTTTAAAAATCGGTAGTATTTGAATCTTTCATTTGTTTTTCTTACATTTGTAGAGATTAGTTCTTATTGTCTCCACAAGAAAAGAATTTTTCTTTCTAGAGAATTATAAATTTGGCTACTCTTTGATTTCTTGGCATTTGTTTCTTTATGTGGCTCTTGGGGGGCCTACCACCATGTTGTTTATAGCTAGAATATACTTCCAGGTTGGAATTCTTTTAGTTTTTCTTGTAGAAGCTGTAGTTAGTTAAGCTACAGGTGATCACAAAAATGAAAGAAAATGTTTATCCATGTTCTCAGGAATTGCAATAAGTTTGTTGATTATTGCATGGCATCCATTTTTAAGGATTGATGGACTGTCCATTTCTACAATGCTCAGGTCTTTCCTATTTCTATTTTATATTTGTTAGTAAGCTATATCATTTTTTTATGTGCCAACATAATACTTCAATGAAAGTTCGATTTGATTCTTTAATTGATGAAAATACGTCTTATTGTTTATTATTAATGAAATTGCAAAGTAGCAAATCTATATGGAATGTTCTAGTCTGTTGTGTGTGCGTGCATTGTGCATGCACACTTGCATTATATAATTTATAGCACATCAGTAAAATGTTTCTGAATAAGTATTAATTTATTTTGTGAAGTAAAATATAAACCTTATAATAAATTATGCACACAATATTGATCTACCCATAAAACTAAAATACTATAAATAAATAATAATTAGAGGAGAACATATCAGCGATTGTATATAGAGCTGAAATCATAAATGTGGCATGGTAATATGTAGAAAAATAAACATCTTAAGGGTATTGAAATAAATAAAATTTTGAATCATATACATATTATACTAGTCTACAAATATATCAGTTGGGAATCTATACAGTGATTGGAGTCATGAGTTGTGTTGTTAATTAATACATTGTTGCGGAGCGATGGGATGATTTCTTCTTTAATTCCAGTCCATGTCTGCTGTTGCTGGAAGTTGGTGAACACACAAAATGCATAATATTTTGGTTTTTTCTAGCCGCTAAGAGTTTTGTGATTCAAAAAGTCAAAAAATTGACTTCAAAAACATGTCGAATGTTTGAATTCCCAGAGCTGCATTACGGGTTTTGGTTTTGGCCATTCTTTGATGGCCTTGATCTCTCTTCATCAATGCTCACTCTTTTTGCATTAATCTTATGTCCTAAGTAAAGAATTTCCTTTAGCCCGAATTCAGATTTTGAAATCTTGGCATTTAATGATTCCGTTTCTAGGATATTTAGGACCTCTTCAATATGTTGTAAATGTTCTTCCCATGTTTCACTACATATGAGTATGTCACCAAATAATATGAGGAGAAATTTCCTTAATTGTTGTCTAAAAATATGGTTCATGCATGATTGAAAAGTAGTAGGAACATTAATGAAACCAAATGAGAAAAACTACAAATTCAAAATGTTCGTAGTGGCATTTGAAACCTATCTTTGGGAGGACTACAAATTCAAAATGTTCGTAGTGAGATATCGAAGAAGTCCTAAATATCCTAGAAACATAATCATTATATGGCTAGATCTCAAAATGAGAATTCGGGCTAAAGGAGATTCTTTACTTATGACATAAGATCAATGCAAAAAAGAGTGAGCGTTGATGAAGAGAAGATCAAAGCCATCAAAGAATGGCCAAAACCAAAAACCCCAATGCAACTCTGGGAATGTTCTTCCCATGTTTCACTATACATGTGTATGTCATCAAAGAATGAGGAGAAGTTTGCTTAATTGTTGTCTAAAAATATGGTTCATGCATGATTGAAAAGTAGTAGGAGCATTAATGAGACCGAATGGGAGGACTACAAATTTAAAATGTTCGTAGTGGCATTTGAAAGCTGTCTTTGGGACATCTTCCTTCCTCATTCTGATTTGGTGATATCTAGATCTTAGATCAATTTTTGGAAAAAAATTGAGCATCACGCAATTCGTCCATTAGTTCATCTTTCCTTGGAATTGGGAATTTGTTCTTGTTAGCTTTACTATTGATGAATTCTTAGAGTTGCGTTAGGGTTTTTGGTTTTGCCCATTCTTTGATGGCCTTGATCTTCTCTTCATCAACGATCACTCTTTTTGCATTGATCTTATGTCATAAGTAAAGAATCTCATTTAGCCCAAATTCGTAGTTTGAAATTTTGGCATATAATGATTTTGTTTCTAGGATATTTAGGACCTCTTCTATATGTTGTAAATGTTCTTCCCATGTTTCTCTGTATATGAGTATGTCATCAAAGAACATGAGGAGAAATTTCCTTAATTGTTGTCTAAAAATTGGTTCATGCATGATTGAAAAGTAGGAGCATTAATGAGACTGAATGGGAGGACTACAAATTCAAAATGTTTGCAGTGGCATCTGAAAGTTGTCTTTGGGACATCTTCCTTCCTCATTTTGATTTGGTGATATCCTGATCTTAGATCAATTTTTGGAAAAATATCGAGCACCATGCAATTCATGCATAAGTTAATCTTTTCTTGGATGTGGAATTTATTCTTGATAGATTTTTATTTAAGGCTCTATAATCAATGCACATTCTCATAGTTCTGTCCTTTTTCTTGACAAGTACTATTGATGAGGCAAATGGATTGTTGCTTGGTTGAATGTGTCCCATCTCTAGTAATTCTTTAATGGTCTTCTTGATTTCCTCTTTGTATTTATGGGGATGTTTATAAGGGGTGGTTATGACTGGTTTGGCCCTTTCCTCTAACTCTATGGAATGCTCAAAACTTCTTTTGGGTGGTAGATTGAGAGGGATATCTCCAAAAACCCTCTTGTGTTTCTTTAGGATGGGACGCATATCTACATGAACCATTGGATCATTATTGGATGATTTTTCAAGAATGATACATTGTGCTATCCATTCCCCTTGATCATTTCTAAGATGAATGTTCCTAACTAGGATTTCTTGAGAACCTTTAACCATAGTTCGCATACTCGGACTTGGAGAATGCTTAGCAAGCCCAAAATTCATCCTAACTAGGATTTCTTGAGAACCTTCAGCCATAGTTCGCATACTTGGACTCGGAGAATGCTTAGCAAGCCCAAAATTTTCAACTCGACAAAAAATCGACATATACTCGAGAAAAACTTGTCAGAAACTCGACAATTGAGAAAGTGCTAAAAACTAAAATCTCTTAAAGAAACATATATTTTTTGTAGAATTCAATTAAAAAATGTATTAAATTAGAAATTGACTTCTCAATAGAGAAAATACATAGTTTTATAGTACTAACATCATGTGAGAAACACATCTTAATCAACAACTTACCTACATCAACATTTTTACCTATATTTTTTTACATCTATAAAAATGCGAGAGTTAAACTTGAGAGTGCTCGCCTAGCAAAAACAATCGAGAGTACTCGGCAACTTTGAGAGTACTTGTAGAGTTTGTAACCTATGGTGTTAGCTATTTGCAAGTGCTTATAGGATTCTCTCTTTGGGCATACGGTAAGGTAGTGTGTATGACCACGTCAGGCGCACGTGGTATAGTCAATAATAGATAGGTCGTATGATCAGAGTAGTTCATAAGGTTAGAGTAGGTTGTATGATACATCAAGAATAGTCTGGCGCATATACGGAGGGATGGAGAGGGTCGTACAACTAGTGAGGAGGTGACCATATGGTGAGGGATTAGTAGTGTATGTGATGTAAATATTATCATTGATGTCAAAGGAGAAAATAAGTGCGTCACTAATGTCAAAGGAGACTAAGGCTGATTATACAAGAAGTTATTAAAGACCATATTATAGGAGTCATGTTAGAATATTTGCACACAACCATAGTATGTATCTACGATCTATGAAGAATTTTGTGAAATATGCAAGGCTCAATGATTAACAAGACAAGATTCAGACAGTGACACAAAGAAATATTAATAATCTGTTTACCTTATTGCAAATTTCCTTGTTTACACAGATTATTTTATACACAGTGATTATTAAAGAATATGTAAGCGGAGTATTTTAAAGCTACAGATTTACACATATATATACAGATTTATTTATCTGTTAGATTAAATTGAAAATAAGAGATTGAAGGATATAATGTACATAAGGCAATTATCCCAGTCAGCATATCGTGAAGTAATATTTTCACAACACTGAATTTGAAGAGAAACAGAGGATATGATGGAGGAAAGGAGAAATGATAACATTTGTATATGCAACATTAGTGATGGTATATTGACATCGAGCAAATAAATTGGGAATCTGTATAATAAACGGTGGCATATTCATGTACAGATATATACACATACAGTGTATACACAACTTAACCCTTGTGAAAGTATCGAACTACATGTTTTATATTAATAGAAAATACATGTGGAGGTATCACATACTGAGTAGTAGTGCCCAGTTATCCATACTTTTCAGAAATGAGGTCAAATAAGAGTTTATGGCAAATAAACATCTATAGCAATAACATATGCAGCATCAATAGTATACAAACAGCAACAAGTAGTAGCAACCATGCCACAAACAACAAGGATCGTTGTATGAAATAGTGATATCTTCACATGAGCAAGCCAGCAAACAAATAACGTCTGCCAAATATTAAATAATCTGACTGATCCATGTAGACTGTATAGGTGCAGAAATACGACGATATTTTTCAAAGGTAACAATCAAATAGCTTGGAAGATTTCATGTCATAACGGTGAAGGTTTGAACAGGGGCAATAGAGATGAACTTAGATGGCACAGGATCTGGCTAAAGACATACCTACAATCACGATATGGGAATATGTTGGCTATAGTGATCATGTTTGTAAGCCTTGACAAGATAATGTTACCACTGGTGTGAAGATATGTATACCATGACTGAGATGGAAGTTCAGATGCAAATAATTTAATGATAATAAAGCTCAATACAAGTTGCTGACAGAGCACTAATACATGTCGTATCGGGCATATCATACAGCAACAGTTAAAATGATGAGATGGAAAAACATGCCAGATATTCAGAGGAGCCACCGAGGATTGTGAGAGATGAAAGTCATTAAATGAAGATTTCAATGTCTACATACTTTGATTCATACAGGACAGGCAAGCAATAGAATGAGCATATCATGCCACGCAGCAAAGTATACAATAGGAGAAGACGGTGATGGAAAACTGAAACAAAGGCCTATGACCATAGGCATGGTCGACAGTAGCAGCAGGGATATATTCGATCAGCAAAATCCATTAACATTGGCTAGGAACATTGAACAATATATGAACTAATGATGAACATATCCAATGGTTGAATATGATCCATATCATCTTGAATACATAGAAGGAAAAATCAAACACGTCACATAAAATACGTACATATTTTATAGAAAAGGTGATAAAGATGAGTAGGTCTCAAATCACAGAGAGACATGCGAGAACCTTAAGGATGATTATCAAAGCATGTTGTTCTTGTCGATAATATACTGATGTGTGCGTTGGAAATTAATATGACAGGTTTTATTAGTGGGAGTGATATAAGGAAAAACAATAGCCAATAAAGACAAACTCAAATTAATTATAATAATAGAGTGAAGAAGTGCAATTATTTAAGGAGGAAGAGTCACTTGTTTTTATTTTGAAAAGTCACATCTAAATGGCAAATATAAATATGAATTATTTCATTTTGCAAGAAAAAATGAAAAAAACTGAAATGGAATAAAAAAGGGAAGTGTGTGGAGATTGAATAAAAAGAAGAGAGAAATCAGAATAATGTAAGTAGTGAAAATGAATAGAATAGAGATGTGTGCGGAAGAAAGAAAGAATGTGTGAGAAGTAAGCATATATAAGAAGAGTAAAAAGAAGTGTGAAAATAAATAAATAAATAAATAAATAAATAAATAAATAAATAAATATATATATATATATATATATATATATATATATATATATATATATATATATTTTCAGACTTTTAGATCTGATATATATTTATATTGAAGAAAAGTAACACAAGAAAGAAGAGCACTATTAAAAAGAAAAATATATTTCAGTATATATGTCAGATTGTGCTGGTTTCTTAAAAGAAAATATTTCTATTTGAGAATATGACTTAAAATAAGAAACAATAGCTGTGTACTGAAGTCAAAAGATTCATACAAACATAAGAAGAAGAATTGTGTGTGAAAATTATCCATCATTAGCTGAGTAAGCAATATTGCCAAAGTGGAACAAAAGTGTGTGCGTAGTGGGTTGGTGCTCATGAGGACAACAGTGGGGTTTGGAGCTTCTAGTAGGTTGGAGCCTGTGAAGTGTGGGAGGGGGAGCGTCCACTAAGTTGGTGCTCATAAACATAGAGGTCGTAGCCTCTGGTAGGTTGGAGCCTATAAACCAATTTGTAAAAGATCAAGTTTATATAAGAAAACATATTATTTTTTGTGGTTTTCTCCCGCATTGGGTTTCTACGTAAATCTTTGTGTAATTGTGTTCAAATGCATAATTGCTTATTTTAATGTTTAATGATATTAAGGCATTTTTTTAGATTAAAGTTTAAAAAAGGAAAAAGTTGTTAATATACTGATTCACCCCACACACCCTCCTCCCCTTAGTATATTCACGTGCTCTTCAGTATGGTGAAGTTGATTTTGGTCCTACAATTGTTGGGCCTGTATGTTGGGTGTTGTGCCAAGGGATGAAGCCATCGTACGATGATGTAATTGGGTGTAGCGATGGGGTTTGTGGGCCCTGCCAAAGGCAAGTAACAATCATCTACACATCAAACATCCAATGCTAACTATATAGTGATTTGCCACGATGGACATAATATATGGTACATATAGGAGAGATTTGCAATTTGTCACTGAAACAGAATACGGTAGGATTGAAACCCACTGAAAGTGCACAAGCCAAGTAGGGAAGGTCTTTCACTTTCGAAATGGCGGCAATAGCAAAATTCCAGAATTCACAAATACAAACAAATCAAGTCACATACCTAAACAATCCAACCCGATGGACATATATACTCGTCAGAGGAGAACTCATGAGGTAGAAACTAAGTGTCGATACATGACATGACAAATACCTATGAATAAATAAAAAATAGGAATTGGCCTTGAGATATGCTAAATCAATCGGTCCTACATAGAAAGTTTTATTAGTTTTTATTTTAGGACAGGGACATTACATAAGAATACGTTCTATTTTATTGCAAGATAAGATATTGGGAGAACCATCAAGTGATTATCCATAGTGAAATGTCCTAAAGAGTCAATCCAAGACATTCCTAGGATGATATCATTTTGTAATTTCACCACATAAAAGTTTTCCTTTATTTTCTGATTATCTAGGGTGAGCTCTAATTGGAGAATGATCTTTGTACATAGGTCAATGGTGCCTTTACCCATCATCTCTTTGAAGCCTTTGAATTTTTTAGTCTTCAATCTTTTCTTTTGTACTAGGTCTTTACTAATGAAATTGGAGGAAGCTCCTATATCTACTAATGTAATCACCCTTTGAGCGTTTAATGTCCCTTAGACATGAAAAGGTCTCTTTCCACTTTCTTGAGTAACAACAGCTAATGGTCCATATTCTTTCTCATCAATATTTATTTTTTATTAGGTGCCTCATCCTCATTTGCTTCTTGTATTCTATGTAATTGTCCTCTTTTACATTAGTGGTCTCGTGCCGAAGGTTCTTTACATTTTAAACACAACCCTTAGATAAATCATCCTTGTTTTTTTGTGCTTCCTTCCCTCGACATTGGTGTAGAGGACCCCATTGTTCTTTACAAAAGTAACATGTTTTACCTCAATTGTCTCTTTTTGATCTTTCATGTTTATTTGGTGTCTTCGGTGGGTATATTTTAAATCTTTCCTTAGATGCATTATATTCCACTTTTGTAGCCTTTTGAATGACTTCTTCCATTGTCTGAGGTTCTAAGGGGTTGACTATGTTTTTAATGGAATCTTTTAGACCTTCAACAAGTAATTATGTAACCCTCCTTTGGGATAGGTTAGAAACCATGACGGAAAGCTTTTGGAAATCGAACGTAAACTCTTCTATTGACCCATGTTGCATTAGATGGGTGAGTTCTTTTAAATACTACTCAAGTTGTACTCGATCAAACTATTTGATAAGTTTTTGAGAGAATTTTTGGTAAGAAATATTTTGATAGCCTCTGGAGAGAAGTTTGTAGTGCCATCATTCATGTGCTACCCCTTCCAAGTGGAGTATGGCGAATTGGAAGGCATCTTCTTCAGTCATTGTGCTAAGAGTAAAAAAGGTGTTTAATTTTTGCAGCCATGCATAGGCTGTCATTTTTCTTGACCCCTCAAAAGTTGGAAGTATCACTTTGTTCACCTTGTGTTTAAGATCTTTATTTATGTATCTCCTTGTTCTTTTAGGGGCCTCATGTCTCTAACCCTCATAGCATTCTGCCAATGTGATGAGCTCCCTAATTTTAGGTTCAAGGCTCTCATAGGCCCTTGCATTTTCTATTGTGCTATGGGTAGGTTGATCTATGCCATCCTCTTCTATTGACATTTCTTCCCTTAGTAGGAAAGGATGTTTGCAAACTCTGGAGGATGATGACTCATTATTTTCTAGATGGTTTGAACTTATATTGATTCCTTGGGAAGGTTATTTATGAGATTATTGATGGAGTTTCCCATGTTTTGAAAAGCCTTTAGTAGGGCTTGATTGGATTTACCTAATCTTTCATTTTGACTTTTAAGGGTTTGGTTTGTTTGTTCCTCAAAAGCTCTTAGCTCTTTGGCCATTTTGTTCATGGTGGCCATTTTCTCCTTTCTTTGATAAGTTTGCATAGATTGCTATTCATAGGATCGGAGAACTATGCTTTGATACCACTGTAATGTCCCTAGTCCTTTGGTCAAAATTCCATGATCTCCTGGCTAATGAACTTACAACATATGTTAGTAATCCAAACTAGATACATATAAAATAAGACATTATCTAAATATTGCAATTTATATGCTAATATAAAATCCTAATTCCCAATTAATATCCTTTCTTAAGCAGAGGTTGTGATCAGAAACTTAATTCTTGGGGAGTGCTTCCTGAGGCTCTAGTATTAGAACAACTCATTAGTAAGTTCCATCTCCTCGTAGGACATCCTCTTTACAAGTCCTTATGGATAATTGTATTGAAATATGTATCCTTTGTAGGAGAGTTTTTTACTCAACCTAGAATTTATGAA
This sequence comes from Cupressus sempervirens, assembly GCA_028749045.1. Lineage (NCBI taxonomy): Eukaryota > Viridiplantae > Streptophyta > Pinopsida > Cupressales > Cupressaceae > Cupressus > Cupressus sempervirens. The sequence continues at coordinate 602,903,943 of CM053784.1, read as the reverse complement.
TTACCAAACAGGTATATTCATCATTTCATATGCATATGACTAGTCCTTACAGTATATTGACCTTCAGAGATGTTCAACTGCTTCCTTGCTTCAATGCAACACTTTTCTATAGAGTATCACTATTAAAGCCCTTCAAAGATCCTTGGACCTCTTCCTTTGTTCTTAATGGAATTATAAAGAGTTCTTTATCACTAGAGCTTTTATTATTTAATCCTGAAGCCTTACCTGTAATGTTCCCGTTATAAAATAAATCATTAATCAAACTATTGTTAATGGGCCAATTGATTTAATATATCTCTGCCCCATTTTTGTTTTGATTCCGTAGTTTGTGTCACCGTCAACTATCTTTGTACACCCTCAAAAAGTTTTTCCCAATGGGTATTTAAGCACAAGTTGTAGGTAGTCATTAGGTATGTGATTTGATTATACTTCTTGTGCTGCGAATTCCTGTTGGGATTCTTTGTTGTTCGCCATTTCGAAAGTGAAAGATCTTCCCTATTTGGCTTGTTTCCGGTTTCGGTGAGATTCAACCCTCACCCTATTCCGTCGCTTGTGATACTTTGCTTGGATCTAGCAAATCGAAGCACCTTCATTTTGTGAATTGGAGAAATCACTGTGTTTAAATTGATCAATTCTCTGTTGTGTAAACGGGTAATTCAATCTCTTTTTTATCTGCATTTTTACTCTCGTTGTTTCACCACCCTTACCCCTACTCCATTACCTTCAACTCTGTCCATCACTTGTAGGACCTAGGCATTTCCCTTCAGGCACACCGTACGGTCGAGGCATCCCCCCCTTTAGGCACACTGTATGGCCAAGAGTTCCACCCTATGTACAACCTTACTTGAACTCAACATACAACCAACTTACCAGGCCACCATACGACCTACTTAGTCTCCCACCATACAGCCCACTATTTCATCGTACGGCCATACAATCCCATGACATCAACCTCCCTCTCCGTACGCCAATCCTTCCATACCGTACGGACCTGTTATTATACCGTACGACCTCCCCTCATTGCATTGTAGCCACCGTACTAGCATACAGTCATCATATGATTGACAACTCTGGTAAAAGGTTGATAGTCTCTTGGTAGGGTTGCGATAGAAGGGCAACGAAACATTACATTGCCTAGGTTGAGAATACAGATTTGGTAGTTGAATCAATTATTTGGATAATGTTTGGTTTTCTTTTATATTTTAATGATAGTCTTCTTATCTATTTGTCCAACACATTTTATGTATCCCAAATCTAATTGTTAATGTTCCTTGTATGTAGTTGTTGTCTCAAGACTACTCGTTGTGCTTGAGAATTGTTGTTTCTCTGACCTTTGGTTATAACCCTGGAATGTGTATGTTTGTGGTTCTAAGATGATGTTGTTTGGTATTACTTCCACGTTGGATGCTAACTCCAGAAAATGATGGCTCCTATTAGATCGTTATGGTAACCCCTCTCTCTCTCTCACTGATGGGGATATCTCTTGATGCCGAGACTTATTGTCTTGTTTGTACTGGCTTAGTAAAGATTATGTTGGTTTTCTTGGATCAGCTGGAAATGTATTAATACTGCCATAATATTTGGTATGTGTTTTCTAAATGACAGTGTCCTTGTATTTATATGAGGAATAAACCAAGAGTAGAGACATGTCCCTTCATGGGACATGTCTATTCATCAATATGATCTAATATGATTGAAAATTTAATTATATATATATATATATATAATTTTAATTAATTTCTCTTTGGTCTCACAGGTTTATCCTACTCTAGCATCCAAAACATCAACACTTCCTCTTAGCTAGCTAGGATAAACACAAGACATGTACTACACTATTGGTCATATTAGGTATGGAAAATTTTATGATATATTTGATCACAAGATATCCATCATTTTGATATTACATTTGATATCATGAGTCTTGGTCTCCCAGAATATCAACATTCGATATTCACCAAGTACTCAAAAGTTTTTGATATCACATCTGATATCAAGAGTATTAGTCTCCCAGAATACATGATATTCATCAATTACTCAAAAAAATGTTTGATATCATGTCTAATATCAAGAGTATTGGCCTCCCAGAATATCAATGATATTCACAAAGTACTCAAAATAAGGTTTGATATTACATCTGATATCAAGAGTATTGGCCCCCCAAAATATCACTGATATTCACCAAGTACTCAAAATAAGGTTTGATATCACATTTGATATCATGAGTATTGGCCTCCCAAAATATCAATGATATTCATTGAGTATTCTTTGAATAATGGCCTCCCAGAATGTTGAGATGCAAGACATTCACCATATACTCAATTTTTTGATCTCATAATACAAGTGATTGTAAGATCGTTACCTTACAATAACTTCTGCAAATACAAGTGACATCATTTGGAAGTTGACACTTTGTCATGATGTACACAGGGGGTAGGCCCATTAAAATCACATAGTCGCGAGAAATATTCCTTAATCATAATCCTCTTGTTTGATAGAATTTATTGATTAGTAAGAAATCCATCTCAAAATGGTTTACTGCCTCTTAATCAAGATGATCGAGATCACCGAAGGTTGACTGAATTATATCATCCATTTGCTCCCTCTCTTTCAAAGTTGCCTGAAATGTCAGCCTCGCTCTAAATCAATCTCCCTTTTTTTTGTTTTGTTTTGTTTCTGCAAGATCATTCTCAAAGGAAAAGATCAAGGTACATAGCTCTTATAGTGTGTATAGAAATAACAGAATAATAAGAGAGAGACTACAATGATTATATAAAATAAAAATAAAAATATGAAGAATAATAAATTCTCATTTGTATATCAATATTGTTTTATTTTATTTTTTATTCCGTTAATTTGAGAATGATCCCTATTATTTCAGTATAACTATTGATACATAATAGCTTCGGTAGGATATAAGAATGCCATCAGACTTGATGTTAGTGCTCTTATCATAACTTAGATATACATATAAGAAGTATCATGTGACTTGATGTTCTTAAGAATATTATATTTTTGATGTCACAAGATAGGTGATATCTCTCTTTCAAATAAGGTGAACTTATATATATAAGTCCTCTTTCCTAGCTAAGAGGGAGTACCAATTCATAGTAGCTTCGATAGGATATAAGAATGCCATATGACTTGATGTTCTCTATATTCCTTAATACCACAAGTTAGGTGATGTTTAAATTGAGTTATACTTAGTTATCCTCCCTCACTAAGAGGGAGTGTTGATACATAGTAGCTTCAGTCAGATATAAGGATGATTTCTTGTATTGATATACCTTGGAGACAAAGAAATCAGTGTTGTATTAAATCAAAACTCTATATATCACATTAAGTATACTGAAATCTGAATTTGCAGGTTATATTATTCTCTTGGTAGGGATCGAGAAATGATCTGATATACATGCGTAGAATTGACTAAGCATAGTAATATTGGATGATAATTTGGATCGAGCAACTGATCCATTCACTTTCTATGCAGATCTTCAAATTGCAATAATAAAATTGTTTAAGTACTAACTAATCTGGGTTATGACTAAGTTTGTTTGTTTAAATGAAGAGCGATGCCATGAACAAACATGGCTCCGCATTGTGGAGACATGTCCTTTCATGACATGTCTCTTAGGGTCCGTTTGGTTCCTGGAAGATGACAGGAATTGGCTTTTTCAAAACCCGGATTTGAAAATTTGTGTGTTTGTTTCAAAATTTGCAAAATGGAATTAGCATACATGACTTCCAACTTTGCCTCAAAATCAGGTTTTGCGACTTCTTAAAAAAAGTAGGAATTGAAAATCAAAACCTGGTTTTGTTTTTTAAGGAGTGTAAAAACAATAGATTGGACTACTTTTTGAAATTTACCTTCAACTCCAAGCTTACGCATAAAAATGTGTCTTCACATGCATCTTCCGAGTGAAACAAATGGTTTCAGTAAAATCTCAAAAATTGGAATGAAGATATACAAAACCTTGATTTGGATAAACCAAGGTTTGTACAAATCTGGGTTTTTTAAATTCCACGAACCAAACGGACACTTAGAGACAATACTTATTACCAATATCAAATGCCCAAGAGAGATATAGAAATCAGTTGATATTCTCTTGTTGGAAGTTTGACAATTTGAGTTGCAGATATAAAGTGTAATCAATGTACAATAGTGACAAATCGATCTAAACTTAACATGGTATCAGAGCGGGCAACTCCATGCTTGCTTGTAACAAATCTGCAATGCCGAAATTATCCAATAATTTAACTTTGACTCACATGCGGAAGACTGCATATACTCAGATTTCAGTTTGTATTTCGTGTTTTGTTGGATAAAGATGCCTTGCCGATAGATTGAATAGTCTCATTGGATGATTGTCACGTCGCATAACTACCACATTGAATAAGAACCCAAGGAAATTTCTTAAAGCCATATCCTATGAATGACTCCTATGGTTGAGGAGATACATCTAGAAAACATGGAAGTGTTGAAGATTTCAATTTGTGGAGATTGTTGTCCGTTCCTTGAGACTCTTATTCTTGAAGATAATAAAGATTTAAGGGTGTTGGAAACCTTGCCACCAACATTAAAAATGATAGAAGCTGCTGGCTGTGATGTTCTTATGACATTAGAGGTGTCTGTGGCTTGAGAAACCTCTAGAAGTTGAAGATAGTGTCATGAAGAGTTAGATGAGCTTCCACTCAAAATATTTACTACTGAATGATGTGGACCAAATGTTTTTTTTAGTGAAGCATAGTAATCGGAGAGAATTATCACCACATGAAATGAGCATAGTTCCAAATTTGTCTGTTAGACTATTGATATGAATTATCTTTTGTAATTTAGGTCAAAAGCTGTTTGGAACGGATGGAGTTAATAGTTTTACATATTATCTCCATTTTTAAGGTTGGTTGAGGGAAATTATGACAGCCAAGTTTGGAAGTATTAAAAGGATACTACAAATCGTTGATGGAGCTTGATTCCAATATGCTCGCAGGACTCACCAAATTCGAGTAAATTGATTTCATATGGAGTGAAAAGCAAGGAACTACAAATGATGTGGAGTATGATTGCGAGAGACATAAGGACTCGATCGCATGTCACAGTATAAGGGACCCACAGGTAATCGGATGGGAAATGAACAACATGAAGTTAATATAAATTTCATCAAGTTACCGATTAGATTAAAAGGGTATGCTCTCGTGATAGAGGGAGAAGATAAGGGATATATGAGGATCATTTCAGGATGAGTTCCCTAGTAAACATGAAACTATAGTAGTTAGAGGACTATGATTCATATGATGAAGTTCTATATTGAAGAATGAGGAAAATAAGTTGCTGCCGTGGGGCTTAGTTGGTGTAAATTAACTAGATCAGCTCTTAGAAAAGGTCGTATTGACATTTAGAGGGAGTCTAAAAATTCAACACAAGAAAACTTAGATGAGGAGTTTGAAGGAATGATCTTATGACAAGAAGTCCATTGTAGTATTGAATCCTACACTTTCAGTTGTATGGTAGTCATAATAAATGATAAGAAGTCTCTTGAAATTGGATATCATGATTGAGATTGAAAGATGAAGTCATAGCTTGCCTCTATGAGGCTGAGTTGGTTGCACATAATTTAAGTGGTTATAGTTCTTCTAGAGGAAGAATCAACATCCAAAGAGAGCTTGAATATCCATCACATTCAAATGTTGGACGAGGAAGTTAGAAGGCTAATATCTAACATTCAGAGGGAGTTTGACAATCCTGAAGAATAACCTTGATGAGGAGGTCAAAAGGCTCATGTTTACTTCATGAGCTATTCTTAATGAAGGGAAAACTCAATGTACAATCCCTCTTTATACATTGTTCAGTAGGTTGAGGTAAAATCTCTTATTCCACCCTCTTGGAGTAGCTACGGTGGATCCACCCTTTGATATGGTTCATGGTGTGACACCATGACAACACTACATGCTAGAATTCTTGGTGACTTCATTTGAAATATGTGTTGACTCTATGACTTTAATGGACCTACCAACCTGTGCACATTACGGAAAGGTGACGATCTTCCTGATAATGTATACTTGTATTAAGTATTGTGAGGTGACGACTTTACAACACTCACTATCACGAGGAATATCATTTTAACTTGATATTCACAAAAATGTCTTGATAGTTATCTAATGTTTACTATCATTACAGATATCATGCCGACTTGATATTCATGGAAATATGTTCATAGTTAATAGATATCATGCTGACTTGATATCTAATCATGGTGGATATTATGCTGACTTAATATCCAAGGATATGCCATGATGAGTTATGGTATACATCATTCAACGTGATGTCTGTGCAAATACCATAATCAGGATATTTGGATATCATGCTGACTTGATATCTAATCATGGTGGATATTATGCTGACTTAATATCCAAGGATATGCCATGATGAGTTATGGTATACATCATGCGACATGATTTCTGTTCGAATACCATAACCAAGATATATGAATATCATGCTGACTTGATGTTCAATATACTCCTTGATATCATGAGTGAGGTGATATCTAAATGTTTCATACTTACTATCTCTTGAGCATTTCGATGGATATCATGAGACGTGATACATATTGCAAATGATTATGTTCTTTATGAGATAATCATGGTGAGATGCCATGATATGTTATGATAGATATCATGAGACTTGATGTTAGTGCTCTTATCATAACTTAGATATACATATAAGAAGAATATGATGTGACTTGATGTGTTTAAGCATTTAATTTTTTTGATGTCACAAGATAGGTGATATCTATCTTTCAAATAAGGTGAACTTATCTATATATATATATATTTCATCTTCCCTGGCTTAGAGGGAGTATTGATTCATAGTAGCTTTGATAGGATATAAGAATGTAATTTGACTTGATTTCTCTATATTCCTTAATACCACGAGTTAGGCGATGTGTAAATTGAGTTATACTTGTTATCTTCCCTCGCTAAGAGGGAGTGTTGATACGTAGTAGCTTCAGTCAGATATAAGGATAATTTCTTGTATTGATCTACCTTGGAGACAGAGAAATCATTCTTGTATTAAATCAAAACTCTATATATCACAGTAAGTATACTGAAATCTGAATTTGTAGATTATGTTATTCTCTTGGTATAGATCGTGTAATGATTTGATATACATGCGTAGAATTGACCTAGCAATGATTGGGCATACTAATATTGGATCGGAATTTGGATCGAGTAGTTGATGGATCACTTTCTATGGAGATCTTCAAATTGCAATAATAAAATTGATTAAGTAGTAACTAATCAGGGTTATTACTAAGTTTGTTTGTTTAAATGAAGCACCATGCCATGAACAAACATGGATCTATATTGTGGAGACATGTCCTTTCATGACATAAGAAATGCTACCAAAGGTTGTTGATGCTCTTAATGGGGAGGAAATAGAAGGAAATAAGATGGAATTAGCTCTAAATACAACTATTGCAATAGTCAATAATAGATAGTTGGGTCTTATTCATAATGAAAAGGTGAATGATCAAGCCTAGGAGAGATATAGAAATCAATTAATATTCTCTGCTTGGAAGTTCAACAATTCGATTTGAAGATATAAAGTGTAATCAATGTACAATAGTGACAAATATATCTAAGCTTAACAATAATAAATATCTAAATTAAATATATATGAATTGAATATACATGCATATATTTAATTATCTATAGTTATACTTTAATTGAATATATCAACATATTAATATTTATTGTATTTGCAAGAACCAACACATAATCACTAATAATAATACTGTAATTAATATTATATATGCAAGGACAAAATTCATTATCCTATTTACGCAACGAATAACATACCTCCCAATGTGTGTCTACTTCGCTTTACCTATTGCCATGTTGGCCCAAATATCGGTCAGGCTGTGTAAGGTATATGGTATATATATTTTGCCTTATATCTATGTGTGATTTTGCATTCACATAGTGGCCAAGATTTATGTGATGCTTTTCATACTTCCTTCTAGTTTGCGAACATTTCTCTAGCAATACCCTTCAATGAAAAATATACTCGAGCATTGATGATCCTGCGATCTATTCTTGTTTGTATCGTTTATAACTTCAACTAGATATTCATAGCTCTTCAATATGTGAATTGCTTCCTTTAATATATAAATATTTCCGCTAATCTTTTATGTTATTGGTAACTATTGCTTAGTTAATCTTTGATTAGTGTTCTACACTTAAAGAGATTTATCCACTTCTTCATTGCTTTTCTTATACACCCATACGCTGCCTATGTGATCTCATATCTTAATCTATTTTTTTTTCTTGGCTAAGGATCAAATTTATGTATGTATCCCTAATGTCTCATTCTGCTTATATTTGTATAGACATGTTTCGGGCTTATATTGGTGATCATGAGATTGGTAATGTCTAGCTAATGTTATTTAGATCATGAGAAATCCTTTGCATCTCCTATACATGATATATAATTTTAGATATATCTATCCTCATGTCCAGTTAATTATAAACTTGGAGATATAAATTCCAAATGATGAGTTTTCTCGCCTATATAGAAATAATCAATGTTTCATCCCTTGTTAGATCCATACTACTCCCCTATGTATATTCCTATAGCATTGCCTGAATGAAATTACATTTAGCAATGCCTTAATCATATGCTCGTGAATGTTATAGGTGGATGTGTAGTCGTACAGGCAGCTGACTGTGTTGCTGGAAAAGCATAAAATATTTCATGTCTCCTCTTTCGTGCTAGTTCTTTTGGCACCTGGTTAATGTATCTCCACATCCGGATAGATTAACGACATTACTAGCAAAGATGCCTGCTAGTCACAAGGGAAGATTTGTCTTGAGTTTGTCATTTAATGTATTAAAACACTTTAATAAAGTTGCTTTATGTTTCAAAAAAGTCATTCACTTTATGAAGTGACTTAAGTGACTAGAAGATGAAGTTGGTGTTTTATCCCACATCTCCTATTCCAGCACTTTTCCCTCACTTTGAGGTTATAAATAAGAGATTCCGTCTTTGGAAAGAACATAACGAATACATGTTATGATACAAATTCCAAGGTTGCTTAGATGTGACTGGATTTTTCTAAGGACGAAACCCCTTGAGGAAAAGTGTGCAACTAGAGACAAACCCAGTTCAACACAGTTTACTATTAGATTTTGAGTTCGATTCGAAGATTATATAAGAAGTTGGAACTACATCCGAAGTAAACAGGAAGAGAACTGATCAGTGAATGGTATTGGCTTCTAAAGGATACCAGTTGAAGTGAGTCATCCTTCAAGGAATCAAACACGTCTAGGTTAGAGTTGGTATTATTTTTGCAAAATGTGATTTCCTTCATCTGTGTTTTACATAGTGGCAGCATGCTTTTCCACTAGAGGAGAATATGGGACAGTTGGGCAGGTATCCCTTCACACTAAATCAGTCCCACATTATTATTTGCACGTGAGCGGCATCCTGTAGGATTGAAGGTCGGGCGGAATAGTATAGCAAAGGTGACATTGGAAGTAACTACAACAGAGACTTTGCGTTGCAGTTGGTAACTGGAGAATATATCAGCGTCTTGAAAGGTGATCACGGGGATGGATTTCACTGAGCAATACACGGTTTGGGCACTTAGCATCTGCCATGGCATTATCCGCACCTACAGTATGAGTCGGGTTCCATCAACAGTGTAGAGTTCAGCAACAGGTGGTAGTCGGGTTGAGTACTTGGAATCATTGATAGATTGAGTGGTTGCTGCCCGTTCAAGTCTCTTAGCGACATTCATCATATTCGGGTCTGTTCATCCTTATTCACTCTATAATGTTCATTTTGCTTATTTGATGATATTATAAAGATTGAATCACATCCTCAAACTGTAGCTTTAAGCTTATTGATTTATTGACCTGAATATAAGTTTTTGTATCGAGTCTGTAATCACCTTCTAATTCCGATTTGGTTGAATATACAGGTATCTTGTTTGGCATGTTCATTCCTTAGTATTAACCCCATGAAATAGTATAGTGTTGGGACAGTAATACCTTGATTCTCAAAGAATTGGTTGTATTACAATTGTTTGACAAAATTCTCGTCAGTCCTAGTTCAGTATTTTAAATCCAAATCCAATAGAGATTATTATAACTATACTGTAGTATCATTTCTATGCATGTCGGCTGCGAGGATTTCTGGTTTGCTCACAGCAAAAGTTTTAATGTCTACCATCTCTTTCCAGAATTGGTTCCATGCTCTTCTAATTTCTGACACCACATGCTCTTCTAATTTCTGACACCTCATCCGTGGTTGGTCAAATCTTGTCTCTGTATTTTTGAATATGGAGTAGCCGATGTCGTTCAATAATATGTAATAGTAAGAGGTGATTATATACATCAGTTTTATATATAGATTTGCATAAGCATCTCCCAATGTTGATTTCATTCTTATATATGCAATTGGCTTTCTGCAAACATATTAACATTGCCATAATATTTGGTATGTGTTTTGCATATGCGAGTGTCCTTGTATTTATATGAGGAATAAACCAAGAGAAGAGACATCTCTCTTAATGGGACATGTCTATTCATCAATATGATTAATCTAATTGAAAATTTAATTAATTATTGTTAATTCTTGATAACCCGACAATACAAATATTCTGATTTATCAAATCAGTTTGAACCAGATGCATGAATAATCTTATAATATAGACCTAGAATCATTATACTTCCTCTAGGAATAATCGACAATTTTCTATGGGTCTTATTAGACCTATTATTGACTAATGTGGTTAGTTAACCACTAACCATTAGTCAAAATAGAATGGGCGCCGATTTTGAGGAAGGGACATGATTTGGAAAAGGCTGACCTAGGAAGGAGTGTGCTTGTTGAGAGGTCAAGACCCTTGGGTTATGTGTAAGATGGGGGTGTGTTTGTAGATAGAAGGCACACAATTATTACACAAGTCCGCTCCTTCTAGCATTCAGCCCTAGGTGATCTACTTGTAGAATTAATAACAAATTCAGAACTTACTTTTAGGATCAATTATATTCAGTCCATTATATCTGAAGGTTAGTCTAAACAAATTATAATTACTTCATTAGCACTCTAATCATCAAAATTTGCAGAAACTTTACATGGTATCAGAGCTCTGGTAGTTGAAACCTGGCTTTGCAACTTGATAATCAGATTTAAAACATATCTAGCAACATCCTTCTACCTACAATGGTCAATGCAATTAGACCCAAAGACAGGTTTGATGGAAAAGACCACTTCATTGCATCAAAATTCAGAATTATGATGGCTCTTGAAGAAAATGATGTAACATCGTTTGTTGATAAGGAATCCAAGCAACCTGGTGCCGATCCTTATAAATCTAACTAGATCAAAGAGAACAGGATAGCCATGAAAATCATATTAGATGGAGTTATAAATGAAATAGTATTAAGATAATATCTTATACTTTCTATAATAGTCAACTACTTGTTTGTAGTCCGTCTTTCAGTCTAGATAGGAATGTTTCCTATCCCGTCTCTTTTTTCTTCAGTCCAGATAGGAATGTTTCCTATCCTGTCTCTAGTTTTTTTTCTAATTCCGTCTTTAGTCTACGTTGTTTCTTTTAGAAACATCGTCCTTGTAATTCTTTATAAGGAACACATTTGTTCCTCTGTTAATCAATGAATCATCCGGAAATCCGTTAATTTGCCAACTCTTCTTGAATCTTGTAACATGGTATCAGAGCTATTACTTAAATTTTTTCGAAAAAATTTATAATTTCTTCGTGAAATTATTTGTTTAAATTTTTTCAAAATTATTTCTGTTGAATTTCTCTAAAACCCGCTTAGCGTTTTTGGCCTAGAGCAATTCCCGAACTCGGGTCTGCCTGTGTTTGTTCAGCACACTCTAGCCCCATTTGTCTATGCACATTGGTGTCTAAAGAATCAGTTGTTCTCCATTATGATGGATGAACGTATGTCCTTACAAGAGCATCTGACAAAGATTAAGGACATCCGTGATCAGCTCGAAGCTATTGGTCGGAAAATGGAGGAAGAGGATATGGTAGTCATCACTCTGAAAAAAAGTCTACCATCATCCTATGAGCACTTCATAGAAACACTCAACATTACGTCAACTAATGTTGATCTGAAGTTTCCAGAATTATGCACCAAACTTCTGCAGCAGGATCGTTGGAAACAACAGTTTGGCAGCAGTGCTTCTACAACCTCTTCAGAGCAGGCATTTGCTGCAAAATCCTTTCAACAGAACATCGGCAACCATCAGTCTTCTCAGCCTTTCCAGCATCAACCTTCTGCTCAATCCCTGGATGGCTCTACGAAGCAAAATGTGCAGTGTAATTACTGTCACAAGTTCGGCCATATGAAGTTCGAGTGCCAGAAACGTTTGGCTGCCCAAGCAAGGCAAAATGCTTCCCAGCCAACTGCACAAGTTGTTGAGCTTCCTGATCAAGGCGAAGATGCATTTTTTGCCTTCTGAATCTGTTTTTGTTTTTTATGGGTTTGTTGATTTTCTCCTCAAAAATCATTTCAAGTTGTCTGTAATACGCAAGGTTGCGTGAGATTCTGGGTTTGTTGATTTTCTCCTCAAAAATCATTTCAAGTTGTTTGTAATACGCAAGGTTGCGTGAGATTCTGGGTTTGTTGATTTTCTCCTCAAAAATCATTTCAAGTTGTCTGTAATACGCAAGGTTGCGTGAGATTCTGGGTTTGTTGATTTTCTCCTCAAAAATCATTTCAAGTTGTCTGTAATACGCAAGGTTGTGTGAGATTCTGGGTTTTACCGTTTTTTCCACAAAAACGAAGTTTTGTAAATGCAACTTATTTTGAGTCATAGCACTCTTTTGGCAAAGCTTCTTTGTTTCAGCATTTTGTAGATCCAGGGAGGGTCTCAATTATCACAGAATGTTCCGACATCCGTACGTTGACCATTAAGGGAGGGTATTAAGATAATATCTTATACTTTCTATAATAGTCAACTACTTGTCTGTAGTCCGTCTTTCAGTCTAGATAGGAATGTTTCCTATCCCGTCTCTTTTTTCTTCAGTCCAGATAGGAATGTTTCCTATCCTGTCTCTAGTTTTTTTTCTAATTCCGTCTTCAGTCTACGTTGTTTCTAAAAAGAAACAACGTCCTTGTAATTCTTTATAAGGAACACATTTGTTCCTCTGTTAATCAATGAATCATCCAGAAATCCGTTAATCTGCCAACTCTTCTTGAATCTTGTAACAAATAGTACCTATGGTAATGAAACATTAGACAACATTCAATATGATGAGTGCATTAATAAATGCATATGAGGTTAATAATGCAACTAGAACCCTTTCACCAAAAAGGCAACTAAATCATATTAAAATGAGGAAGGAAGAATCTATGAATTCATACTTCCTAAGTGCGGCTAGTCTAAGAGATGAACTTACAAGCATTGGATGCATAATTAATGATGAAGAACTAACATTAATGGCAATAGATGGATTACTAGATTCATGGGAAATATTCTCACAAGGAGTAAGTGCTACAGACAAACTTCAAGACTTCAATAGACTTAAAGTAGATTGCCTTCAAGAATAATCTAGGCAACTCAAGAAAGGAAGGAAATTGAAAACTGAAGATGAAGAACTTCATGTTTTGAACACAAATTCCAACAAAGGTAACAAGAAGCACTTCAAGAAGAAGAAGGCTCATCAAAGAAATGACAAACCTAAGAGAGATTTATCCAAAACGTGAAATTTGGACACTATAAATCAAATTGCCTAGAGAATACAAAGCAACAAGTAAATTGTACAAACGTTATTAGGAAAGAGGAAAACTATGATCCTGAGAAATGTGTATTGTATTCAATGCTATCAAATGAAGTTTCAAGCAAAGGATGGGTAATTGATAGTGGTTCATCTTGACACATTACAAAATACAAATAAGTACTAGACTCAATATCAGAAGAAGTTAATGATGAAGTTACCATAGGTGATAATTCCACTCATTATGTCAAAGGAATTGGGAACTGCACCTTGAAACTGAAGTCGGGTATTTCTCTTCATCTCAAAAGAGTACTCTATGTTCTCTATGGACATAAGGTTGCATTGATAGATGGTAAAGTAAGGACCTGGTCTAAAAACTCTTAACTTAAGAAATCAAAGTTGATTAGTCAAAGAAAGGGATACTTGTATGAATTAAATATAGAACCTATTCAAGCCTTAATCCATGAAGCCACTGATAAATGAAGTGTTGCATAGAAGGTTAGGGCATCTAAACTTCAAAGCCTTATCGACTTTGGAGAAGATGGTTACTGGTTTACCTAAATTAAATAAAGATCATTCTAGCATATGCAAAGGATGTGCACTAGGTAAGAACACGAAAAGTCCATTTTAGATTAAGACTAGAAAATCTAACAATGTTTTAGAATTAGTCGACTCAAATTTATGTGGACCTATGTTTGTTCCTTCTCTTGGAGGATTTTTGTATTATATACTTTTTATAGATGATTTTTCTAGGAAAACATGGATTTACTTGTTAAAATGTAAGGACTCAGAAGAAATCCTTAAGAGATTTAAAGAAATCGAAACCTTAATTAAAAATCTATCAGGACATAAAATGAAAACTCTTAGGTCTGATAATGGAAGGGAACATACTTTAGATTTGTTTAAAGATTTTTGTAAAGAAGCTGGAATTAAGAGGGAGTATATTGTTCCTTATAATCCGCAACAAAATGGGGTAGCAAAAAGGAAGAATGGGACAATTATAGAAGCGGCAAGAGTTATGATACTTTGATCAAAACTTAGAAATTTATCTTTGGGCAGAAGCCTCATGTATTGCTATCTATATAAAAAACAAAAGTCCTCACTCCCACCTTAGAGATAAAACCCCTAAAGAAGTCTTTTGGAAGGTTAAACCAAATATAAGTCATCTTAGGATATTTGGGTGCCCTGTATACATACATGTTCCAAAAGAAAAGAGAACTATGTTAGAACCCTCCGGAAGGAAAGGCATAGTTGTCGGGTATAGTGAAACCTTTGAAGCATATAGAATTGACATACTTGGTCAAAGAACATTGAACTTAGTAGAGATGTTATCTTTGAAGAAGAGCTTGCATTCAAAAGAGCCCTAAGTTTTGAAGACCCCTCTCATATACTTAGTTATGAAGAAAATTATGATCCTGAGTTTCAAAGGGAGAACATTGAAGAAATCAAAGGTGAGATTCAAAACCTTAATCTTGAGGAAACTCAAAATCCTAAGAAAAGACCACTTTGGGCTATTAAGACTGTAGAGGAAGCACAAGACTCCGCTACACCATCTGGAACCTTCAGATAGAGCAAAAGACCCAAAAGATTTTCTAGCTATGCAACAAACATGAGTTACTTATCTAACTCAAAACCAACAAACATTTAAGATGCTATCAAACATTCAGCTTCGAATGATGTTTGGGAAATTGTTCCAAGGCCTGAGAGAAAATTTGTTGTCTCTTCTAAGTGGATATTTAAGATCAAGCATGTTGTTGATGGTAGCATTGAAAAATATAAGGCCAGATTTGTAGCCAAAGGATTATTTTGGAAGGAGGGAATTGATTATGAATAAACTTTTGCTCCAGTTACTAGATACACCTCCGTAAGAATAGACCTAGCTATTGCGACATCAAAGGGATGTAAAGTACATTAGATTGATGTGAAAACAACATTTCTAAATGAGAAGATTACAGAAAAGGTATAGTTAGAACAACCCGAAGGATTTGAAACTCATAATCCTAAAGTCTTTGTTTGCAGATTCAATAAAGCTCTGTATGGGCTTAAATAGGGTCCAAGGGCATGATATGAAAGAATTGATACGTATCTCACCAGTTTAGGATTTTCTAAGAATGAAGCTGATCCAAATCTCTAATATAAAAGGGATAAAGATGATATGATAATTTTAATACTATATGTTGATGATTTACTAATAATAGGTGATGATCATCTTATAGATCAATGCAAGAAAGATCTAATTAGATAATTCGATATGAAAGATTTAAGACTCCATTACTTCCTAGGGCTGGAAGTATGACAAAACTCTGACAACATAATACTTAATCAGGGAAAGTATACATTAGACATTTTGAAGAGATTTGGAATGTGGAACTGCAGACCTATGTCTTTTCCAATGGAGACTAATCTACACAAACTTAAGGAAGCAACAACAGAAGCACCCTCCATACATTCTACTCTTTACAGAAAGATGATTGGGTCTCTTATGTACTGGGTAAATACAAGACCTGATATTTGCTATGTTGTTAATGCCTTAAGTCAGTTTATGTGTGAGCCAAAGGAGATTCACCTAGTTGCAGTCAGACACATTATGATATACTTACAAGGCACTCTTAACCTTGGGCTTAAGTATAAGAAAGTTGACTTGAACTTACATGGATTCACAGATTCAGATTGGCTGGAAGTGTTATTGATAGGAAAACCACTTCAAGATGTTGTTTCAGTTTAGGCTCAGCAATGATTTCATGGATATGCAGAAAGCGGTCATCAATAGCACAGAGTTCTACAGAAGCTGAATACATTGGAGCTGCAATGGCTTCTCAGGAAGTAGTTTGGCTTTGAAAGTTACTTGTGGGATTATTTGATCAACCCATGAATCCCACTATCATTCACTGTGATAATCAAAGTTCCATCAAGCTTTCTGTGAATCCATTTTTTAATGATAGATCCAAGCATATTGAAATTCGTTACTATTATGTAAGAGATATGGTAAATAGGAAAATTGTCAAGTTATAATACATTTTCACTGTAGATTAGACAACAGATATTCTTACCAAACCTCTCTCTTGAGTGAAGAAAGATCATTTTAGAAAAGGACTTGGTATGGTTGAATTATAATACATTTGTATTCTTCAAACTATTAATGAAATAATTTTGTGTTAAAATTATTATTGTCAGGCTATTGATTGTTATGGGCTTAACCATTTGTATTCATTATCTAAGAGGTGACGATCTCTGAGATAATGAATACTTGTATAAAATACATTATGAGAGATGACAATCTCTTAGATAATGTGCTAAACAGTAGAGTTCTATTGTAAGATTTAGATGAGTTCAAGATCATATTGTGATGTAGACATTGCTATGTCTATAAGTCACAATTTGGATCGAGGAAGAATTTAATCATTCTCCGAATTTTATCCCGTGTACTACCAGATCTAAACTCAGGATTATATTGTGATATAGGCTTGTCAGTGCCTATGAGTCACATCTTGGATAAAGGAAAAATTTAATCAATCTCTGTATTATTTTATCCTATTTATTGCATTCTATGTAATATTGTTATCACAAGTATAAGTGATAAGTCATATTACAGGTATAGTAATATGACAAAGTATCATGTGTACAATGACACCACATGCTTAGAAGATTTAGATACATATGTTATCTCTCATTTATATTACCATGTTAAGAGGGAGTGTTAATTCCTGATAACCTAACAATATAAATATTCTAATTTATCAGATTAGTCTGAACTAGATGCATGAATAATCTTATAATATGGACCTAGAATCATTATACTTCCTCTAGGAATAATTGACAATTTTCTACGTGTCTTATTTGACCTATTATTGACTAATGTGGTTAGTTAACTACTAACCATTAGTCAAAATAGAATGGGCGCCGATTTTGAGGAAGGGACATGATTTAGTAAGGGCCAACCTAGGAAGGGGTGTGCTTGTTGAACGGTCAAGACCCTTGGGTTATGTATAAGATAGGGGTGTGTTTGTAGATAGAAGGCACACAATTATTGCACAAGTCTGCTCCTTCTAGCATTCAACCCTTGGTGATCTACTTGTAGAATTAATAACGAATTCAAAACTTACTTTCAAGATTGATTATATTCGGTCCATAATATCTGAAGGTTAGTCTCAACAAATTTTAAGTACTTCATCAGCACTCTAATTATCAGAATTTGCAGAAACTTTGCAATTATATATATATCATTTTAATTAATTTCTCTTTGATCTCATAGGTTAATCCTACTAAAGCTACCAAAACATCAACAGATTATTTTTGTCATCTCTTGACTTGGACATGAATATGGCTGAATCAAGGAAGAGTTGTATAGTTACTATTGAGTGTTTTTTTCCCTTTTCATTTTCTTCCCTACCGTTCTCTTTGGTCACATATATATACATATATACCCAACATGGTGGATGGTCACGACATGCCTTTAACTAATACTCTTCCCAGACTTATTAATATTTAAGATTAATAACATAAGGATATCAATATTCATTAAAAATGAAGCATATTTGCTATTTTGTAATAACGTTTGTTATTAATTATTATGGTTTCAATAACAATCTATAATTTGGGTTTGTGTAATTATTACTATCTAAATTAATACTAACAAGAATTATTATTTGATAAGTATTATTTTGACTTAATAATATTTGAATATTATTATTAGATAATGTAATAATAATGATTAATTATTATTATTTTGATTGATAGTATATGAGTTGATGACAAATTGTTTCAAACAATATTTTTAAATTAATAATAATAATTGTCATTTGAGTACTAATAATTAATTATGATTTTGGTTAAAAATGATTGAAGTAATTGAGATTCGAAATAAACATTGTAGTTATGTGTATTTACTATTGACTTTACCATAAAAATTCATAATTAATCAACGATCATTATCGGTAATGAGTTGATCCAATAAAAGGCGCACAGGGTGCTCAAAAGAGTGGTCTTACAAGCAAATAGCCTCTTGAAGATAAAGAGCTACACATTGCTGATCTGTGTACGTAAAGAAGGACGAGATAGAGGGTGACTCTTTTAATAGACAAAAACCTGCCTCTAATCTCATAATAGATAGGACAACATATGATAAAGTGCTCCACCAATTCCACGTTACTAAGAGTGCAAAATTGACAAATCTTGTCATCTTTATCCAACAAGTGGTTAGTCTTGACACAGACAACAACCAACTCTCAAAAACCCAAGATGAATCTTGAGAGAGTACTACCAGTGATGAGAATTTTATAGAGTGGGCAAACAATGCTACCATCCTGAATCTCTAGAAAGTGCTCAGATAGAAAGCCATCTTTGGACGAAGCCCCCCTGTGAGGGTTGACCCAACAGGTGTGAATGTACTATTTGTAGATATCATCTTTGAAGCATTTGTTCAGATCCTGCCTGTAGGGGGAAAGGTGGGGAAGGGCATCTAAAGAATAATGTAACGGGGGAAGGTGGTCAATTGAGATCCCTATTATATTCATAAGGGTGGTAACCCAATAAATCACTCACGAGACCGACTGGAAGGAGGTGTAGAGAGAGCAAGGGACTCTGATGAACACAGAGGTAGGGATATTTTTGGCGAAACTCCCCAAAGTGAGCAAAGCTACAAAAATGATGGAGGAAGTAGGCAAGGTCAAAAATGGCCTCAAGCATGAAGTGATGCACCCCAAACTCTAAAAGAACAATGCTACAAGGTGTGAATTGTTTGCGTTTGATAAATAGCTGAAGGAGAAGGATTTGTAGCCGCTCAATAGAGGTCAAATCAGACCTCGGAATAGGAGGCCCCCAAACCACAAAAGCATAGAGAACTATGGGATGCACGAGAGTCTCAAGAAGTGTCATCTTGGACTTGATGTTCTTGAAGTAATGTCTAAAACACTGTCTCTCAAGAAGAGCAAGGGAACTGAATCCTTCGCAAATACATGGTTTGATACTATGCCTTAGATTGAAATGAGGACCATCAAATATGACCCCTAAGTAGGTATAAGCCGAGACAATCACAATCTCGAAACCATCAAAAGATAAGTGGAAACGGGAAGTCTTAAGGAAATCACTTACCATTACCTTAGTGTTACCCGCATTCATAGATAACCGTCTTAGGTCACCTAATGAGGTGAAGCAATCCAACTGTCTCTAAAGGCTCTTGGGGGAGGAGGCCAAAAAAACCACATCATCCGTGAAGAGCAAAATGTGAATTAGTATATGTTGAAGACGAAAACTGCCATTCATAGGAAGGTAATCACGGAGAAAGTCCTCAAGCTCATTAATATAAATCCCAAATAGAGTAGGGGATAGGCGACATCCTTACTTCACCTCAAGGGTGCTACTAATGAAGCTAGAGATGTAAGTGGGAGTCCTAAGACTACCAAGATCTAACTCATAAAATCTCATGATAGCAATGATAAGTATGTCTAGGATGTTGATGTCCCAAAGTCTTTGAAAAAGTGCCCAATAGGAGACCATGTCGAAGGCTTTGTTAAAGTCGACAAAGCAGCAACAAACCTTTGAGGAGTGAGAATGAGCTTCCTTAATGATAGTGCAACGAGTCAAGATGTGGTCCATAGTCGGGTTATCCTATTTGAAACTTGCCTGTCCTTTGGCCCTAACCTGTTGCTGATCGAGCTCTCTACAAAGAATGATATTAAGGGCTGTAGTAAGAATGATATGCTTTTCTTAATAGTGGAAGACTTGTCTTAGCTAGTTAATAGTCGGAGTCACTTAAATTTCTTAGTTGGAGGCAAAGGTTAAAGTTTGGAAATTTATGATGTCTTATGCTAAGAAAAATTTCGGAGTTTTTGTTGTGAATTTCTACGGGGCAATAAAGGTGGGTTTTAGAGTTCCACTAACCATTGATGATTAAATACCTGGTTACCCTATCATCTCTAAGTAAATTCCATACTTGAGTAACCTCTTCTAGCAATGGTTAACATTTAGCTTATCAATCTGGGGTCGTAGACTTGAAATGGAGTAGCATAGTTAGTGCATCATCATCTCATTCAATCTTCTATCTAATTACTGAAATAAAGAATACAACAGAGTACCTAGTCATTAGCCTTTAAAACCATTGTTAATCTAACTGGATAACATGCAATCCTATTACAACTTCTTCACTATCCTAATAACAATTAGAATTGAAATGCTATGTGCCTTAACTAAGAATCATTTAACTGCCTACAACAATTGATCCAGCAATAATGTTCAATTGTAGAGGAACATAGTTGCATAACAAATAGTAAGCTTTAATAGATTCTGGGAAAATTCTTATCAAATTATTACACTATAATGCATAACGAAAATTGGGAGGAGATATACCTCAAGTGGCCCCACTTGAGGTAACTCCAATTACACTCAACACAAGAAAATAAGTTGATTAACACTCATTCTATTCATGGATTCATCTTGACAAACTGTAGTGCTTAGAATTGACTATTGGAACAATACAAAATAGCATTAGTGCATTAGTGTGAAGGCTGCAATATATAGAGCTCTCAAAGGTTGTAAGATTCAACCACACATGTGTGCGCTATCCCTCAATCTAAGAGAAGATTTACTATCAATAAGACAAAAACTTAGAAGAAAGAGTCATACTATAGTTACATCGCTTTGATCAGTTAAGAGGAGATTAACTCATTCTACACTTGTCTTTTAGAAGTAGCAATTTGTTATCTTCCACTAGCAAAATTTAAAATAAGTCTTCAAGGTTCTTCTTGGATAGACAGGTTAACAGAGATATTTTGAAGCTGGAAGATTATTTCAACACTTGACTAGTCAATGGGCTGCAAGAAGTTACACAACTTGTAGCTATAGGAGCTGCAGTAGTTGAAATGTTCCCGTTATAAAATAAATTGTTTATCAAAATGTTGTAATGGGCCGATTGATTTAATGTATCTTAGACCCATTTTTATTTTTGTTTCCGTAATTTGTGTTGCCATCGGCTATCTTTGTACACCCTCGAAAGTTGTTCCTGATGGGTATTTAAGCACAACATGTAGGTTGCCTTTAGGCATGCTTTGGATTATCTTCTATGTATTGTGAATTCTTGTTGGAGTTCTAGATCGTTTGCCATTTCGGAAGTGAAAGATCTTCCCTATTTGGCTTGTGCGGTTTCGGTGGGATTCAACTCTCACCCTATTCCGTTGTTGCATGTAATACTTTGCTCAGATCTGGTGAATCAAAGCATCATCTTTCGGCACATATTTTCTTGAAGTAATTATCTGTATTCGAGTCTTTATTTTCACATTTGGCTTCCATAAAAATCTTGGTGTTTGTGTTCGAACAAGAGTGTTGTGACCGTGGGCTCAAATATCTGTTCATACCACTTCCTTTTGCTCTCGAGTTGCTCCTTTCTTGGACGTACGACCTTCCCCTCGACCTACATTCCCACATAACCATTCTTGTTCTCCACCCTCACTTCGTACGGCCTATCGTACGACCCTCACAACTCCTCCACAATACACCCACAGAAAAGCTATCGTACGAACGCTTTTAGCCACCGCACGGCTTGGAACTAAGTCACTATACGACCCTTTTGGAGACACTGTACGGACCTCACTGTGCATTGTCTCAACTTTGTATGGACATCTTGGATGCTTAAATCTATACTTTCCCTCCTTCCCTATCGTATATGTTGGCATTAAGTTAGTATTGCCATTAGTGACAACACTTATCCATATCAGTATAGCTACCGAGCTCAACACTTAATTCTCTACTCTTACCGAGCATTCCAGTGTTAACCAAGCTTTGAAGAGTTTAGTAGTTTACACCGAGCAAACAGTGGCTACCGAGCAAATGCAAGCAATGTGAAGATCGACAGTGTCTACTGAGCTTCACAGTGTCTACCGAGCTGTAAGCTTGTGTCATGCAGATTCTGTGTAAATCGAGCGTTGGAAGCAATATTGTTTACCGAGTGAAGCAAGGTAAACTTAGTGTGTAGTATCTACCGAATGACACTACGTCTACCTAGTCACTAGTGGTCACCGAGTTCAGAACTACATCGAGTAATTAGTATGGACTGAGCCTTCACTTCTACCGAGTGCATGATGATGCCGAGTAATGCAGTGAATGCCGTGTATTAGAAGGTCACCGAGTTAGTTCAGTGAACCCGAGTTATTTACTATTGGGCCGACTTTGTAATGTATTTGTTCACTTGTGTTTTGGCCTACCTTGTAGTTTTGTAAATTTGAAAGGTATATATGTAAGGTGTATTGTAAGATATCATATAGATGAAGCAATAGCGAAGTGATATGAATTTTTTTTTAGAAGTACATGCGAAAAATTTTCAGCAGCAGTTCAAAGAATACAACAAGGTTAATACAGAGACAGAAAAGTTATATTCATCACATAAGGTGATCAGTGCGTAAAGGATCTTATCAGCAATCAGTTGTAAGTAGATCCATTGCTTCATCGTAACAGGTGAATCAATTTTCTAAATGCTTTAACAAGGTTGACTTAATAGTCTTTGTATAAATCTCTTAACCGAGTGCATACTTCATTGTATGTTTGTAAATCCTCTAATAAGGTGGATCTAGCAGTCCTTTGTGCTCCTAAAAGGGCAGATCACTAGAAGTGGTCAATGTAAGCCTTAACAAGCCAACTTTATACTGCAGTATTGAAGTTTTGGGGGTATCATCCCCACCCCAATTTTACTTTCTATTTGGAAGGTTTCTAGGTCACCAAAATATTGTGTTCTTTTGTGTGATGAATGTTTTAACTTTCAGTATTAATGCATACAATAGCATAGATTGATTTGTGGCAAATTTAAAAGGAAGAATTTAAAGTTATTGATTCACCCCTCCCCTCTCAGTAACTTGTCATATCTTGAATATTCCCAACAGTATAGATCCTTCCGTTTGCACTGTAAGAGTCTTTCTTCCCATACTTTCAGCCCTTCTACACTTGGAACATCATAGTGGTATCAGTGCTGTTCGATCCTGCCAGCCTGTGGATAGTGAATGAGAGTTTATAGATGGAAGAGGAGGACACATTCCGTTGATCGAATGGCTACCGAACCGAAACTGACAGTTGCCAAACTCGTGGCACTACTGAGGGAACTTGCCAAGAACCAGGCACAAATCATTGATATGCAACGACTCATGGAAGAGACTCTCAAGAAGTTGGCGCACAATAAAATATGCGGTGAACAAAATGGTCACAGCGCGGACTCAGTGTCGGGTAAATCAAACCCTCATCCAACACGCTCTCGACCTTACCATGCCGACTTTTCCTTCACAACACAGAGGAAAACAACCAACCTTTGAAGAGATCCAAGAGCAACTGAGAGAAGATTGGAAGAATGCAAATTTTGAAGATATATCCTACAAAGGTTATGCGGATCTGAGAATGAGATATTTGGGAGGCGGTAATAGAGGATATTTTAACGATGATCTCAGAAGAAAGTTGAGTAAAGTAAATTTGTCTCCATTTGACGGATCCGGTTCCATATTTGCGCAAGTGTGTGTGATGAAGGCTGATACTTACTTCCAGCTGAATCCTATGCCAGAAGAAGAAGCAATCAAATTTGCGGCGCTGCAATTGGAGGGAGTTGCGCATGAGTGGTGGCATCACGACACCATCACATGAGGACATGATCAAATAAATACTTATACGGAATTCACGTAAAGATTGATAGAGCGGTTCGATGGTAAAGATCCGGAACTTGATTTCAAAGATTTGGTACAGCTGAGACAAAATGGATCGGTCGATCAGTACGTTGCCGAATTTTAGAAATTTTCTGTTTTGGTCATGAACATTTTTGAAAGAAGACGGGTAGTACTCTTCATGGATGGATTGATAGAACCTCTGAAAGGTTGGGTAAAGGGGTTCAACCCTACCACCCTGTTAGAGGCTATCATTAAGGCGCAGAGTATGGCATCGTCATTTGCATCATCCTCTCAAAGTTACTCACATGCCAAACTGTCGGCGTTTCCGACGTAAAATAAACCTCTGCCCAGGAAGCCGTCGTTGGATGAAGCTACCAGATAGGAACTCCGAAGGAAGAAACTGTGTTTCGAATGCAAGGAACCTTGGGAGCTTGGCCACAGATGCTTCGGAAAAAGGAAGATCCATTACATTGAGGTTGTGTCCGATGATGGGGATGAATGGGAAGAAATGCCTGTCGAAGACAACCAACCTCATGACAACACCAGCATGGTTAGCTTAAACTGTACGGAAAGAATTGCAGCTTTAGTACGATGCGGAGGAACCATTGCCCTAGCCAATAGCTTGAGGTGCATAGTTTTTTGTGTACGGGGAACCCTCCAAGGACAACGGGTTACGATGATGCTGGATAGTGGAGTTACTCTAAATTTTATAAACTCATCCTTAGTAAAGCGAAGAAATCTACCTACGGAGATGCACGTAGGCTTTCAGGTCAAGGTTGCCAGAGGGACTTTTGCCCTGCACGCACCTTGTTCCTTAGCTAAGTATCACAATGGCGAATCACACGATGACTGAGGATTTCTTCATAGTAGACTTGGATGACATGGAAGTTATTCTAGGCATACAGTGGATGGAGACACTTGATGAATACACTTAGAGTTTCAAACGGATGGACTTCACTTTTGTTGTTGATGGAAAAAAGGTTGCCCTCCGTGGAATGGCAAATGAAGGTCCGAAGGAAGTTTTTGCACATTGAATGGAGGCAATTTTTCGGCATGATGACGTTGCGCGGGTTGCGCATTGTTTTATCTCAGTGAAACTTATAAAAGGGTATTGGACACCTCCACAGGATGATGAGCTCCAGAATATTTTGAGTAAACATGATAAATTTTTCATTGACATTCCTCCTGGCATACCACCTCATCGAGGGTTTGAGCAGACTATCGAGTTGGAAGCAGGAGCCAAGCCGGTCATAACCACATCGTATCGCCATCCGAAGAAATTCAAAGATGAGATTGAAAAAACAATTCAGGAACTACTAGAGAAAGGATGGATCTGACCCAGTTCCAGCCCTTTCTGTGGTTTTGGTCAAAAAGGAGGATGGGACGATGCGCATGTGTGTGGACTACCGTGCATTGAACACAAAAAAATAAAGAATAGATATCCCATTCCAAGGATAGACGTGTTGTTGGATGAAATGCATGGTGTAGTCTATTTTTCGAAAATAGATCTCCATTCCAGATACCATTAGATCCGCATGAGGGAGGAAGACATAGAAAAGACGACCTTTCGTTACCACTACAAACATTATGAGTTTTTGGTCATGCCGTTTGGATTGACAAACACACCTGCTACATTCCAATCATGCATGAATCGCATTTTCAACAAACAATTGCATAAGTATTTATTGGTATTTTTTGATGATCTTATTTATAGTAGGACATGGGAGGAGCACCTGAAGCATCTGAAGGAAGTCCTAAGTATCATGGAGGAACAGTCTTTGTTCGCTGAGCAGTCCAAGTGTGAATTTGGTATGACAGAAATATTGTACTTGGGGCATGTAGTTAGTAAATACGGAGTTCAAGTGGATCAGGATAAGATTTAGGCTATCCTTGATTGGCCTCCCCCAAAATCACTCACAGATTTGCGAGGATTTTTCGGACTATGCCGTTATTACCAGAGGTTCGTCAAAGGATTCTCTTAGCTGAGCACACCTTGGATGGATTTGACAAAGAAGAGGTCTTTCCTATGGAATGGAAAGGGACAACTCGCTTCGATAAACTGAAAGAGGCAATGAGCACTTGTCCCATACTGGCATTACCTGACTTCAATCGACCATTCATTTTGGAGTGCGACGCGTTCGAAGAATGCATTGGCACGATACTGATGCAGGATAGACACGCCATAGCTTATGAGAGTAGGAAGCTTACACAAATAGAACGCCTATATTCTATCTATGACAAGGAGATGTTGGCTATCGTACATGCGCTAACCAAGTTCCGACAGTATTTGGTAGGTGCCAAGTTTGTCATTCGCACGGATCACAATAGCTTGAGATACTTTTTGGAGCAATAGGATTTGAATGAGAGACAACAGAAATGGGTAAGCAAGGTTCAGGCCTTCGATTTTGATATTGAATATGTAAAAGGAAGAAACAATGTGGTTGCAAATGCTTTGTCCAGAAAGCTCGCCGTCTGCTTACTAACCCAGATTTCAGCTGATTGGAAAGCACAGTTGTTGGTAGAATATTCCAAAAACACATTTGCCTATGAGCTAATGGATGACATCACCAAGGATGATAGGTACAGAGTAGTAGATGACATCATTTACTATAAGAGCCAGATATTCCTAGTGCCTAAATCTAAATTGAGGCAAAAAATCCTAAATGAAGTACTTGACTCACCCTTGGCAGGACCTTTGGGCTTCCTCAAAATGTACATAAGTCTACGGGAGAGGTTTTCATGGAAAGGATTAAAAGGGTACCTGTTGCAGTATGTAAGAGTGTGTGGTCTACCAGCAAAACAAATTCGAACATACCCTACCTGCCGGGTTACTGCAACCGCTGCCAATTCCAGAACATAAGTGGAAAAGTATTTTGATAGATTTCATAATGGGGCTTCCCAAGGTGAATGGAAAGGATTGCATTTTTGTGGTGATTGAGAGGTTGACAAAGTATGCACATTTCTTTGCCATCCCCTCAGAATTTTAGGCCGCACAAGTTGTCGAGCTATTTTTTAGAGAAGTCTTTTGTCTGCACGGGTTACCCCGAAACATTGTTAGTGGTTGGATAGGTGATTCATCAGTATCTTTTGGACAAAACTCTTTTGGATGGCAGGGACAGAATTGTCACCAAGTACTAGTTACCACCTGAAAACTAACAGACAAATAGAGATTGTGAACAAATGGCTTGAAGGTTACCTTCAGAACTATGTTTCCTTCGGAACTATGTTTTGGCACAACAATGGGCATGGGTCAAATGGATACATCTAGGGGAATATTGCTACAATACCACGTACCACATGTCCATTGGAATGACACCCTTCAAAGCTCTGTATGGGTATGAACCCCTTTCTTTCATCGACACGGTTCTGGGTGACAGTCACGCACCAAGGGTGAGGGACTGGCTTCAAGAGGGACAGGACATATTGAGATGCTTGAAGGAAAACTTACAGCAAGCACAAAATCAACAGAAGATGTATGTTGACAGACATAGACTGGAGAAGAGTTTCGAAGTAGGGGACTTGGTTTATCTTAGGCTCTGACTGTATTGGCAATCCTCATTGAAGGAAAAGGGAAAAGAAAAACTGAAACCCCGATTCTATGGCCCCTATTGTGTAACTCGCTGCATTGGTGAAGTTGCCTACGAGCTGGAACTTTCGGAGGGTAGCCGTATTCATAATGTCTTCCATGTTTCTTGTTTGAAGAAAGCCGTAGGGTAGAACATCATAGTTGCTACCGACCTTCCGCCACTCAATGAAGAAGGAAAGCTCATTTTGGAACCAGCTGAGATCGTTGAAGTAAGTGAAAAGATTCTACTAAACCGCTCTGTGAAGGAATATTTAGTACGTTGGCGACACCTACCGTTGGACGACGCAATGTGGGAGGGCGAGCACATGCTCTAGCATTTGGTATTGCATTTGCTTGAGGACAAGCAAAATTTGGGACGGGAGGACTATAATGTTGCCATTATAAAATAAATTGTTTATGAAAATGTTGTAACAGGCCGATTGATTTAATGTATCTCGGACCCATTTTTATTTTTGTTTTTGTAATTTGTGTCGCCATCGGCTATTTTTGTACACCCTAGGAAAGTTGTTCCTGACGGGTATTTAAGCATGGCATGTAGGTTGTCTTTAGGCATGCTTTGGATTATATTCTATGTATTGCGAATTCCTGTTGGAGTTCTGGATCGTTCGCCATTTCGGAAGTGAAAGATCTTCCCTATTTGGCTTGTGTGATTTCGGTGGGATTGAACCCTCACCCTTTTCTGTTGTTGCATGTAATACTTCACTCGGATCTAGCAAATCGGAGCATCATCTTTCAACACATTTTCTTGAAGTAATTATCTGTATTCGAGTCTTTATTTTCGCATTTGCCTTCGATAAAAATCTTGGTGTTTGTGTTCAAACAAGAGTGTTGTGCTCAAATATCTGTCTGTACCACTTCCTTTTGCTCCCGAGCTGCTCCTTTCTTGGCCATACGACCTTCCCCTCCACCTACATTCTCGCATAACCATTCTTGTTCTCCACCTCACTTCGTACGGCCTACTGTACAGCCCTCACAACCCCTCCACCGTACACCTAGAAAAAAGCTATCGTACGGATGCTTTTAGCCACTATACGACCTAGAACTAAGTCACTGTACAACCCTTTTGGAGACACCATACGAACTTAATGGTGCATTGCCTCAACTCTGTACATACATCTTGGACGCTTAAATCTGTACTTTCCCTCCTTCCCTACCATACAGATCCCTCCTTTTGTATTGTAAGAGTCTTTCTTCCCCATACTTACAGCCTTCCGTACTTGGAACATCACAGTAGTGCACTTCATCATATGGTGCAAAACCCTGTTAGGAAGGAAACAACCGCACCTATAGCATTTAATCTTAATTCCATCACATTTTATTCCATTAATTGCCATATAACCATAATTTAGACTAAATATATATTTAGGGTTATATAGAATGAAAGTCTTCTTAAAACACATAAAATTACTAAGTCTTGAGCATATATGACATGGTCACTGTAACCAACAAAGTCATAGACAGAACTATAAAGTTATACAAACAGTATAAAAAAACCCACTCATTGGATGCCATAATAAAATTGAACTTAACATTGGCCATTTAACTAGACAATTGCATTGGGAAATTAAAAATGCATAAAATTTGATTAAAATGGAGAAAATAATTTCATGCAAAAAAAATTGCATAGATGTAATATAGGAGTGTGTGTCATGGAATATGTATGATGCTCATTAATTTAGAGGTTTCTAATTTGATGCAATAACCCCAACCAGTTATATCTTTAACAAACACCAAATTCTTTTATATAACAAAGTTGTTTGACATTTCGTCAAACACTTTGCAAGCAAGCTCTAATACCACTATAATAACCCTGTCTGGTTGTAGCTAAATCATGCATCAATTTCTTTCACATTTCAATGATTTGACATTTTGTCAAACACTTGGCATGCTAACTCAATACAACTGTAGTGACAAATCTCTTGTGAAGTTTGAGTTAATTATTAGAACATATATATTGAATACTGAAATCATTATTGGTATCACAATTTTGTAAGCACAATTTTCAAGTGAATGCCTATGTTGAAACTAACACAATCACATAGACTAATAACCATCTTAATTCAATGCAAATCTGATTGCTTACATGACAGTTAACAATTGAAAATTGAAATCGCATTTACACTGAATGTTTTTACAATGGAACCTGGATGATGGATCCAGTAATACAAAGGCCAAAAGATTCAACAATCTGCCCAGCAGTTCTGAACACTCCAACATTCCTTACAGCAGTCATTGACAGTAACTTTTGGCAGCCATGTTAGGAAGGGTTGGTACTTGTGCTGCCTCCAATACTGATGCAGCCTTCTCTAATAGCTTCCTCGGCTCTCAGGGTCTGATTGCAGGCCCATGAAAATTCAATGCAGGCCCTGTACTATCCAACACAGCCCTCTAACAAAATTGCAAGCTTTCCCAGTCAAACACAGGTCTGAAAAATGGCAAAGTCAATGCCTTTCGGCCACAAAATATGCCAAGGTTGGCAATGCCAATATGTATGGATCAGATCTTTCAAATAGAAGAATGAAGCACCGACAAGAAAAGACTCCAAATATCAATTCTCAAACAAGTGCATTTCTGAACAAAAATAGCATCTCCCAGCCACAGTCAACCATAGTAAAGGAGATGCTAACAAACTCACAGAAAACAATTCTCTTCTCAGCCACAATGTGTAA
Organism: Cupressus sempervirens; assembly: GCA_028749045.1. NCBI lineage: Eukaryota > Viridiplantae > Streptophyta > Pinopsida > Cupressales > Cupressaceae > Cupressus > Cupressus sempervirens. Next base: position 602,873,306 of record CM053784.1, on the reverse strand, counting down.
CAGTAGAGAAGTTAGGCAATCTAAGCTATACCTCAGCAACTAAATTGCAAAGTGATTGCAAATGCAATTCTCAAATCTCAAAACCCTTATACTTCAACAAGGGCACAAATTCAGATGCTCCTCACAGGCAACAAAAACAAATAATCAATCGAATGCTTTACTCATTAAATGAGCTCATATTTATAATCTCCAGATGGCACAACGTTTCCCAAATAAACTTCACTTAAGAAGCTTCCCACACACAACATTAAAATATGTTGAAGTTTAGCATCTGTCAAAGTAATATTCATATTATTTGCCTCCGATTCATATCGGGTTTGATACATTGACAACTGCTTTTATGCCAATCAGAGATTGGATTGAGTCATTGGTTGCATATTGATCTAACCATATATGATTGTTGCTGCATTATAATGATACCATAATGGGCTCTCAGTTCTATCTCCCGATCATGGATATCTATGTTTTTGGTGCAAGCATATTAATATTATTGTTATGATAGTTAACTAATCTCTGTCATGACCTCATAAGGTCATGACTCTACGTGGCCTTTGGCCACGTAGAGTCATACCCCTACAGTGGTCATGTCTCTTCGATTGATATACATATGCACTCAGTTCTTGAGACTTAAAAACCATAAATTCCTAACACCGTTACAATCCCAAGATCGATCACCTTCTCTGCAGTTTCGAGTATACAGTCAGCATTCTCCTTTCATTCAACATTATATATACAAAAGATAAAGTCAGAATCTGCCATCTGCACAAAGTAAGTTTACATTATCCTTATCGGTATTTCTATCTGAGATCCAATTTGCATCAACAAAATATATTGAAGTGCCATTATAATCTAATTTATTAATTGCTTTTGGCTCTGAAAATAACCTTTTCCACCATAACTTAATATTTTGACATGTAAGGCCTCTGTTTCTTGTTCCCACGATTTAAAAATTTTCATCCTAGTTCCAATGAGCTATGATACTGAGGTTACCAACAAACAACATCAACAAAAATAACAGCCTTAGCATATTTAGATGAATAATAATAATAATTCACCCATCTTGCGAAAACAATTGAAGAAGCATTAGAATCAAAATTTGAGAACACCAAAGTGATCTTGAGGATGAAAGAAGATGAATGAATCAGACGGGGTGACTTACTATAAATAGACGCTCCCTCCAAGATTCTTGGTAAACTGGAAGCCTGAAATAAAAACTGAGAGTATCACCCAACTCCTCTAACTCAACTGAGCTCATTGTGACTTACTATAAATAGTAAGCCCCTCAAACGGAGTCAAAACACACCATAGACTACTGAAAATCCTATAACCACACAACTAAGACCCTCAAATCATAATGTTAGCTCACGAGGGTTGTGATGGTGAATTGACCTGGCCAACTGCAGGACCTTGCTAAAAATGGTGACATTACATTTGAGTGCACAGTACAATCATTTTTCTGTGATTTATTTGCATAGAATCAGCAGAATATACTAGTTGTTTGACACTAGCTAATTCCTTTTAAATAGAAATAGTTATGCTTAATTATTGCATAGTATGTATTTTTGGCTGATACATGTCTGCTTGTGTTTTGTAGGATTGTAATATTTGCAGAAATTATTTGGGCTGGAGGTGCAGTTGCTTTGTACATTTGTGAGTTTTGAAACCTGATACTATATTTTAATTTGTTTTTTTGGACACATACAATTTTTCGAAGTCTAGCATAAAATCAGATAGCTTGGAAAGAGATTTGTTGTTCACTGAAAGTAGAGGAATCATGGATATTTGACTCCAACATTTGTTGATGCATTGGGCTATATTTTGAATATGATGACATTGTCAATGTTGCATTGGTTAATAAGGTAGATTTTTGTGGTAGAGGCAATTATTTGGTACTGCCACTAGCAACATGAGTTGTACTTTCGTGAACATTTTGTTTTCTTAACAACTTTCTTCAGCCTAATAGGTATATTATAGAAGTGAAGAATTTTGAAAATTTTCAAATTATTGGCATCCGTAACCTGCACAAATGGGAGAAATGGAGATGACTACTTTTACTTTATCATACTCTTTTTTTGTTGAATATTTGTCACCAACTCTTTCATACGATGCGCGATACTTTGTCCCTTTTGGAGGAAATGCTATGTGGTTTTCAGTTTGGCAATACTATATATTGTCAAACAAATGGAAGATAATTATTGTATTACGGATGCACGATGTGTGATGGTAGAGGCAATTATTTGTTATTGCCACTAGCAACATGTGTTGTACTTTCGCGAACATTTTGTTTTCTTAACAACTTTCTTCAGCCTAATAGGTATATTATAGAAGTGAAGAATTTTGAAATTTGTCAAATTATTGGAATTTGTAACATGCACAAACGGGAGAGATGGAGATGACTACTTTTACTTTATGATACTTTTTGTTGTTGAATATTTGTCACTAACTCTTTCATATGATGCGCAATACCTTGTCCCTTTTGGAGGAAATGCTATGTGGTTTTCAGTTTGACAATACTATATATTGTCAGACAAATGGAAGATAATTATTGTATTGCGGATGCACGATGTTGGATGGGTCATAAAAGGTGAAATGGAACTGTATATAATGGGACAGTGAGGTACAGTTGTCACTGTGCTTGGTGAGATGCTATGATATTATTGGGTCACAAGTTAATCATCCCTACAAATACACTGTTCCCATTGCTTGAAGTGTAAATGTCCTTTGGTGGCACCGAGTGTTAAAACAAGAATGGATGTCTGTTAGTTCATGCCATTAGTTTTAGAAGTACAGAGTGGGATGACAAACGAATTTGACATGACCCTCACTATTGCACAACTAGAGCACCATTAGTGATCTGTTGAAGCTTTGCAACTGCACCATTGGATTATTTTCTTCTGAAAGAATCAATTCTAAATAAAAGTGTGGATTCACATGCAAATTGACTAGAGTTGGGTGGGGGGGGGGGGGGATCAGTAAATAATAAAATATTTTAACTTCTTAAACCTTGATTGAATATAACAGCAATACTCTACATTATACAAAGCCTCTACATTGTACAAAGCCTATAAAACACATACGCAAGACTTAACAAATAAGAACAACAAATAACAACAAAGAACATAAAATTTACATGGAAACCATAATGGAAAATACCATGGCAATAAATGATTATATATGTATATCTTTTTTTTATGATGTTTGCAGGCACCAACCTAAGAGAGGCACCTCCCACTTCTGAATGTAGGCACCGTCCTTCTAAAAATGATGCACCAATTTTTTCAAAGATGAAACATCGTCTCCACCTAAAATGAGGCACTGACCTTCTAAATATGAAGCATCATCTCCACCCAAAATGAGGCACCAACCTTCTAAATACAGAGGAACAACTTGACCAAAAGACTCTTCAATAATGATGATCATGAAACTGCTACCGTCTGACCATTAATAGCTTGTGCTCCTTTATTATAGATGTCTTCTTTGATATGTATAAATAAAATCCTTGCACCAACGGTTGCTATCGCAACCTACCATGCTCTAAGTTGAGTGTCTTCCACACAGGAATATATCAAATATCAATTATCAATTCTTCACTTGCCCTTGGAGAACCAATTGGCTTGTATATATATGTGTATCAAACTGAGAAATGCTGTAGGTGGAAAGATGTCACCCTTCATAACATTTGATTACAATGAAATTTCTATCACTGATAATTACAAATGTAAACACATGAACCTTAATAAGCTTCAAGGATGCAGTTTTCAATATGAGGTTGTATGTGATGCATCAATATAAAATATACACACTGACCTGTATGGCTGTCTCTGATATTTATATGTGATTCACGCTGCAATTACAGGTTTACACAATGTTCTCAGGCAGAGGTATTTGCTGTCTCTGATATTCTGGAATAGATTATGCATTGCTTCTCTGATGTATGGGCCATCTCTGATATATCATTAATGTTTTGCACTCCTTTAGTATAGATGCTGTCTTTGATATGTATAAATGAAATACTTGTGTTGATGCTATGAAGATTGTTGCGAATGTACACTGCCTCTTTGGTATGTGTTCCAAATACAACATCCTCTTAGATTTATATATAGAGAATAGATCATGAATAGACATGTCCCTTCATAGGACATGTCTATTCATTAATCAGATAATTAATATAATAACAAATTTAAATAAATAAATAAATATATATATAATATTAATTTTTCTCATATAACAATAACCTTATATCTCTAATGTAAAGAACATATATATATTAGATTTATTCGACTAAAGCTATCAAACATCAACACTCCTTAGCTTAGAAGGATAACCACATAAGAATAAATATTACTTCAACGTAACATTACAAATAACAATTTTAAGGATATCTCACTTGATATCTCAGAAGATTTCCACCATTTGATATCACATTCGATATCATGAGTATTGGCCTTCTAGAATATCAACAAATGGTATTTGCCAAGCACTCAGAAGATTTTGATATCACATTTGATATCAAGAGTATTGGTCTCCCAGAATATTAATGATATTCACCAAGTACTCTAAAGGTTTTGATATTACATCGAATATCAATAGTATTGGCCTCATAGAATATCAATGATATTCACCAAGTATTCAAAATAAGGTTTGATATCACATCTGATATCAAGAGTATTGGCCTCCCAAGATATCGATGATATTCTCCAAGTACTCAAAAGGTTTTGATATCCATCCAATATCAAGAGTATTGGCCTCCTAGATTATCAATGATATTCACCGAGTACTCTGAGTAATGACCTTCCAGAATGTTGAGATGCAAGACATTCACCATATACTCAATTTGTTTGATCTCATAATGCAAGTTATTGTAAGATCGTCACCTTACAATAACTTTTGCAAATACAAGTAACATCATTTGGAAGTCGTCACTTCCTTATGATGTACACAGGGGGTAGACCCTCTAAAATCATATAGTCACACATATGGACTTTCTAACTCCCTCTAAATATCAATCTTCAAAGCTCCTCATCGAATGTTGCCTCTAATGTATTGTCAAAACTCCCTGTTAATCTCAATCTCCCTCCTTTTCCTGTAAGAACATTCTTGGAAAAGATCAAGGCAAATAGCTCTTATAGTATATAAATACAAATAAGAATGTTAGTAATTCAACTCATGCCTATTACTAACAACATAATTGATTTATAACATAATACATAGTGATTTATAGAAGTCAGAATATAGCTATATATCAAATTATCAAATATCATTTTGAATAAATGTGTATATATATATATATATGAATATTTCACAATATTCAATACAAAAATATATATTCATTGACTTAATAATATAAAAGAACCTCAAATAAAACATATATGTATATTATTATTCAATAATAATATAAAAAAGAACATACCTTATACCTATCTTGTTAGTGGTCCCTTTACCATGGGGTCTTGTCCTATTATATTAATCCGACCTTAATTATCATTGTGGTGGGTCCATCATTTATAGGTAGTATATGAAACCATGTGACTTCACCCTAGATCTTTGTCTATTTGTTCACTAACGACTGCAATGCATTTTATTTTATTAGGTCTTGCATACTTTTTACACTACATAAGGTACTTGTTTCCACGTCTCTCCTATCTGGTATGAAAACTGCTCGTACATGTCGTAAGGTCCACGTAACTTATTTGTTCGCCACCAATCAATTCTTCCACATGGTAGTTGCTTAAACTCTTCTGGGACCTAATTTCCTTATTGGTTTGCGATTTGGCTGGTACACAATCCTTGCATTGGTATTACCCTCGCTTGATATTTTCTAGGGAGGCACATATCTATTATCCACTCTGTTTCCAAATGCTTTTTCTGCCAACCAATAATTCCCTAGGGTGATGTGGCCCTCGCCGAGTCTTCAATTGCCCACTGCCCTTGCACCTTTATTAGCATGAGGCTTGAGCGAAATACAGTTTGCTAGGGTGACTATGTCCATGCTTCCTTCCTTATCTTCATCATGTCCATTCTTTGTTATCGATTGATTTGTTTTCCAATATCCTCCTTAAGTTTATGGTGCAAGCTGTTGGTCGCTTAAATAATTTATTATTTTTCCGGTAGTTGCTTACTATTCTAGAATCGCTTTGACTGGTTAGATGCAAACTGTATTCTCAGATTGCCTATTCCTTTTGAGTTTTCCTTTATTTGGTATAACTTCCAGAATGTAATAATAATAAATAAATGTTCTATATAATCTTACATACTTCCCTATTTCTCCTCATTTGTGAGCTGAATATCTCATTCTTGTTTGGTTTGACATTTTCTTGCTTTGCTTTATCGCTGACTATAATATGCTTAGCAAGGAATATTTAATAATGAGTATTGACTATATATTTTTAGAAAGGATGATCTCTAAGTCTTCTTGCTAGCCTGGCAATAGGCAGTCTTATTATAGGTAGTGCTATTACAACTTGGCTCTAATACCAATGTTGATGCTACGAAGATTGTTGCAAATGTAATGGCACTGCCTCTTCGGTATGTGTGTTTCAAATGCAACATCCTCTTAGATTTATACATAGAGAATAGGCCATGAATTGATAATTGATATTCAATATCAATTATCAATTCTTCACTTCCTCTCGAAGAGCTGATTGGCTTGTATATATATTTGCGTTAAACTATTAAAGAGTGTGGGTGGAAAGAGGTCACCCTTTATAACATTTGATAATTATATTGTTAACAATGATCGACCAATTACAATGTTAATCATGAATCGTTAGTTGGCAGCCCGATAATACTATGGGCTTATGTTATAGCACAGTGGTAAAACGTAGAAGCTCAATCATATATTGTCTCAGTCTGATGATGCATTGTGATTATTATATCAAGCCCAAATATATACATATTGGCAGTTATCCTTGGTAATTGTATTTTTAATATTAATCATTAGCCCTACATCATTGATAATTTGTTATTATCAAATGAAGACATTGATATCTCAATTACCTTCATAATGCTTGGTTATTGGCACCAATATGTTCTCATAATAATCGCTATTAGCTTATTCACCAATCACATTGATAAATAGAATTACCATCTCTAGCAGCTTGTTGAGATGGCTTGGGGATTGCCCTCCCCTCAAACCATACCCGTTAGTTTGAGACTACTTCTCTCCTATGTGGTGCTCTTGGGTTTCTCATGTTTTTGCTTTTTGCTTTCTTGGTTTTTTCTTTCTGAGGACACTGTTTGGTGCTCCTGTTGCTAGCTGAGGCCTTGTTGTACACTCTTCAGTCCCCTAGACCCATTTGTGGTCTCTTGTTGGACATCAAAAAAATTATCCTATCTTATCTAGGATTGAACAATCGCTTCAGCCAGCGTGGAATTCATAATATTAGTAGTTGTTAGACATGGTGGTTTTTACTTTTAAGCATGCTTCCATTCTTGTCTATGAGATGATATCGTGAAGGTGTATTGTGGTTGCCACTAATTAATTCTAGTCTTCTTGATACATGATAGATTCCTTTCATATTATCAATGTGACTTAAAAATTGCAAGTAATAAGTATCCATATTTAATTAAAACATATTAAATCACATGTCTTCTATGTTCTAATTTTTGGGACATTACAGTTTCCCCCTCTTGGAAAATGCTTGGCAACAAACATTCTTATATTGTTATAATTACTACCAGTGTTAAGGTTATAGCTTCTGTCGGATTGATTTTGACACGAGATACCTTTTTGATGGTAAATCATCTTGAAGATAAATATCTTATAATATATATATTTTTGATAGGTAACTTTATTGGTATTATATTGATATTAAAGAGAGATTGCAATATTTGAGGTATGGCCATATACCTTACTACCATATATCTACCTGTCCGATGGCCATACATTTAACATCACAAAAAACTGTAGAGTATTAACACCCTTCGAAAAGCATAGACCACCCAAACCAGATACAAAAAGCCAGAGACAAACAAAACAAAAGCTGTTGGCATGCTAACGCTGTTGTCTCCACCATCATCTTGTTGCTACTCCTTAAACCAACGTGCTGCCTCCTTGCATGTGAATGTTAGCATAGAGCGATTGTCCAACACTGAAATCCCTTGCCTCACGTGGCGATGCTTGCTACTGCCATCCCCCTCCACTTCAAGTAATGAGACATCCACCCAGACACCCTTTGTCATGAAAGCTCCCCCGTCCTACTAATTCTTCTTCACTAGTTGGTGGCGTAATGGTTGTCTTGGAGCGAGCGCGCTCTTTCTCAGTGTAGCCTTCATGAAGCCTCACTTGCTCTCTACTGACACCCAAATTCGCCCAAGTAGAAAATCCACAATCTTTCTCCAACCCTACTCTGCCTTTGGGAGATGCATTCCTTGTGGATTTGCAGAGGACCACACTACCTGTGGCTGAACAGATGACTCCCCACCATCAATCAATCTCCATGACTCCTCTCATATCTCTACGTCCACACCCAAGACAGTTCGTTCAATTATATCCTCCAACCCCAAAAGCCATTGCATATCTACACAAGTTGCGAGTACACGACAAACCTCCTCCTTCGTTTCCCCCACCATTAGTGCTAGTGCCAAAAACAAAGATGCCAGGTCTAGGTTTGATCTCCGCTTCCAATATGCATCCAGGTACTCCGGCTCAAACATCTGTTGAACTCCCTCCAAGAAACCCTGATCACCAAACAAAAATATGTTCTTAAGGCGTCGAGCATTGATCTTGCCCTCGTAAGTCTGCATCTGATTCTCAATGCCTAAAGCATATTTGCCTCCATTTCTATCACCTTTGAAAAAATTTGAGTTTGGCTTGTCTTCTGCTTGAATTTAACTTGCTTGGAACTCTTTGGAAACGAGAAAATGCCAGAGTGCCGAGAAATGATTTCACACAAGTTGACACGTGTGGAGGATTGGGATCTCTGCATGTCGTAAAATGATAAATGCCATTGGGGGTAGGAGTCATGATGCCTTCCCCAAGAAATTGACCAAGATGTAAAGGTTTTAATTTGTAAAGTTGGCCAAGGCAAAAATATTTCTCTCTTTAGTCTAATAGAAGGTGTCTCAGGTCCCCAAAAATTTCATTCTAAGTTCCCATTGCTGCACTTGCACCCATGTTAGCCAACATATTCGCCACCTTGTTCACTTCTCATAATATAGGGGAAACCTTGAAGTCTTCAAATTCGATTAGCAAACCTTTGATCTGCTGAATATATTTATCGAGGTACCAAACCTCCATTTCCCTTTCTTTATGCCATTTATGATTATCTCCGAGTCCCCTTCCAAATGGACTCTTCTAATGCCCAGTTTGGCTCCTAAGACACGAGCCTCTTTGGCTGCATAACATTTAGCCACAATATTCGTGCCATCATGCAGACGTTTTACCACAAAGGCGAGAGTATTGCCCTTGTAATCTCTTGCTACACAACCACACCCGAGACCCTTGGGTTTCCCCTAGCCGCCCCATTGAAGTTAATCTTAAACCATCCTTCCTTTGGTAGTGTCCAACAAATCTTTGCTCTTTTTTGAATAGGATTAACCCTAGCAAGCTCATAAACGGGCCAATATATATTATACATTATATATTATTATATAATAAATATTATATCTTATTATATAATAATATAATAATATATTACATATATGGTTAACATATTAATATTACATATATGCTTAAGATAAGTTACATATACGATTATTTATATTATTATTATATTAATATGTTAACTAGTGATGTTTAACCGTAGAGACATTTGTCTTCGTGAGACATGTCTCCTCTCATATTTATGAGTCCTCAAATCTGCGTTTGGAAGATAATTAATACAATGGCATTATTAGTACATTTGGAGTGATTCTAGAAATCAACATGGTATCAGAGCAGGTTCGAATTTCTGGAAATCTGAATTATTTGATTTTGGTGCTACACTGAGACATACAATCAAATTCAAGCTCAATACAAAGAGACAACATATAAATACTATAACAGAACCCCAAATCTCTAAGAATGGATAAGCAAGTGATACAGACAATCATCTTTATGCTTGCCAATGTCCAAGTGATTTTTTGCTTTGTAAGAAGGTTGCACGTGGTATTTTGAACATAAAAGACTTTACTTGTTGATGGTAATTAACGTGTAAAACATCAATTATATATGAATGCATTTACAACAACTAGTGTGGTTTCGAGAGACTATAGCACATCAAAGCTATATTGATATTCAGTGATCATGAACTTGACGTGTTGAAAGTTAACTCAAATTTGTGTGAAACGATAGTTCATTACAAAAAGAACAATAAGAGGAATAGAGTGGAATATTGGGAATCGAGTTTCAATCCTGAAGATACACTGTCAACAATCAAATCAACTGCCTTGACATGGAGAGTTGGGGTTTGATTTGTGGATTGAAGAAAAGCATTGATATTTATCCACAAACTTTGTGAAAGTCATCATGCAAATTGAGAAAAGCCTCTAACTTCACCAATCATATGACCCTTGCCTTGCGTAAAGAGTAATCTGATCTGGTGGAGCCTTGTATTGCAGAGAATTCAAGGATGTTCATATACAACAAAATAAGACTTTATCGAAGGGAATAAACAAGAACTAAACGTAAGGCAAAGTAACATCAGGAAGTTTCATTATAAATAATATAGCAGGTCATTTATCCCAAACTGCAAAGTCATCGAATGTGATGGAAGGAACATATAATTTATAATGGAGAATGTTGGGAAATATAATCTAAGAAGACAATTTCTAAATCTTCATGTGCAGATAAGTATTCTTATCTTGTACATTTATCTTCTCATTGTAGTCTCTTTCTTATTTGTAATTCTATACATACAATAAGGGTTATTTGCCCTGATCTTTTCCCTTATGTTTGAGGATATTCTTACAGGTAAAGAAGGTTGGTACTTTACATATGCTACCAAATATTGTGCAGACTCAATCAAATGAGAGTAGCTCCAAAGACCCTGATGATCAAGATGGATAAAGTGAGGCTCTTGAAGCAAACATCTTTGATGATTGAGATTATGAGATTCTTCTACATTAAGAGGGAGTATGACACTTCTTCTAAGGTAATGCAGGATCTTAGAAGATTGATACGTAGAGAGGGTGTAGAAATACATGTCGGTAACTACATGATTTTGATGGGCCCACTCCTATGTATATCGTGAGGAAGTGATGACTTATCACCAGAAAATTAGATATCGAATTGAGAGCGAGTCTGACAAGAATCTTTGGGGAAGAGAGTTTCTAAGGGACAACTACTGGACCTGACTTCCCAGGATCATTGTTCAAAGGGAGAATTTCTTTTGAGGTGCAATCCTTTGTGAATAATATCTTCTTTATGAGGAGAAGTTCTAAGTGAAATTCCTTTAATGCATTCTTCTTTGTGAAAACCTTTGTATGACCCTCTGACTGGGTTCATGGTAGATACTATTTGACATATGATATGTAATGAAAGGTGATGATCTTTCATTGACATATATAAACAGAAGGTAACCATTATAAGATGACTATCTTTTAAATGGTAGACCTGTTATCATGACAAACTTCATTAAATTGTTATCCTAGAGTGCTAGAAATCATGATAACGAACAGACAGAAGGTAACCATTGTAAGGTGGTGATCTTATAAATGGTAGACCTGTTATCATGGTTCTTTGGGCCGGATTTTGCTAGGCATTCTGACAACCGACTTGTTATGGTTCTTTGGGTCGAACCTTGCCAAACACCACGACATAGTTATTACTATAGAGTAAACTTAAGGTGGTGTTTTAAAGTTATGGAAATTACTTCAATTGTGTCTTACGAAAGGTGAGAAATTTAGCCTCATAGTGAATTGAATATCATACTGAGATGATATCTGTTCATATTCTTGAGAGCATAACGTGTTCTAGAAATCCTCCCTAGCTAAGAGGGGGTGTTAAGGTTTTAGCTTCTGTTGGATTGATTTTAACATGAGATACCTTGTTGATGGTAAATCATCTTTAAGATAAATATCTTATGATATATATCATATATGTAATATAATATATATTATTATACAATAAATATTATATATTATAATATAATAATATAATAATATATTACATATATGGTTAACATATTAATATTACATATATGCTTAAGATGAGTTACATATATGGTTATTTATATTACTATTATATAATATGTTAACTAGTGATGTTTAATCATAGAGACATGTCTCCTCTCATATCTATGAGTCCTCAAATCTGCATTTGGAAGGTAATTAATACAATGGCATTATTAGTACATTTGCAGCGATCCTAGAAGTCAACACCTAGATCCCAAGTAAATATGTAGAATGATTCAACATGTATTCGTTGCTTTTATACTGATGCCTTGAAACTCATTCCATAATTCATTCATCATGTAGGCTTCGGTGTCCCATAGGCTAGAATAAAAATGTTTTTCAATGGAATTAGGAATAATAATCTTGTAGAGCTTGTCTATGGAGTAGGTCATCCAAAATTGCATGGATCTTTTGCATGGATGTGTTTTGATGACCTTGAACTTATATTCATGATTTATTATTGAATTCCAACTCACGAGTGGATCCTCATGCATGACTTCCAAATGATCATCACTTGTATTAGCAGAAGTTATTGAAAGGTGACGACATTACAAAACTTAATTTTTTGTTATGATGGATATTCTATGATGTATATGTAGATTATAATAGATTATACATTGCATGGTAGATCTTTATATGGTAAACATTATGAGACTGCGTGTGCACATACATTATAAACATTTTTTTTACCACATGGTGAATGTTATGCAAATTGATATTTTGGAAGGCCATTACGTAGAGTGTTTGGTGAATATCACACGACTTGATGTTGTGGAAGGCCATTACATGGTGAATATCATGCGACCTGATCTTTTGGAAGGCCATTACTCACAGTACTTGGTGAATATGTTCATGATATCAGGTGTGATATCAAAATGTCACCTAGAGTATTTAGTGAATATCATGTGTTGATATTTTTGAAGACAAATACTCTTGATATCAAATGTGATATCAAAATGGTGGATATCTTCTGATCAAAGATATCCTAAAAATTTGCCATACCTAATATTACCAATGGTGTAATATGTGTCCTGTATTTGTCCTCCCTAGCTAAGAGGGAGTGTTGATGTTTTGATAGCTTTAGTAGGATAACCCTGCATCAATGAGAATTTAATATAATTACTATATATATAATTAAGTTTGCCATTATATTAATTATATTGATGCATTTGAAAAAAACATACGAATCCGACTGTGCTTAGTACATTTGCAGCAATTCGAGAAAACAAGAATATGGTAGGCATTATGACAATGTGTGTGCACATACATTATAAACATTTTTGAGTATTTGGTGAATATCATATTTTGATATTCTGGGAGACCAATACTCATGATATCATATGTGATATCAAAATTTTGGAATACACGGTGAATATCATATGTTGATATTCTGGGAGACCAATACTCATGATATCAGATGTGATATCAAACCTTTTTGAGTAATTGGTGAATATCATTTGATGATATTTTGGAAGACCAACACCTATGATATCAGATGTAATATCAAACCTTTTTCAGTATATGGTGAATATCATATGTTGAATTTTGGAAGGCCAATATTCATGATATTAGATGTGATATTAAACCTTATTGAGTACATGGTGAATATCATATGTTGATATTCTGCAGGCCATTACTCTTGAGTATTTGGTGAATATCATATGTTGATATTCTAAAAGGCCAATATTCATGATATCAAATGTGATATCAAAATGTTGAATATCTTTTGATTAAAGATATTCTTTTATTACATTGAGGTAATATATGGTCGTGTTTATCTTCCCTAGCTAAGAGGGAGTGTTAATTTTGTAGCTTTAGTTGGACTAATTTAATCATGAGATACATTGGAATGACTAATTCTTATGATTAATAATCATTAGACAATTTGTGTGTTATGTATATGTAATCTTATAATAAAGGATTGTCTAATTATTAATCTTAAATATTAAATTAATGAATGGTTATGTCCCTTAAAGGGACATGTCTCGTCATGTCTTAAACCTTGTATAAATGCAAGAGGTCATTGCACATGAAAAACATATACCAAATCATGGCAGTGTTATTACACTTGCATTGATCCTAAAATCTAACATAAGAGAGGGTATTAGAATATTATAATGTTTCTTTAATGGTCATCTTAGTTAAGTCTTTAGTTTATTAAGTAGTTTCTATTTTTTGTCTTTAGTTGTTCACAATTGTTTCTTTTAGAAACTGTTACCAATTTAACATACCTCCTAAATTGCTGTGTTATGCTTGCTTTTATACTGAGCTAGGTGTTTTAAGTTGCTGAGCATACATATTACAAAATGAAATGGATGTAGAAAGTAAAGTACAGAAATCAGTAAACAAGAAAAATTGATCATTTTTATTTAAGATACAAGTATCAAAACAATACATTTTTATTGAAATATTCAAAACTATTTTGATAAGGTACAAAGTGTTCAAATTTTAAACAGTACTTAATACAATGCATCCAGATACCACACAAGCATTCTCAACTCCTAACATAATATCTGAATAAATACACTGTATAAACAGAAAATTACTGATAAGATAAAGGGAAAGGCCTCCATTGCTTGAGTGGAAGGATCATTGTTTTGAATGTTGAAGGTTTGAGTTTGCATCTCCATCTGGGAATAGACCTACAAAAATGAATGAAGAGGAGGGTCGGTTCATACGAATTGAGCAATGGAAATCTTTCCAATTATCTGTACACTACTTAGTGTTCCTACAACATGGTTATTCAGATAACTATATTAAAAGATATGAAGGCAAGAGAGATATCTAAAAGAAAACAGGTTATTATGCTAATGAGTTTGTTTCATGTGCAGATATAGGTATGAAGTTTGAGGTTGTTGAAAGATCTTGCATAAATTACATGCATGAAGTCTTTTGATTGAATCATGTAGAGGCCAAGACTGAAGGACTGAGGAGACTATCGAAGGGACACACATAAATTACAAGCGTGAAACCTTCTAGTCAAATCATGTAGGGGTGAAGACTAATGACATGGGGAGACTGTTGAGGGAGCATACACAAATTACAAGTATGGAACCTTCTAGTTAAACCATAGCGGAAGATCGAAGACAGGAGAAGATTGTCAAAGGGACACACATATGTTACAGTTATGAAACTTTTCGATTGAATCATGGAGGAATTGGAGCTTTACAAGTATACAGGCAGGTAATAAAGGTCTTTCAACAAGCATAAAACAGAGACAAGAAGATATAACTTCCAAGATTCCTTTTCAAGTTCAGAATAAGCAAGCATTTTAAAATCACAACATATATATCAGCAGAACATGGCACAAGATGAAAAGAATAACAATTCTCAATTATCAAGTTCAAACAAAATATGTAATGATAAATTAGCAAGACTTAGTTGCTGCTATTGAACGGTTTAAAGACTAAATGGAGAAAGTCATAACAGTAATTACAGCCACAAGAAGTATGTAAGCTTCTATGAATATGATACATTGCTGTTACGAAAGAGGAACATTCCATATTATATGTATTTTCTAGAATAACAAATTAGCAAGTACAGTACAAAAGACTACTCAGGTTGCAACTAGAAGTAGAGAACAACAAATAAAGAATGAAGATTCAAACATTTAATTAGCATTTGCTGAAAACAATGAAAAGCCATGTTGTGAAATTTCTTTTTTAACATTCTGGAGTCATAGAGGCATGTTATATTACAGAAAAGCCCTGGTATTACAGATTTACATTAAAAGACCAAACCATCATAACCTGGAAGATGGATTTTCTAGGACTGATATAGCAGGTACACTTGGATGTGAACTATGAAGAACAACAAATTTATCAAAAGAAGTGTAGAAGCGAGAGTTCATGTTAGCAAATTGGAAAATTGCTTTAGGAAGAGAATGATTTTTAATCTAAATCTGATTTCTCCAGTCAAGGTTGTTGTTTATTAAATTTTTATTCTGATTCCAGGAGTCTATTCAAGCAAAAGACAGATTCAAAACAATGAACAGATTTTCACGAGTCAGAAGACTAAATACAGCTAGAGCAAAGCTACAAACTAAAACAACAATGGAGGATGAGAGCCACTATATATAAGAGCAGATTATGATAGTAAATATGAAATTAAGCAATTATTGCAATCCTTCCAGCTATGGCGAATAACTTACAGCAGTAAAAAATCTAACAGCCCAAGTGGAATATACAGAAATTGCGTAAGGAAGAGCTCACGGCTGTAATTTGGCATCAAATGGAGTTCACACCAGCAGTTCTAAAGGTGAAGTCACAACATGGAGAAAGAACTCTCACAACTTGCAAACAACAAGAAACCCATAACTCTCACAGCATCCAAGGAGTCAAACTCAGCAAGAAAAGCCATAACCAAGCAAAAATTAACCATCAAAGCTCACAGCATAGAGAGATGATCATAACAAATCCATAACTAGGATAAAATTGCAGAACAAGCTAAACCTGCAGACAACAAGCTGTAGACAACAGAGCCATAGAATGAAGAAAACCCCAATAACTCTCACGGCATCAACAAATCCAGCCATAAAGGAGGCTCACGCCAAGATTCAACAGCAAATGGAACCTGTAAATATCAAGAAAATGGCGTCCATAGTTAGCAGAAATCAGCATGAAGATAAACAAAAGGAGTCACGAAATGAAGAAACTCACGCAAAGAGCAGATATGGCATCCAAAAGAACCATGAATAACAAGTTGACATCCATAAAAGATCACCATATCTCATGCCACGAACCCGTGAATGGATGGCAGGCATTCAAACAAGAAAATATCCAACAAATGCATGCAGCAAGAAGGAAAAGGTAGGAAATCTTGGAGATTAACTCATGGCGGCTAGGGTTTGAAGAGTTTCAACAAAATATTCCTTCTCATATTTGTCCCGAAACATTCGTATGCCAAAAGACCTTCATCTTACCTTTTCAAAACTCCTTAAACTTCATTTGTAATGATTTTCGGGTCTGCCCAAAGATGGGGATTTTAAAGCTATTTATTAAACATAATAAAACTTTACTCATGGAAAGTTTTTATGCTAAAATGTAATATTTGTTAACATATTAAAACTTTGCTTGTTGAAAGTTTTATGTTAATAAACAGTTTTTAGTTTTTTTTTGCTTTTTTTTTTTCTTTCTAAAAATAGAAATAGGAATTATTATTGAATTAATTGATTTATCAATTAGTTAATAATAGTTTATACTTTGAAAATAAAATAAAATAATAATAATTATTTGCATCAGTCATGTAATTAACGTTAATAAGTTGATATTTATAAATCAATTTGTTAATGTTAAGTTAGAAGCAATAATAATAATTTAAAAAGGGAGTTAAGGTGAGTTTCATTTTTAAATGCCTAAATGCAAAGGGAAAAGTTTAGTGGCTATTTTCAAACTCACAAGTCAAACTCTAGACTGTGGAGTCAAACATGGCGCTTATTTTGGTGGCTAAGGGCAGTTTGAGTTTTCTATGTAGTGATGGAGCACTTCAGTGCTATTTTTGGCGATTTATGGAGTAGTAAAGGCCATTTTTGCATGCAGTTCGTTATGCGAATATGTTTTATGCATACCTTACAGGATTTTGAGGAGTTTTACATGCTATATTTTTATCTGAGTTAGGGTTTTATGCATGATTTTGAGGAGTTAGAGACAATTTTCCAGTTATCTATCAGTTGGATAGGTGGTTGAGAATAGTTTTCAGGGGCTTCTTCATAGTTTGTATCAATTTTGGCTCATTTTTTCTAGGCATGATCTTGAAATCTGAATTAGGGTTACGAGTTCTATTTATTGTACATTCACCTCATTATGAGGGATCTTTCAGATTCAAATTTTTGCACATTGCAAACTTTGAGTTGATTATAAGAGCAATTTGTAGCAGAGGTTTTTCAGCATTGGTTATATAGATTCAATAGTTCCTTCTCATTGATTCTCGTGCAATATTGTGGATTCTTTACTTTTATGTTGTGTTCGTCCTTCATTTAAGTTATATTCTTTATTGCAAATTTGAATCTTGATATGTGTGATTACAGGTCTTTGTTTGTGTCCATTATTCTTTTTACAAGAAAATTGGTAAAACCTAGGTTTTCCTTTTAAAGCAAAAGATTCTAGTCCTTACATAGAATCGCTTTTGTAGATGCGTGTTTGTTTGAGTATTGTGAATCAATTGTATCTTGCATAATTTATGTTGATTTGATTAAAGTTACATTCAAAATCATTGGTGTATCACCTCATTTAGTTTAGTATTCATAATTTGTCATTCATTTCTCACCCATTATCTCGCATATAATTTAGGTTTTAGGTGATCACTATTTAGGAACTTGCCTAGCTTTTGGAGATTCAACTCTCGTTTTAGGACAACCCACCACTTGAGAGAGTTTCCATGTTTCAACAGGATGGCTAGATTCTGCATCTTGCTATAGGCACAATCCTGATTGACAATAGAAACATCGTCTTTGTAAATCTATATAAAGATTTTGTGTCTCCCTTGTTTAATACAACTACAACAACATCGATTAACCATAACGGTAAAAAGGTTGGGAACTTGTACCATTAAACTAGAATCATGGATCACTATACAACTAAAAGATGTACTATTTGTACTTGAAATTAAAAGAAACCTAATATCAATATCTACCCTAGAAGATAATGGATATAGGGTCGACTTCATTGATGGGAAAGTTCTAACATGGTCAAAGAACTTTACATATAAGAAAGCTAAAACTATAGATATAAGACAAGGATACCTATACAAACTTTACATTGAATTTAAATAAGCACTCATTCATGAAACTCCTGACTCCAATGTGATCTGACATCAAAGATAGAGCATTTCACTTTCTAGACCTAACCTCCATGGAAAAATTGGCTACAGGATTGCCCAATTTAAATCCAAATCATAATGGAACATGTAAAGGATACGCCATAGGGAAAAACACGAAGGGTTCTTTTCAAAATAGTTTGAGAAGAACTAAAAATATATTGGAATTTGTCCAATCTGACCTCTGTGGACCCATACCCCTGCATGGGAGGTGCCCTATATTATTTAATTTTTGTAGATAACTTCTCTAGAGAAACGTGGATCTACTTTCTTAATTGTAAAGAGTTAGAAGAGATCCTTAAAGGTTTAAGGAGTTCAAAGCCCTAATAGAAAACTCCTTTGGAAAGAAAATTAAAACACTTAGAACTAACAATGGGAAAGAATACACTTACGAAATCTTTAAAGAATTTTGTGTTAATGCCAAGATTAGGAGGGAGTTTACTGTACCCTATAATCCTCAACAAAATATGTAGATGAGAGGAAAAACATAACTATTGTGGAGGCTACAAAATCAATGATGTATGACCATAACTTAGATACCTCATTTTGGGCAGAAGCATCAAGAACAGCCGTTTACATCCAAAACAAATATCACCATTCACATCTTGATAACAAAACCCTTGAAGAGGTTTTTATTGGCCTAAAACTTGATATAAGCCATCTAAGGATATTTGATTGCCTTGTGTATTTCATGTGCCCAAAGAGAAGAGGCCAAAAGTAGAACCTTTTGGGAGGAAAGGAATTTTTGTAGGTTATAGTATAACCTCAAAAGACTATAGAATCTGCATTCCTAGACAAAGACAAATAAAATTGAGCCAAGATATCATATTTGAGGAGGACATTGCTTTCAAAAGAGCACAAAATTGAAATGAGTTAGAAATTCAGAATTTACCCAAAAACATGGAGGAAAATTCTACTCTTGAGCTTCAAAGGGAGTATCCAGAAGAAACCTCAAATGCAAACGTAACTGACCCTGAGATTCAGAGGGAGCATCAAGAAGAAAATCAGAACATTAACAACAAGAAAAGACCACTTTGGGCTAGAAAAATGATTGAGGAAGCTGGAAACTTTGTAGCACCCAAAGAAACTTTTAGAGGAAGTAAGAGTCCTAACAAATTCTCAAGCTATGTGGCCTTAATGAGTGAAATCATAAAGTCATAACCTACTAGTGTAACAAAAGCTCCCAAACATCAAGTTTGGAAATATGCCATGACATAAGATTAACAATCCATTTTGAAAAATGATGTTTGGGATATAGTACGTAGGCCTAAAGAGAAATCTATTGTCTATTCCAAATGGCTTTTCAAAATAAAAAATGCTGCAGATGATAGTATAGAGAAACACAAAGCGTGTTTTGTTGCTATATGGTTCTCGTAAACTAAAGGTATTGATTACGAAGAGACATTTGCACCTGTTGCCAGATGTACTTCTGTTAGAACAACCATAGCTATTACAACAGTTAAAGGCTAGAAGATACGCTAGATGGATGCTAAAATTGCTTTGTTGAATGAGATTATCAAAGAAGTCTATTTAGAACAACATGAAGGGTTTGTGATTTATAATGCAACATCTCATGTATGCAAATTAAAGAAAGCCTTGTACGAACTTAAACAAGCTCCTTGATCTTGATATGAAAGAATCAACAACTATCTTATGGGATTGGGATTTTCAAAGAATGATGCAAACCCATATCTCTACTTTAAAATAATTAAAGGTGATATGTTACTACTATTCATTTATGTTGATGACCTACTAATTACAGGAGAGGATCATCTATTGTTTAGTGTAAAAGGGACCTAACATCAAAATTTGACATGGACTTGGGTATTCTACACTACTTCATAGGTTTGGAAGTCTGGCAAAAATTTGATGGTATTATTCTAAATCAAGGAAAATTACAATATTGATATTTTGAAAAGATTTGGGATGTTAAATTGTAGACCCATGTCCACACCCATGGAAACCAACTTACATAAGTTAAAAGAGGCAGCAACAAAATCCAGATTTGCAGATCCTTCTCTTAATAGACAGATTATCATATCATTGATGTACTTGTTTAACACTCCAGTCAACATATGCTATGCAGTGAATGCTTTGAGTCAATTTATGTGTGAACCACGGGATATGCACCTTGTGGCTGCTAAACATATATTGAGGTACCTATAGGGTATTATTGGATATAGTCTCAAACATAAGAAAGTTGACCTAGATCTACATGGATACTATGATTTAGATTGGCCAGGAAGTGTGATTGATGAAAAGAGCACGTCAGGATGTTGCTTTAGTTTGAGATGAGCCATCATTTCTTGGATAAGCAGAAAACAGTCTTCAGTAACACAAAGTTCTATAGAAGCACAATACATTGGAGCCTCTATGGGAGCTAGAGAAGCAGTTTGGCTTAGAAAGTTGATAGTTGGACTATTTAGTGAGCCCTTGAAGCGTACTACTATCCATTGCGGCAATCAAAGTTGTATCAGGCTCTCAGTGAATCCAATGTTTTGTGATCGATCTAAGCATATAGAGATTCCTTATCACTATGTGAGAGATATGGTAGAAAGGAATGCGATCCAGTTGGAGTATATTAGTACAAGTGATCAAATAACAAACATTCTCACCAAGCCTCTCTCTAGAATTAAAGTTGAACACTTAAGAAAGAAACTTGGTATGGTTGAAATGTAATTTATTGAGACAAAGTCTCAAAATTGTTTTATTTGTACTAATATATATTTTAAAGATGTTTAATGTGTAAGCTCTTTCGTCATATGTGTGACTCTATGACTTTATGGCCCCCTTGTGTACGTTACTGAAAAGTGGCGATCTTTCGGATAATATACACTTGTATTCAACATTGTAAGGTGACGTCTTTACAATGTTCACTATCATGATGGATATCATGTGACATGATATTTGTATGCATGCCATGATAGTTAGTATCTCTTTAACATTTTAATAGATATCGGGAGACGTGATATCTATTGTATATCATTATGTTCTTTATGAGATAATCATGGCGGATATAATGTGACGTAATATCTGTGGGCATGCCATGATATGTTATGATAGACATCATGAGATGTGATGTCAATGCACATACCATAACTTGGATATATATAAGAAGAATGTGTTAGTGTAGTTTTTTATTTTTCCTATTTTGATAGGTTTTTCCTACACTTTTAATAATCTCGCTTAGGTTAATAAAGCATGTCTTATTAGGTGAATGGTTGTGAGGTGTCACCTTCCTACATGTGAGCATCCATTAGCTATCTTGGGAAGATACTTTGCTATCTTTAGTCCAATAGATGGTTGCTCTTCATTGGTTGGTGTTGCCACCTCCTCCCTCTTCCTAGCCTATATAAGCATGCTACCTGGCTTGTATTTGTATCTCTTATTTTTGCATCCTCTTAATGCTATTTTGCTTCCAGCATTTGCATTACTCTCTTGGAGACTAACTCTATGATGCTATTTTGATTTTGTATCATTTGCATTCATAGTTTAGATATTTACTCTTTGCATTAGTTTTCTGGGTTATTAATCTTTTCAGATTCTAACATGGTATCAGAGCTTTTCTATGTGCAAGAGTAGATTTTAGTTTCCTTATTTGAGAGATTTGGGAGGGGCAAATAAACTTTATTTTAGTTTTTTGAAAAACGAAGTATGCTCTTCTCTTGCATCTTTGGATGACCTTGAGAATCAGAAAAGTTTTGACAAAAACAGTTTTTCTCTGGGGTTTCAATCTCAAATCTGACAACCAACTTGCATATTTGGAGTTTTCAATCAGTTTTGCAGGTTCCAGCATGCCATTGATGGACTTGAGAAGCTGATCCAGCATTTGCATGTCAAATTTTGGTTGCTGGGGTCGTTTTCTGATTTTTGGAGCCGTTTTTTTCTGTTAAAGGCGTCTGATTTACACTACAGCAACATCTTCTGTTCATCAAGAAGAAAAACGCTTTTTGGGTTTTGTTCGCAGCCCCGAAAAACCATCTGGGTATCTTTTAGATTTTGCATGAAAGCTGTATATTTTTCAAAATCGAGCATGCAAAGCTACAGCCATACCCCTCTCCGTTGGCAGTCGCAGATTTGAATGCAGTTTTCAAATGTTTTGTTCTTGCTCATACGGACTCCGATTTTGATGATTCTTATTATGAACTTGGCTATTTTTTTGTGCTCTATCCACTAGTGGAGTTTGTTTTTGATTTTTATGCATGAATTCTTCAGAAATTTCAGATTCTCAGCCGTGACTGTGCACAGTTCTCGTTTTGGAAACTTCGGAGGATCATAACTTTCTCATACGACCTTGTCTCGAGGTGATTCTTTTTTTGAAAGTGCATGATTTTTCGAGTAGATCACATTGGTGCTATTTGTTTCCTTGATTATTGTGCCCAAGTTTCACTTCTAGCATATGCTCTTCATGAGAGTTTGTAATGCATTGAAATCAAGACCACTAAGTAATTCTTTCTAGTGGTAGTTGTAAATGCACTAAAATAAAGTGCCAAATCATATTTCTTTGAGGGGGGGTTCTTTGATTGAGTAAAGAGGGGGGGGCATTGTCGTGGCTGGGTTCTCTTCTTTTTAGCATTTCTTCTCTGCATTTCTTCATCATGGATCAAACAAATATGCCCATCCTAACTCCATACAATTACTTTGAGTGGAAATCACGCATGACAATTCACTTAAAGAAAGCTGGATTAAATAGGATAACTATGGGACTTGAAATTGAACCTACTAAAGATGAAGACAAGCCTAAGTGGTTTAACAAATGTGATGAGGCATATGGAACATTGTGTTTGTCTATTTCTCCTGACTTGCTATTTCACATTGAGTCTTTGGATACACCAAATGAAGTATGGACAAAGCTAGAGACACTATTTGGCACACAAGATTCAATGAGGGGTCATATGTTGGAAAATGAATTAATTAGTTTGAGTCCAGGCAATTTCAACACAATCCAAGATTTCTTCACCAAATTGAAATCACTAAGGCTGCAGTTAAAACAATGTGGAATTGAAAAGAAAGATGAACAACTGATTCTTAGTATTCTCTCTAAGCTAAGTTCAGAATATTCTGTGTTTGTTTCTACCTTCTATGCTACTAAGGGTGCACTTGGTACTCAATTCACCATGCCATCTTTAGATGATTTTGCTGTCAATCTCACTCAAGAACAGGACAAGCTAATCCAGATGGGCATTCTTAAGTCCTTTAAGTCACATGCCTTGGCTGCTAACCAAGGCACAAAAGAACAACAAGGACAAAGTAGTAACAACAATAGTAAGGACAAGAAACAAAAGAATAGCGAGGAGAAGAAGGATCAGATGCCGGTTTCTTCAAAAGCAACTATTGATACACCATCTTCCAAGGGTGATAAGCCTAAGAAAGAAAAGGTCAAATGTGCCTATTGTAAAAGACCTGGTTATGATGAACATAAATGTTTGCAGAAACAACTTGATCACTTGACATACATTCTTGAGAAGAATAATATCAGTGTTCCTGAGTCTATCAAACAAAGTTCTAATGAAGGGTCTAACAAAGAAAAAGAAAATAGCAAGGGGAAAGGAAAGGGCAAGGCTTTTTTTGCAGTTGATTCCTCACCATCCACTTGGGTTCTTGATTCGGGTGCTTCACACCAAATGGCTTCATCTAAGGAAGAACTTGCATCCTTGGAGCCGTGTACTATGCCTTCTATTTCGATGGGTGATAACACTCTTGTTGAGGTGTGTGGGAGAGGGTCTGTTGATGTGGGGGATAGTACATTCCATGATGTTCCTTATGTACCCTCATTGTCAACTAATCTCCAATCGGTACACCAGATCACTCACACAGGTTTAGGCAAGCAGGTTGAGTTCACTCCTGATTCAGTGGAGATATGTGAGTTGCACAATGATTCTACAGTTGCAGTTGGGAGAGCAGATCATCAGTCACGACTCTATATGTTTTCTCACTTTGTTCCTGATCCTCCTTTTACTGTTTCACTCACTCATTTTAATGATGTGAGAAGATTATGGCATGAGTGGTTTGGCCATCTTAACTTCCACTACTTGCATCAGCTTAACCAGCAAAGCATGGTCACAGGGTTGCCTTCTACTTTGACATTGGAGTCACTTGGAATACATGATAGATCTTCTGATGGGTCAGATTCACTTGAGCAGTCTTCTACCTCCACTTTTGATGCAGAGAGTGATTCAGAGGACTCACCTCCTTCCTCTCCTAGTCATCATTTACAGGTTGATGATTCTCCTCTAGATTCTCCATCTTTCGGTCCACTTTGGGCTAGACAGACCTTGCAGTTTACAGGTGATTGGGTTGGGGATCCATCAGACACCAAGCAGACTCTTTCACAATTCCAGGATGCTCTACATATCTTCATTGCTACTGCCTCAAATCCACAATCCTTTCATGAGGCTTCTGGTATTTTTGAGTGGGATACAGCTATGCAGGAAGAGTATAGTTCCTTGATGAGGAACCACACTTGGGATCTTGTCTTTTTTCCTAAGGGAAGAAAACTTGTTCGATGCAAGTGGATCTACCGGACAAAATTTGCAAGCTTTGCTGGAGGTGCGGGATGCTACATCTTTTGGGGGGGCCTCTTCCTCTCACTTGGAGTCCTAATCTTCTTTGGGGAGTCTCTTTTCTCTCTCTTTTTGGGGAATTTTATGTACATGGGTACCTCATTAGGCTTGACTTGCCAGGACCCATTTCTACATTCACCTAAGCTTCGCTTATGGGGGGGTGTTAGTGTAGTTTTTTATTTTTCCTATTTTGATAGGTTTTTCCTACACTTTTAATAATCTCGCTTAGGTTAATAAAGCATGTCTTATTAGGTGAATGGTTGTGAGGTGTCACCTTCCTACATGTGAGCATCCATTAGCTATCTTGGGAAGATACTTTGCTATCTTTAGTCCAATAGATGGTTGCTCCTCATTGGTTGGTGTTGCCACCTCCTCCCTCTTCCTAGCCTATATAAGCATGCTACCTGGCTTGTATTTGTATCTCTTATTTTTGCATCCTCTTAATGCTATTTTGCTTCCAGCATTTGCATTACTCTCTTGGAGACTAACTCTATGATGCTATTTTGATTTTGTATCATTTGCATTCATAGTTTAGATATTTACTCTTTGCACTAGTTTTCTGGGTTATTAATCTTTTCAGATTCTAACAGAATGTCATGTGAATTGATATTCTTAAGCATATTATATTCTCTAATATCACAAGTTAGGTGATGTCACTCTTTCAAAATCAGATGAGCTTATTGATTATATGTACACTTATATACTTTATCTTGCCTTTCTAAGAGGGAGTGTTAAAGTGAGTAGCCCAAGTCAGGTAAATTTGTGTTCATTAACACTGACATGTGTGTGTGTGTGCACTCCGCATATTGATATACATATACAGATGTATATAATAATCATATTTGAAATTGTATTTTTGCAAACCCTTGGTCATAGTATTTGGTCGTATATATATATATATATATATATATATAAGTCCCATTTGCTTTCACCGGATTTTGAATCATAGTAATATGTGATTATTGAACATGATTCACAAATGATTGCCGATAGTCTCTAAGAGAGTTATAAGGAGAAATGCATATTAAGGATTGTTAGACTTTCCTTGGATTGAAACAGCATAATTAGTATTGGGTGTAATTGTATTTGTCAATGAATAGACGTGAAGGTGAATAGTCATGTCTCCACTTTGGAGACATGACCATTCACCCTCATGCCTCGCTAAACTCATAATTAGATTGCCTAGCATCCTTTCTTTGCAATCATTGAAACTAATAAATGATTAGCATTGAAATTGAAGGTTGAAGACATACAAGTCCGAAATATATCACAGCAACAGTCTCTGATCCGACCAGTATTTAAAGATCAAATCTGCAGAAACCAAAATTGAATTAGCAGCCTTTATATTCAAGAATACAGTAGAACTGTAATAGAAATAAATCTGATATAAGTTTAATATTCATTTACAAAGAGAAAACTTTTCATATGCAAGCACATGTTTTTTTGGGTTGGAATTTCCCACTATAAAATCTTTAAGTTAAAAAGGTATATAATAACAGAATTCTTATATACAAATGCATGTAAAAACCCCACTTACACATGTTAAGCTATATGTTTTTAGCTTAAAATATGTATTTGCATTTACAAAGGCCACTTTTATGTATTTGTGACATCGAATATATTGATAGCGGAGTTTTAAAAGTGATTTGCATAATGATGATATATAATGCTTAATAAAAATCTCACCTAATTGCAGTTGTGTCTCATGTAAATATATTTATATGTAACTATAGTTTTTGATGAAATAAAATACAATTAGACTCGAAAAACCTACCTTTGCATTAAATCATTAAAAAGTACATTCAAATCTTCTCTATATGATGTGAAATTTGAAAAGGGAGTTATAAACCCACTTCTCTTATAAATGACATCTTTATTCTATGAAATTATCAATAAAAAACCCACTTTTAGAGGAATTTTAATAAGACATGAAGTCAAACCGGAAATCCCCACTTACAACATGCTTAAAACCATAATAACTTGAGCTGGACAACTCCGTTCGAGGCCTAAGATTGCTCGAAATGAGTGGAATTCGGAGGACTATAATCCTGGGGAAAAGAAAAGATTAAACATAAGCACAAAAGCAAGAAAAGAAAAGAAAATATTTGAAGATTATGAAATATCAAGCGCTTGCAGTTAGAGAAGAAAAACTCATTCTGACAAGCATTAATGTGATTATGTTGATGGAAACCTTAAAAAAAATGCACAATTAATGTTAAATAAAGAACAATTGAAGGATGACGAATGGCCTTCATGAGGTGTTATTAACACATTGAGAGGATAGAGGATAGACCAATGAATCCATGAGAAAATTCCATAGGGTTGCTCCATTTTTGTGATGTCAAAATTGGGAGCATCAATATATACAGTAAAATAATAAAAATAATTAGTTCAATTTTTTCTATTGGCACACAGCTATGTTGCTGCCCTTGACATGGGGAGTCGCGACTCATCTAGGCTGCAGCCTATGCCATATGAGGAGTCCACAACTTAAATTTCAGCCACATCCAGTGGGTCGCTGACATAGTAGAAGTCAATGGGAGGGGAGCAAGGATGGTAAACTCCATTCCCTAATGATTTTTAATTTTTTATAATAGTAATAAAACTTGCAAATTGACTTTCATAAACAAAATAGGAAATCTGTATATATTGATAGCAAAAATAAATGAAACAAGTGAAAATTCTCATCTACCTTCAACCTACAACCACGAATGACAAAGGGTGTATAACAACCAAGTTTCCAGGGTCTTAATTAACAACTAACATACTCAGAAATACAGATATTACTTCATTTTCATAGGAAGATAGTTAAATCAGTTATGTTCATATGAAAGAGATTGATGGTTAAAATCAGTTAATCAAAATTTCCTTAAATAAGAACTTAAAACACCATCAATGAATTACTATAGAAATTAAAATCCAGATACCATGGAAGTCGAAATCAAGAATCATTCTAGGGATGCTTCTACAACCACCCAGGTTAGTCCATGAATACCACTATAACAAAATCATATAACGACTATCATTCAATACCGCTATATCAAAATCAAATAACGATCACTATTAATCACAAACCACTATATCAGTTAGGGCATCGATTACCATTGGATCATTTAGGGCTTCAGATACCACTGTATCAATTAGGGCTTCAATGACCACTGGATCATTTAGGGCATCAGATACCACTGTATCAATTAGGGCTTTAGATACCACTGAATCAATTAGGGCTTTAGATACCACTGTATCCAATTAGGGCTTAAGATACCATTGTATCGTTTCTTTCCTTTCGATTGCTTAACTGTGGCAATAACTCAAGATTAGAAGATATGCTCATATTTATTATTCATATAAATGAAAGATTGGTATAATGATCCATCAAATAAATCTTTTTCACTTGCAACTAAACGTAAAGTAACTGTATCGATGATAAAACTCAATTAATCTTACCTTAGTCTTACATTTACATCATAAAAGTAAAAATACCTATTTCTGGTAACCACTTGAATGCATAGCTTATCTTTGTCCATTGTATGTCCAACAACTTGGGGAGAGGTGAAACATTGTCAGGGGCTTAACCACCCAACCTTGGACCTTAAATTATTCCCTACACAATCTCTAACGAGAAAGGCCCTTCCTACCCGAAATTGGACTTGGATCATTTGTCATCGACTGAGCATCCTGGTATCCAACCATACCACACGACTCAACAACAGGAATAACAGGATCATGCATGAGCTATCAAATGTTTACTTTTAAAAATGATAAACATTATTATGTCATAACTAATATTGTTTCATGTTATTGCAGATTACTTTCTCTCACCTGATCACCCATTTCCTTGGCTACACAGTCGGGTGAGTCCTAGGTGTTCAGAATTCTCAAAACAACCAGTTCTTCCTGTTGATTTTCAATTGTTTCATAATTAACATACATTCCAGCTTATCACAAACTGTGATTTGAGATATTATATTCTTAAAAGATTTCAGAATTGTTTGTTTAATTTTAATATCCATTGGCATAAGGATCCATGCTATGGTTACTTGGTTTTCACCTACCATGATCAAGGCTAAGTTAAAGAAGTTCAACCTTTAAATTCAAACAAGATATCATCATGATAAATATTGAAACTTGCTGAGATCTACTCTATGCATAGATTCGTTGCTTAGTATGCTTATCACAACTGTGACCAGAAGATTATGTTCTTGAAACCAATTGGAAAATATTAACAGATTCTGATTTCCAAACAGAATGTTTCGTTCAGGTTTTATTACCCTTAGGAAACCCTTCTTTAAGAGATACTATTCAACACTCTTTATTATGATTCTGGAAACCATGAGAGTTAAGAAGAAAGTTCATCATAATTTATAGGGATTACTTAGCCAATAAAGGAAATAGCATGATCACAAGCAAAAGATAAGAGATTTCCATGCCTAGCTGGCTGCTATAGAAAAATAAACGTATTGGAATGGTAATGACATGATTTGTTAAGGAGTCGGCAATGCTTGATAATGCTGAACTTTTGATCGATTCTCAACAAATTGCAACGTCACTTACTGTGCTCACAACCTCTGAACCTTAGCCGGATTTACTTGCATGACAACATACACAAAACATCAATAATTAATCTCCAAAGGTTCCAAGTTTGTCAATTCCGATGGTAAATGGAATCCCGAGCTTGAGTATGGAATTATATGAGGCTTGAAAAAAGGGTTGGGTTATAGTAGAGATTACTATGAAAAAGGTACCTCCCGCAGCAAGGTAGTCGGGTTAATATAAAGGACGTTCATCTATTAAACACGGCTTCAGTTAGAAAGAAAGATCAATGCCTTCTTTGCTTTTGCCGGTTAGAGAGCATATGTGAATTCGAATTCCAAATGTTTAATACGATTAAAACAAAGAAGAGGAAAAGTAAATTTAAATGGTAGGAAGATAAAGTTGGAAAGATTATAATTTGATTATAGTCAATTTATCATGCCAAGAGTTAATCGATTAAAAGCAAAGAATATTAAAATGGAAAGAAATAGAGTTGGAAGATTGTAATTCGAATACTATAATAATTTGAATGTTATTATAATCTTATATTTATAAATGTACATGTAAATATTAATGGGGTGACATCACTTTATTAAATTATAATAATATAATGGTGCCATCTCATTTTTATATCTATATGTACATATATAGATATATCTATTATAATAATAAGGTGAAAGATCATATTAAATCCTTTGAAGTACGTTTTATATTTTAACCCAATTATTTATGTTTCTCAAATTATTTATTTAAATAGCTCATGCGGGTCCCATGGATGTATCCTATTTCATGTCGCTAGGTCCTCGAACCATCTGCCCAATGATGGTGATGCTCCTGTGCCTAATTCTTTTCTGACAATGCTTCCACCCTTTTGATGTGTTTCTTGCAAGGAAATTCTCCATAGTTAAATTATATTATCATAATAATTTTTTTAATCATAAATAATCATAACGGTTAACTATCTTCTCAATTTCATGAATTTGTGATAAATGATCAACTAACTTGTTATCTTCACTTGAATTTATAACGACTAACCATCTTACCATTTTGCAAGATTATAACAAATTAAACTGCCAACTGACTTCATGTGAACCTCAATGGCTATATTTTAAATTAGGTCAAAAATTGGGATGTAATAGGGTGAATATTAGGAATGGGTAAACTAGAATTCTACGTGAGAAAGAAAATTAAATAAATAAATCAATAATCATGCAAGCAATAACTTACTTGTAGGATTTCATGTGTGGCCATGAGAAGAGCTTCAAAGTCTTTCCTCTCCTCCTATTCCTTGCAATAAATTCTAATACTTCTGGTTTCCCAAAGTTTTCTCCATAACATTTTAGCTTCTATGTGCTTACCCTTCATTCGTTTTCATTAAGTTCTGTCATAAAACCTCTAGGCATGCTTACCCTCATCCTTGCCACCTGAATCATGATCATTCTGCTTAGGTACGCCTTTGTGACACATGTCACTTAAATTTTGCTAAACTGAGGGATGCTCTTTACTCATTTAGCTACTTAAAGGCATGATACACATTTAGAACAAGCTTGGCTTAGATCCGAGGGGTTTCTTGATCAGCCTGGTAACCTAGGAGTAATGTGTTACTTTTGTTCCTGAAATGACTTAATGGCAATTTTTACTCTAGCAATAAACAATATAACTAGTAATAAGAGGGAATCTTTATGAAAAAAGGACAGGACACAATTGAAACAGACAAATGGCATGAAAATGTAAGATATTTTTCTGTATTACCCTTATAAATAAACCTTGAGTTGGATGAGATCAACATTCATTAATTGTAATGAATGCCTATATCATTAGCCTATCAGTTGTCCTCATAGGCGTTAGATGGTTAGGGGGTCTCAGTTTGTAGAATTTGAAGTCAATTCGTATTTCAGAAGGCATGAGAGTTCAGGATTGCTCTCGATTTTGTTCAGTTTGGCACACTTACTATTTACAGTAAGTGTTTATTTTGGGGAAGTCGGGATGTTTATCTTTAGCGAAGTACCTGAACAGGTTTGTGGGCAGTATTGTGATTTGGCATCCTTGGCTTGAGCAGTTATTCTGGGACTTAAATTTAATAGTAAGTCAGTTGCTGTTTTTTTACAAGGCACTTGGATGTCTGACATTGGCAATATATATCTAGAATTTTAGTTGACTTCTTGGAGGAGATTCGGTAGCTTGGCTGGGTATGATTTAATCATTAATAAAGTTATAAACTTTATCAATAATATGTTATAAAAGGTTTACTATATAGTATAAGGTTCTAAAGTTAATGGGGCCAAGTCTTCATTGAAGTGCATTAATTAATTAAATCAATTGGGTGTTCATACCAAGGAGATATTAAAATAATATTATAAAGTCATCTCATTGTCATGAAATAAGTTATTAAAGTGACTTCTCTAAGAAGCCACATGATCAAACTTTATGGTGATTATATTAAAGCCTTTTGAAGGCATTCATATGATCATTGTGTTTTACATTGTTTGGAATTTGTTCTGGGGAATTGGTGCATTCTGCATCAGGGTTAGAAGGTTGGTTCTTTAGAGTTTTTCAAGCATCTGAGGTGTTGAAAGACAGTGATATTTGCTAATTGGGTGACTCATTTCAGGTTTATCGACTGTGCTTAAATGTAAGAGAATTTAATTGGATTGCAACCATACGAGGGTTTGAAATCAAAATGTATAAGTCAGATTGTTTTCAGAGATTGGAGACTCATCAATTAATACTGATTGCAGCCATTAAAAGACAGCGTGTGGAGTAATAAAGGCAGCCACAGGGTTTAAAGAAGCCATGTTAGTCACTAGAAGGTGGTGTTTGGGTTTTATAGGGCATGTTTGATGGTTTTTTGAACACTATAGGCTTATTTCTTCATCAACATCCATGGTTATTAATTTTCAGGTAGAGCTTAATCAATTTGATGATAATATCTCAAGCTGCGATCAATTGCCATATTTTTTGCAGTTGCAATAAATTTACTTTTCATGACATTAGTTGCTTATTTAATACAATTCATTTTCCAGAATTGAAATAAGAGGAGATATTTGTGCCTAGTTTGCAAAATTAATTTGAATTCCATGCATGGTAATTATTTGAATTTTCATAAAACTCAAAAGAGCATATATTCTGAAAAAAACATAAAATAAAGAGATATATTATTGCAAAAACCCAAAGAAATGTATTAGTCACCAAGTTGTTTGAGAGTTAGAGCTAGAAGGTTTCTTAATTAATCAACAAGGGATGATTACCTTATGCCATCCAAAGCATCCATAGAAGATATGTTATACATGTCTTAGGGTGAAAGTGATAGTTTAATGTGTTCTTTTGAAGTTTTTTGATTTCAAGGGCAGGCTACTTTTAGTTCAATTTTTTTGTTCATAATGTGTTAATGAGCCTTCATTATGATTTATGACATATAGGAGATGTATGTCATTCACATATATAGATGGTATACGTATATTAATCTAGTAAAAAAGACTTAAGAGTTATGTTACAAAGGAGACACAATCATGAAAATTGAGACTACAAATTGTTTATTTCAATCAGTAGCATTTTAACTCCTTTGTTAAGGGGCTATCCAGGTTGAACTAATCTGTATTATTAATTTTTGAAATGAGTTTATTTAGATATTTTTGGTTAGTACTCTCATATTTTCTGTAATGTAAGCTGTAATCTTTTTCATTTTAGGGTGTTTGTATCGACACAATTCATTGGATATGCAGCCAGATGTTACCCGCTCACTATATTCTTCCCTACAGCCATCAAATTCAGTTGAAGAATTAAGGTTTGTTATACTTTCATAGCATTTGTAATGTGCTCAATTAAGCAGATTGATGTTGAATTAAAATATTGAATTGTCTATTTCTGTTGTATTTTGAATAAATTTTGCATGTTTTGATTTATCCTAAAATGAGAATATGCCACTGTTGTATAAAATGAATGTCATTATCATTTTTAAAAAAATATTTCTTTGTCTTCATAATGATGTGGAGACATCTTATAATTCCTGAGTATGAGGCAAAACAGAAGACTTTATTAAATGGAGCTTACCTAGAGACTGGATGTGAAGTTTCCTGATACATGAATATATTAATAGAAATAGTAAAATGATTTCATTAGTGATGAGCCACATGAACTTGAAAAGATCTTTTTGATGATGTATATAAATCTCCTTGATAGTTTATGGGAGAGAAGGTATGTTTTTATGTGCTGAATGTTAACTTCCAGCCTTACCAAATCTTGAATCCTCTGATTACTTGTTGTAGTTTTTTTCAATTATTGTATTTGGAGAGCACTTCTCATAAAATTGGAATGGAAGAATATTGTTTTTTTCCCTTATTTGTTCAATAAACAGCCTAGGTTTTTTAAATTTTATTAATTCATTATGGTTAGTACATTTTACACCCCATTAGAATGTAGGCATTGGGGGAAAAAGAATGGGGAAAGAAACCCCCCGTGTAGACAAGGGCTTTTCAGTCTTGTCGTTGTTATTGAGTAGCTTGCAAGGCTACAATACATTTTAACCAGTTTATATATTAATGAAATTTTTACAAAATGCTGTAACATATTTATAATTCAAATTATCCTGTTTTGCAACCCTTGTTGCTTGGAGGTTCCTTTGTATTGCTTTGGGACCTTTTTGAAAGATTTGCACTTCCTGCAAAGGTAATCCTTTCTAAACCAGCTCAAATCAAAATATTAGAAATCTTATGGAAATTGAATGAAATTGTGCATAAAATTTAAATCACAATTTAATCCCATATCTTTCGTACAGTTTTGTGATATTACGCATTCGTTGGATAGCTAAGGTAAAGAACCATTATATCTTAGGCTACAATTCACCAAATCATTCAATAAATTTACAAAATTTAAAACTATAGTATACTGCGTTATTTGAGCTTTCTTCTTATTCTGGTTCTGCTGAACCTTTTCATATCGTGTTTGATTTTAAGTACTCGATTATTATAGAAGGGATAAAGAATAGAGTACATTAATGATTAGTTCCATTCTTTAGTAGTTTAATGACTCTTTGTTAATATCCTAGTGGAATCATATATACTAATAAAATCCTTGTGTTTATTAATTCTACCTTAGATTATTCATAATGACAAAGATAATTATTCAGAAAATTGCAACATATTTAATCCTTATAAATATAATAATATAGCCTAATAACCATACATTTGATCCTCCAAGATTATTTACCATAGTTACACCGCCTTGGGAGACGGGGGGACGGGGGGACAAGTTTCCGAGACGGGGGGACAAAGGGGCCTTGATTTGGGGATGGCAGGGGGATGGCGAGGGGACGGCGGCAGGGGATGGGGGGGTGGCGGAAGGAGTAGGGGTGTATATACTATACATATGGTATAGCATATACCATATCAACTGGAATATCATGATTCATGATCAAATGACAAACAAACAATGAACATTAAACATTGAACATCGGCAAATAATAAATATTAGTCTAAACTCTATATATCAGCCTTCAAATCAATAGTATGAGTATCTAGATTCTACTATCTAATAGTAATCAATGATCATATGAGTCATGACATAAAGATGATTACAATAAGTATCATGTGCCATGAATCATGATATCAAAATAAGTATATAATGCAAACAAAAACTACAAGTCTCCTAGAGTCCAAATCAAAATGTCAAATCAATGGAGACTCCTTGGCGTCCCCCCACAATGAAGGAGACTTCTTGGCGTCCCCCCTCAATGAAGGAGACTCCTTGGCGTCCCCCCGCACCCCCACACTCGGAGACCT
This sequence comes from Cupressus sempervirens, assembly GCA_028749045.1. NCBI lineage: Eukaryota > Viridiplantae > Streptophyta > Pinopsida > Cupressales > Cupressaceae > Cupressus > Cupressus sempervirens. The sequence continues at coordinate 602,837,527 of CM053784.1, read as the reverse complement.
CTAGCCGTTTTGGAGACGTCTCCCCCGTCTCAGAGACCTCTAGCCGTCTCGGAGACGTCTCGCTGTCTCCGGAGGCGGTGGCACTCTAAGTGGCGCCGCCCGAAACGCCGAGACGCCGTCCCCCCGTCCCAGGGACGTCCCCGTCTCCGAAACGGCCCAATTTGGGGGGGGGGGGATGCGTCCCCGTGTTACACTGTTATTTACGCTATACTATTAGAGTAAGAAGGATCAATTAAAGACTAAAGAAGGGAAGACTAATCAAACATTAAAAAAAATAATAGTGGGGAAAGAAAAGAGGGAAACCAGAGGAGACATGAATGAAAAACACTAGATCCTATCAATTGAAAACATGATTAAGGAAGAAAAATATAAGAAACTGAGAGGAGAAATACCAACAAGGAGAACAAACAAGCTAAATAAAGTAAACCTGATGGAAGAAAGGGGGAGGTTAAGAAGGGATCAATCTTTGAAATATTATATCCTCATAATCATTCATCTTTGAAAGAATGAATATCTAGGATACAACATCTTGAAAAGAAGATCCCATAGAAAGAAGGACCAAGAGGGGTCCTCAAAAAACCAAAGTAGAGAAGAGGCCAACGACAAAGCCAACAGCTAGTGAGAGAGGAGAGAAGAGGAAGGAGCAGAAGGCCTCAATTTCAGCCCAAGGGGATATTGTGCCCTTGAATGTATTCTTTTTAGAAACAAATTATCAAGGGTACAATATGCCCTTAGCAAGAAACCAAAGAAAGAAGGCAAGAAGCACAGAGAGGGAATGAACAACCAATCAGCAAAGAGGGGGACAGAGGGAAAAATGCAGAAAGAAGATGATGAAAAGAACGAGCAAAGGAGGAGATAAATAGAGGACGTGACAGATAAAAGATGCTAGAAATCTACAAAATGAAAAGGAGACAAATGGCTAACGAAAAGAAAAGATAGCCCCAGAACAGAGAAAAAGTGCCATGACACAAGAAAGGAAAATGACAGATAGGGATGAAATGATAAAGCCCTGGAAGACCCGAAAAGGGGAAAGATAAGCAAAAAAGAAAGATTGCATCAAAGCTTAATAAAATTTCCCATTTCTAATCAGCGAAAATAAAAGAAGATTAATAACAATATTGCTATCATTAGAGATGATTAATATAATAAATAGCATCCAGAAGCAATGTAAGCTTCTTACCAGAATTGTAATATAAAAACTTAAAAGTCAGAATACCCTCAAGAAACAGATAAGCAATGAAAACATGAAATTTTAAACTTCTGTAACTGACAATTATCTGCTTCCAAAATCCAATACTTGAGAGAAAATAACACACACATATTTACATAGATGTATATGAACATATATTTATAAAATACATATGTGAATATATGTGATTGTACTAATAAATAGATTACCAAGTTCCTGGAGCTATTAATCATGAAGGAAATAATTATGAACTAAATTGCTCACATTACAGAAAGTATTTAACGCTATAATAGAGGTTTATGAAAAACTTAAGTACAAGTTTGTAGATACTATTATTACTGTTTATAGCGAAGGTCTAAGCTAAAGCTATAGAGTATAGACATCAACTAAGTAAAGATTACTATATACAAAACGTAGATTATATCTATTCTGTACTTTATGTGTACTATATTTCTACCATATTCTTGAGGCCAGTTTTCAGTTACTTCTAACCAAGACAATCTCCACAGCTGGGATCATAAATATCCTATCAAAAATTTGAGATTTATTTATGTTTAACTAAGGCAATTTTTTCATTTGAGCTGTCCTTAAGATCCTCCAGAAATTCTCCCATAGGGCCTTTTGAAGTTGATTTCTCTTTTGTCCGTTTTGTAAATGAATTAAGTTGTTGGAGCTGAGTCTTACCAAAATCTAGTTCTTTAATTTCTTCTGTAACATGATAGCCTTCAGCTATTTAATAGTGAAAAATCAATTTGTTATCAACAAATGAGATTACTTTAATCCAACGCACCAAAAATTGGATGTTATGTTTCATCACAAGCTAGTGGATGTCAAAGACTAATTTATCCTCAAAGGTCATAGGAGTTCGCCACTTTATGATAGGATTTCTGATCAGACTTCCCACTTTATTTGTCATATAAATTTTTGGTTGGGGTATATCTAGATTCTCATTAACCACAAAGAATGAATTTTTCCAAACCTCAAAGATTCTTATCCCTAAATAACTTCTTGGACATGGAAATTGCATTTTGCTTACTTATTCTAGCTATAATCTACATGCTATGAGAGTTCAGAGTACCAACTATTTCTCCATTTGATCTTCAAGTAAAGCTATAGTCAAAGTATTTCTCTCCTGAGGATTTTATTACGCCTCTCCTAGCTAGGTCCTCAATTGGCTTCAGGATTCTACCCCATCTTTAAGACATAATTGGGCCTAGAAAGGCCGTTTCTTTTGAATTCGAGGACTAGATAGTGTGTATGTTTGATTCCATATTACCAAAAAAGCGAATGAAACAACTAAAAGAAGATAAAACTAGGGGAAAAGAAACGTAAGAAGGGCTCAAGGATGGTTCTAGAGAAAAACTAATCTAATAATGATAATGCTATCCACTAAAAAATCTGAAGATGAGAAGTCTCCATGATAACACGGGAAGAGAAGTCACGGGAGACGAATTGAAAGAAAATGAGATAATACCCATGAACCACTCAAAATAAATCACGATTCCTTAAGAGGAAAGCAGAGCTATACTGTAATCATTGCCACGTAATGAGAGAGCCTAACCTAAAAACTATGTTCATAGGGACAATAAAATATAAAAGGGTAGAGATGAAACATGAAATGATGAAAACTAAAGCAGGGAAAAGAGGAAGGAGGGAAAAAAAAAAATGGCAAAGAAAAAGAGAGGACAAAGATACAAGATTAATGCTACATACTCAAATAATAAGTCGATAGGAAAGGAAGGGTAAAAAACTCAGAAAACGGTAAAGAAAAGAAGGGACAGTAAGACAAAGACGGAAGAGGATAAGCCTATAAGTGATAGAAATGCAAGAAAGAGCCCAAAAAATCGAAAGAAGAAGAAAACAAATATATTTATACATATATAAATGTAAAACCAGAATGAATTTAACTAGAAAGGCATAAGCATACGTAATTATATATGCATAACTTATCTTATTGTCATACATACATAGCTACATTTAACTTTACAGACGTAGCTATTTTATGGGGTAATAGTTATATAAGTAAAAAGATTGGATATGCGAGTTAATAAAACTCATTAACCTAACAGAATAATAGAGAACGATTAATAAATTAGAAGAGATTTTAAAGATGATGAAGATATATGAGAGGAAAATAATGGCATTATTAATGACCTTGATTAGACCAAATGAGATGTAGAAAAAGAAAATGTCTCTTAATCATAGATATTATATCTTAATCATATATCTATATAAATATATATAAATATTTCTTTTATATATATATATATATATATATATATATAACACATAAAGTATATATTATACACACACGCGCACACACGCACAGATATATATATATATATATATTTACACACACACACACATACATACATCGAAATATAATTGATTATCTGATTTGCAGGAGTAAATATTATATAGTGATAAGATCCCACTGCATGATTTGGTATTAAATGTTTATATTTCATTATTAAATTTCTTGTATTTGTATGCTAATTTATATAAACTTTTTAATCATGAAATAATAATCATTTGTAACCAAATTTGATCTTGTTACTATACAATCTTTATACACTCAGCAACATATTTTGATAGGGAATGCACGATATATTTAAAGTTAATTTAATACATTATAGGATGGCTGATTTAAGTTCTGCATTTGAACTTATGTTCCTTAAAGATTGAGATCCTCAAAAATCAAGAATGTGTGAAGTTAATTGTGAGATAATTTCATGAATTAATATACCATCTGTCCCCAAGTTGGCTAACTTGTCTGCTTCTTCATTTCCTTGCTATAAATATATTTAAAACTTACATTCTTGAAACATTTTAATAAACTGATCACCCTTTGTATTCTGGAATTGAGATTCCAGTTAGATGTATGACCAGTTCTTAAGACATCGATTATAATTTGAGAGTCACCCTCGATTTCCAAATTTTTAATTTCTAATGATTTAAACCATTATAAAGGGCGTCCATTTCGGCCACATTATTTGTTGCTTCGCCAATGGGTTTAGCTATCTTTCCACTAATTGTATTATTCCAATCATGAATCATACAATCAATACCAGCTATCCTAGGATTGCCTCGAGAAGCTCTATCAACATTGAGTTTATACCAATTTTCTTGTCGAGGGGCTATCTACAATTATTTCTTATTGATAAAGTTTCCTTGCCCCCTTTTTCAATGTGAGGGGGAATGTTTAAATTGTGCTATGATTTGCTGATTTCACTATCCCACTGTGAGAAAATATAGTCATGGGCTTTTATATGTCTCAATCTATTATTGGTTATTTCAACAATGCTAGTGTCAATTTTATTGGACAATTTGTTTAGTTCCAGTTGGGTGGATATTTTTGCAAGTGACAATTTTGGGTAAAATCCAGTCACAAAATAGGATGACTAGCCACAACGTGTGAGATAGAGTCTCTCCTACATTAAAAGGAAGGCTCCCCCTTCTCACCTTTCCTTGGATCAACTCAAGGTAAGCAAGAAGTTGAGAGATTTTGTAAGTGGTGTTACCAATATTCTTTCCTCTTAGCTTTCAGGAAAGAATCCACTTACTCATGGAGCGAGTAGTGGGCAAGATGAAATCTCTAACTACACTTCTATCTAATAGCCAAAAACGATGATACGGATAAACTAACACTAACTCAAAGGCTAGCTGAAAGCGTACCAGTTTGGATCTAAGTCTTGTTTTAACCTATTCTATAAGAATAACCTCTACCATTGGGGCACAAAGACTTCCAAAAGTAGGGAATTCTAACTATTTTTTGTGAATTTGAGATGGTAATACAAGCTACAGTAAAAGCTCCTATTTTATGTATTGCCACAACTGCTCCTAGTCAAGGCTTCGACTCCAATTGCTTTTTAAATCACTATGCTCTATTATTGAACACACAATAATAACATGAATCAAAGACAATAGGCATAAATTACAATCAGAGCTTCTAACTTACTCTATCACAACTGCTTCCGGTCAAAGCTTTGAATCCAATTGCTTGTTTTATTCACTTTTCTCCCAAATTTGTGCTACATAAACAAAGTTATGCTTGCAAAAATGTGGTAGAGCTTTCTTGCATACAACAAAAGATGATTTTTACAATGAAGGGGCACTCCTTTATATAGGCATAGGAGTTGAGAAAAAGATGGAGGAAAAAGTGGGAGCAACTTAACCAACTTTGACCTGGTCTAACTATTGAGAGAAATTACTGGGTTGCATGCAATTGCACATGCAACTCGCATTACATGTAATTACACATGTAAGTCATATTACATGTAATTGCACATTTTTATGTAATACATTCTCTTCAATTACAAACATGAAAGAAGAAGAAGAAGAAAGATGGAAGAGAATTGAAACAATCCTAGGGATTGCCTTGAAAGACTTTGTACTTGGCGGTGCTATCTTGGATGATCATAGGATTGGGAGTTCTTGTATTTTGTGTCACTACATTCACCTTGATAACCATGGTCTTGCATCTTTTGATAAGTTTTAACTTTCTTTGATGAATTGTCCGTTGTCATTTGAAATCTTGATGTGATCAAGCATTTCTCTTTCACGTCGTGAATTCTCCTTTGTAGATTGACACATTTTGGATGTTTTGACATTTTGAAAACCTTCTTGACAATGTCCGGATGTAAACTCGAAATAACTTTCCATCAACACCTTTAATCCTTTTTTTTGAAGTAAAGTGCTTGACACATGGGAATGTGTGCAAATGATAGCTTTTGACTTTAAAAGTGCGACCTTTAGTCAAAAATGGGTTTTAGGGATGCAATTACATGTAAGACTTTTTATGTAATCATGTTGTGCAAGTGGATACAGAAAGTGAGATGAGTGAAAACAGAAGTGGAAAATGAGATTACATGCACGTGCGGATAATGAATGAGATGAAAAACATGTAATTGCATTTGACGAATGAGATGCAAAGTGTTGTGACATGGAAAGATGGAAATGGAATGTGATGATGCTTTTGCATGAAATGGAAGATGGAGTGAAATGAATCATGAACAAGTTCTTGAGAAACAACTTGCAACTTCTCCAAAATGAAGAAAAACCGAAAAGCAAACAAGCAAAACACAAACACAAAAGAGAAACGTACCTTTGGCAAAAGACTCAAACATGTTAACAAGCAAACCACTTCAACATGCAAATTCGAATTTGGAGTTTGGGAAAAAACCAAAAATATGAAAATGAACCATTTCATCATTTTAAAAAGCAAAATGCACTTTTCATGGCATATATATGGACAAGTGTGCAACTTCAAGCTTAAATATGCATGGAAATAGCAAGATAAGCATGAATTGATGAGCAAGTTTGAAAATGTCCACTTACTTGGAGATCAAAGAGCCAAAATAGCAATAATCATTGACTTTGAAGACCAATTCTCCTCCAAATCCAGATTCTCAAACATTAATTTGACTTCTTCCATACTTGCATTCGACAAATATTAATGAGCAACAAAGGGTCGACTTTGACATGAAAATGCCAAATACATGGTCTTCAAAGACAAAATCTTGCATTAAAACTCAAAAACGACCCCTTTTGATCAAAGGTATGGGCTGGAAATGCCAGTTTTTGAGTTATTCGAACAAAAACGTGACTTTTTAATGCAAAAATCTGGGCTGTTTTTGCAAAAATGTGGCCAAAAAATACATGTTTTTGAGTCATTTTTGACTTGTGAATGCAAAAGGGACTTCCCCAAATGCTAATGCATGGATCCAAATGCAAAAAAGGTACTTCAAAACATTGAAAAGTGGATAAAAACTCCAAATTTTTGGGCGTTTAGCAAAATGTGATTCATGAAAGGCATGAAACAAAAACGTTTTGACTTTCAAACACCAAAACGTGAGCCAAGATGCAATGCAAACCACTAAAAATGCCAAATTGATTCCTCCTCTTGCCAAAACATGAGCCAAAAATGAAGATTTTCAGTGATTTTCTCAAAAATGTGCCTTTGAGAGGAGTTAAAATAACGTTTTTTAGCAAGAAAAATCCACATTGTTTGAAAACCCATGGATTGGCAAAAACGACCCTATTGGAGAAGATTTCAAGAAAAACCATGAAGGAAATCAATTAAAATCTTCAAATGACGGGTTCTTGAGAGATCTTTGCATGTGTTTTTCTCTAAAACAGGTTTTAGAAGGGCAAGAACATGAAATTTCATGCAAAACACACCTTTTTATGGTCAATGCATATTTTAAAATCAAGCTAAGATGCAAAACTCACCTTTTGGAGGTGAAAGCATATATTAAAAACTCACTTTTAGTGTAAAACTCACCGTTTTGATGTGGATGCATGTTTTAAGTGAAAACTCAACTTTTTGGTTCAATGACATATTTAAGTTATAGTGCTCACCTTTTTGATGTCATTGCATATTTCAAGTGAGCTTATATGCAATGACATCAAAAAGGTCCACTTTTGATGACTTTATACTTCTAAGTTGAAATTTACATGCAATAACATGAAAAAGGTCCACTTTTGATGGATTTTACATGTAAAGACATGAAAAAGGTCCACTTTTGATAACTTTAAGCGATTTAATTAGCTCATGTCAATTTAAATTTATTAAAATATTACTTAAATGAGACATAAATTATACTTACACATCATATTATCAATATAACATGTAAATATCATTTAATAAGCAATATTTACTAGAGCATTTGATTTAAATGCTAAAATTTAAATTGAACTATATAGTTAATATAGTCACTTAAGTGAAAAATCAAAAGTAAACTCAACTTAAATATATAACATAAATTGCACTGTAGGTACTTTGAGTGAAAATTTAATTGATAAACTTAAAAACATAACATAAAGTGAATTTAAGTTATATTTCTCAAAAAGTGAATTTCAAATTAAAAATATAACATGATATTTTTAAATTTGTGGTGTTGTATAAAAAAAGTCCACTTTTTGGGCACTAAAATGGTCATATCTTTTGATTTCCAACTCCGATTAAACCTTAAGATAGATCAAATCGAAGGGAAAACCTAAAGCAATGAGTTGAGTAAAACCAAAGGATTAAAAACCAAGAAACACACACTCAAACACGAGGAAACATACTTTGAAGGCTTCAAAAATCAAGCATAGACTCAACAAACAAAAAAACTTCACGAAAACCTCCAGTAAAAAGATTCATTATATCAATTGGAGTCGTTTGATTGATCAATACAAACCAATTAAATAATGAAATAAGCTTAGAGAAATATGAAACTAGCTTGTCGTACTGTTACGCACATTTTGTTGTGACAAAATATGGTCATGTTGGTAACTTATTGTGACTCTAAGAAAATGACAATAATATGGATTATAAATAGAAAAGAAGCAATTGTTCTAGTTTATTGTTAGTTGAAATAGGGAAATCTGTAAGAAAACTCAGGTGGGGAAACAACTTCCTACACTAATCTCTTAAGGAAAGTATTGTGCAAATTTTTTCAAATCCTTACAATTTCAGATTGACTTTCAGTAAAACAACAATATTGCAATCAACCATGAATACAGAAAACAGATAGAGAAATAATTACATATAAACACAAAGATATGCCGGGGTGGAAAAACCTTTCGGTAAAACAACCCCACCCCTCCAAAACTTGCACGATGTATTATCTTCAACTCAAAGGTTACAACACACTTGCAGTGCAAGCTCTTTCAGGACATAGAAGACTTATCCAGTAGCAACCAACAATACACTACTCACTCACCTCCTCAACTATCTATGGCCCTCAAAGTGCTTATATAGTGCGCTTAGAGCATCTTCCAAAGTTAGCTTTTACGTGTCATAGGAATCCGTCATAACCGTTTTAGTCATGATTTCCTTACACACATTTAAATCTTCCAAAAATAGTTCTTGCGTGTCATAGGAATCCGTCATAACCGTTTTAGTCACGATTTCCTTACACATTTAAATATTCCAAAGATAGCTCTTACGCGTCATAGGAATCCGTCATAACTCAAGATGCTGACGCATGCAAGTGGAGTGACATATCAACATGACAACTAGACATGTACACTCACACTTAATTACATTATTTGCAAAAAATCCATTTACAAAACAAATAATAAGAATAGGAATTATCCAAGGTTGAGATACCTTATTCCTAACATTCTCCCACTTGTCGAACACCTTGTAAGAGCAACAGGAACATAACAAGAACTAAATGCTATAGGCCGAAAGGCCCATAGACTTCGAACACCATCTGAACTTCTCTGTGCCCACTGGTTTTGTCAATGCATTTGCAACATTCTTTAAAGTATCTACCTTCTCCAAAATTACCTTTCCATCTTCCACCATATCTCTCACAAAGTGAAACTGCACATCAGTGTGCTTCGTTCTGGCATGGAAAGTTGGATCTTTGCAAGACAAAGAGCACTCTGACTGTCGCAACAAATAGTAATTTGTCTTGCATCAACACCAATATCAGAACACAATCTTCTAAGTCAAATAGCTTCCTTTCAAGCATGAGTAGCAGCCATGTACTCAGCTTCTGTAGTGGACAAAGCAACCACAGGTTGTTGCTTACTCATCCAACTGATAGCGCCACCAAACATAGTGAACATATAAGCATTGGCGGATCTGCTGCTGTCAATATTACTTGCTCAATCTGAATCCACAAATCCATGAATACAAACTAAATGCGAAGCTCTAGAAGAGTTACCATGACAACAAATGAAATAATCTAATGTACCCCTCAAATATCTGAATACTTGCTTAATTGCATCCCAATGTACCCATCCAAGATTAGCCATAAACCGGCTCAGAACTCCCCTCTGCTTGGGCAATGTCTGGTCTAGTATAGACCATAGCATACATAAGACTACCAATTGCACTAGCGTAAGGTACTCTACTCATGTCCTCCACATCACTAGGAGATTTTGGACGATCATCTACAGATAACTTGGTTCCCATAGAAACAGGAACACATAAAGGTCTACAATCTGCCATGCTAAACCTTTCCAACACGGACTTCACATACTTACTTTGACTCAACCAAAGTTTTCTGTTAGATCTATCTCTATTGATTTCCATAGCCAAGATGTACCTTGCTGCCCCAAGATCTTTCATCTCAAACTGTGCTGATAACTGGGATTTAAAATAAAAAATCATACCCTTAACCTTCCCAAACAACAACATATCATAAACATATAATGCAACAATAAGAAGGTGATCATTTTCAAATCTAAAGTAAACACAATGATCTGATTTCGATCTTACAAATCCAATTGACAACACAAAGGCATCAAACTTAAGGTACCACATCCTAGGAGATTGTTTCAAACCATACAGAGACTTCTTTAATCTGCAAACCAAAGATTCTTTATCTTTAACAATGTAGTGCTCAGGTTGTGACATATAAATCTCTTCCTTCAAATCACCATGAAGGAAAGCTGTCTTCACACCCATCTGTTCTATCTCTAAATCATGTGATGAAACAAGAGATAATAGAAATCTAATGGATGTCAACTTTGCAACAGGAGAGAATATTTCACCATAATCTATTCCCTCTACCTGTGAATACCCCTTCGCAACCAATCTAGCTTTGTACCTTTAAACACTGCCATATGCTCAGAATTTCTTCTTGAACACCCATTTGCTACCAATAGGTTTCCATCCTTTAGGCAACTGTACAAGGTCCCAAGTTTTGGTTTTATCTAATGAAGCCTTCTGATCATCCATGGCCTCAATCCAGGAACTTGGATCTTCCATATCCAAAGCCTCTTTCACAGATCTAGGCTCATCAGTGTTAGTAATCAAAACAAAAGCACAACTAGAATCTAACATAGAATAACCAAACCTTTCTGGCTGCTTTTTTACTCTTGTGGATCTCCTTAAGGGCTGAGGTTAAGGTTGTTCTTCCTCTTCGTCTGAACTATTAGAGCTACTAGAGCTCTCCTCGTCATTAGACCCAACATGGTCTTTCTGTTCAGTCTTCTCAGGGATAGGAGGCAATTGAACAATATCTTCCTTCTTTTCTTTTTCATTTGGTTGTAGCGTAATAGGAGAAGATGTTAGCTCTCTAAAAATAACATTTCTACTATACAACACCTTACTAGTCACAGGGTCCCAAAGCTTGTATCCTTTCATACCAACACCGTATCCAATGAAAATACATTTAACAGCTTTGTTTTCCAACTTATACCTTTTCTCCTTTGGAACATGTGCATAAGCTTCACAACCAAAAACACAAAGATGTCTAATTGAAGGCTTCTTACTAGATCACACCTCCATGGGTGTCTTACCAACAAGAGCTGATGTAGGAGATTTGTTAACCAGATATCAAGCAGTGGCCACAGCTTCAACCCAAAAATTTTGTTCAAGACCAGCTCCACTAAGCATACTCCTAGCCTTCTCCATTAGTGTCCTATTCATTCTTTCTGCAACTCCATTTTGTTGTGGGGTATAAGGAGTTGTCTTATGCCTCTCGATACCTCGTTCTTTACAGAACTGTTCGAACTCTGCTTAGCAAAACTCACCACCATTGTTAGTTCTCACACACTTAATCTTCTTACTAGTCTGATTCTCTACAAGGGCTTTAAATTCCTTGAACTGACTAAAGACTTGTTTCTTACTTTTCAGGAAATAAATCCATGTCCTTCTATTGTAATCATCTATGAAAGATACAAAAAATATAGACTTGGAGATTGAAGGAACTTTTATAGGACCAAATACATCAGAATGAATAAGATCCAAAACATCAAAAGATTTGTGAGAACTAGAGTGAAACTGAACACGATTTTGTTTACCGCAGACATAATGTTCGTAGAAGTCAAACTCAAGATTACAATCATTTAACCCCTCAATGAGGTTCTTGTTCTTTAGGGTTCTCAGACCCTTCTCACCAATGTTGCCAAATCTCATATGCCACAACATTGTCTTTTTTGCAAGAAGCTTTCCTTCCAATGTGTTTGCACCCTTAGGTACACATGCTGCACAGCCATCAGAACCAATAACCATAGTCTTCTTTACTGCTTGTTCATATGGTGGGGATGAAATGATAGCTGCTCTTTTCTTTGAAACAAAAGAACTATTACACTGAGAAATGCATGCATCAAGCTGAAATAGAGTACCTCTTCTAGTACCCTTAGCAAGCACCATAGCTCCTCTCATCATCTTACATCCATCTTTAGAAAAAACAACTTGCACACCTACATTATTCAACATACTTATAGATAATAAGTTTCGTGCCAAACCAAGGATGTGCATTACCCTGTTGATCCCCTTTACTCATCCATCAGGGAATCTGAGAGTGACCCGTACTCATCCAACTATCTTTAGGTGAGAATCATCACCCAAGTACACCTTTCCATTGTCGAAAACTTCATACTTTGAGAACCAGTTTCGATGAGAGGTCATGTGGAAAGAAGCACTTGAGTCTATCAACCACACATCATCATATGCATGCGCCGCCAAGGCTACAATGAAAGCATCGCCATCTTCTTGAGACTTTTTTGAACCTGAATTTGAGGCCTTCTTCTTCTTCTTTGGCTCTTTACAGTCTTTACGGAAGTGCCCAGTCTTATCACAGTTCCAGCATTTTGCCTTGGACTTTCCAGGATTCTTTGATTTTCCATGGGATTTGGATCTACCCTTTCCAGACTTGTCATTTTGCTTGCCTCTGTTGTTGGATCTACCGTGAACAACAAGAGCTTCCTTAGCCAAATCTGATGACTTTCTCCTCGTCTCCTCAGATAACAGCAAAGGCACCAGATCATCCATTCTAAAAGTGACTAAAGTACTTCCAAGAGACATCACAAGATGGTCCCATGAATCCGGCAAGGAACATAACAGGGTCATACATCGATCCTCCTCTATCTTGACACTAGATGATGTCAACTATGCAATCAGAAAATTAAAAGCATTTAGATTTTCTATAATAGATCCTCCTTCCTCCATTCTTAGATAATACAAATTCTTCCTTAGGAACAATTTGTTCACTAGAGATTTGGCCTAATGCACAGACCTAAGCTGTATCCACAAACTATTTGCGGTCTTCTCATCAAGAACATTCAAGAGAACTGAATCAGCTAGATAGAGTCGAATGAGACCCTTAGCTTCCGATCCTTGAGATCCCAATCTGCTTGAGATATTGTTGTGGGTCTCACATCAAGTGAAGTCACCTCCCATAGATCACAATCTTCATTCAAGTCTTCCATCTTGAGTTTCCACAACTCAAAATTACTACCATTAAATTTCTCCACCTCCATTTTTCCGTATGAACTAGCCATCTCAATCTGCAAATAAGATTTAGAATGCTCTGCACAAAACTCCCACTCAACTTGAGATTAGCTCAAAAAACCCTACCCAACAACTAGAATCGAAAGTTGATCAAGCTCTGATACCACTTGTAAAGAAAGTCAGGTGCGGAAATAGCTTCCTACACTAATCTCTTAAGGAAAGTATTTTGTAATTTTTATTCAAATCCTTACAATTTCAGATTCACTTTCAATGAAACAACAATATTGCAATCAACCATAAATACAAAAAATAAATAGAGAAATAGTAACACATAAATACAAAGATATGCCGGTGGGGAAAAAGCTTTCGGTAAAACAACCCCACCCCTCCAAAACCTGCACAATGTATTATCTTCAACTCAAAGGTTACAACACACTTGCAGTGCAAGCTCTTTCAGGACATGGAAGACTTATCCAGTAGCAATTAACAATACACTACTCACTCACCTCCTCAACTATTTATGACCCTCAAAGTGCTTATATAATGCACTTAGGGCATCTTCCAAAAATAGCTCTTACACGTCATAGGAATCCGTCATAATCGTTTCAGTCATGATTTCCTTACACAATTAAATCTTCCAAAAATAGTTCTTACGTGTCATAGGAATCCGTCATAACCATTTTAGTTATAATTTCCTTACACAATTAAATATTCTAAAGATAGCTCTTACGTGTCATAGGAATCTGTCATAACTCAAGATGCTGACACATGCAAGTGGAGTGACACATCAACATGCCAATTAGACATGTACACTCACACTTAATTACATTATTTGCAAAAAATACATTTACAAAACAAATAATAAGAATAGGAATTATCCAAGGTTGAGACACCTTATTCCTAACAAAATCAGAAATGCATTTAGTCCATTGCAAGTGCACCTAGAAGTGATTGCTTGTTTCCAGTGCAAAAACAATCAACAATATTTTCAGCCCTATTTAGGTCGACAGAATATGTGTGTGTGTGTGTGTGTGTGTGTGTGTGCAAGAAATGAAAAGTGGAAAAATTTGATGAACTGAATAGAATAAACTGATGAATGATGTTAAATTTCATTTGTCCATTTGTTAAAAATATAAATGTGTTGAATAATTTCTAAGCTAATTTCAAATGACCATACAATAAACAATATCTTTGCTTGTTCCAAATGGAAAAAAAAAAAGAAAAAGAAAAAATGATTTTAGTTGCGAATGATGTTTTGCCAAAAAAGAAGAAAAAGGTAAGATTGAGAACTTAAGAGAATTTGATGTGTTTATCAAACTTCTAGACAATGTAAAATTTTAGTGTCCATTGCTTAACAACTTAAATGTGTTGAATAAGTCAGACTATATTTAAAACCAAACAAAAAAATGGCTTTGTAAATGAGAAAAATAAAAAAAAGCTTTAAAGAAGAAGTAAGGATTGTACACCTAGAAAATGTGATGACAAATAGGCTCACTTCTGTTGCACATTCTCCCACTCTTCCTCCATTTCCCTCTTTTTTCTTCCACTTTCCTCTTTCTCCCTTATTTTCTCTTTCATTTAGTGTTGCAAAATGAGTTGGTATATCAGGGATGTATTAGGGTGGGTGTATTGATGGGTTCAGTGTTACCAGACTTGGACTCGGCTCGGACTCGCCTAGGCCTGTAATGCTGGATGGGTTCTCTTATGATTTTTTTAATAATTATTTTTCTTTTAATTTTTTAAATGAATAGCTACCCCTGTTATCATCTCAATTTCCCCATCATTAGTATTGATGGGTTCTCTTATGTATTTCGTTTTAATTTTTTTAGTGAACAGCTACCCCTGTTATCACCCCAATATCCCCATCATTAGTATCATTAAGTGGTGACTTTGAGTTCAAGACTGTCAAGGACATCTGTTGAGATCTTGGGAACAATTGGCTGTCCCCACTAGCTCTCTTCAAGAGAAAATAACCCCATATCACTGGAGTGCTCCATGCCGGAGATAGAGGGAACATTTCATCTTCATCCCCAGGCCAGCGTCCTAGGTCTGGGAATGTCTGTCAATGGTTCATTAACTTCTTTTATTTGGGCTTGATATGAAAACAATGTTTAAGGATGAGAAAATCATTTACTTCATATTGGGATAATAAATTGAGGATAAATACTTTATAGGAATCTCATCTGGTGATTGGTGATTGATCCTTTTACTCATCCTCAGCATATGTAAAGCCAACAAATTTTAAATTTTCGTATCAAAATTCAAAAGAATCTTGAACTAGGAAACTGGAAGGGCCAATAATTGTTAGTTACTTTGGAGATCAGTATCCTAGATAATTGTTGCCCTATTAAGACAATTTTGTGGTTGAATTCCAAATTTCTGACTGGTTGGGGAGGGCAAGGGACATTGGAGACTGCAAATAGATGTTCCTTATACTTAAATTTTCTTGAAACAGTATGAGGGACAGGAACATTGGAAAGCTTGATCCTGGGTTTTGCATGTATGTTGGTTCGTGGTTCAGAAAATTCACATGTATTTGTTGAGGAAATAATGCAGAGAGAGTTAGTTTTATCCAATGTTGACATACAATCAAATAAGGTAGTACTTTTGACATGAAAAAGAAACATCTTTTTACCATTTTTATGTATTTAATGTGTAGGATCTGAGTGGAGTAAGTTGTCTTTTTGTCACTGATAGAGTCACTGAGGGTAAACAATAAAATTATGATATTGGCATCCGTGATGGAGATTTCTTTGGCCTGAAATACTACAGTTTGGGCTTTGTAGTATAGTGGTGCTCCATTACTTATCCCTGCCCTGCTACTTTGGTTTTTAAAAGAAAAACATATGAATTGTTTAAGCTGCACTGGAAGGAATAAGAATTTTTGCCTTTTATTTGGCTTGAGATAATCAAGAGTAATTTTTGCCCTATTTTTATGAGTTTTAATTTTTGAAGCAATTCTTTGTCTCCCGATTCAATTTCATATAATTGAGTTCTATTTATACTTTTGGTTTGTTGAGGCAATCTTGATTCACAATATTGCTAATATGATTAAAATAAGCTTGTGCTTTCTAAATTCATTCTTTACACGTGTTATGCATTATATAAGTCAGTTTATTCTTTGTATTTATGTAATCTGTAATTTTTGCTGAACCTGTCATGAAGTCCCATGTCTAAGATTTTACACAGCGAAAATTTTCAGAGTTTAAGTTATTGAACAATGTGTAGATCACACTTTGCAAGTTTGTTTTGTATAACGGGGAGTTCTGAGTGTTAATGTTTTGATAGCTGCAGGAGCTATCATTCGTACCTGCAACAGTTGTGCTTATCAGAAATTGTTGATGTTGCATTTGTTAATAAGTTTATGATTGTAAACATGATCACAGAAGGTTTCTATGCTGGCCGATTCTTTCATTTCTGTATCTTGTCTTTTGTATTGATTTTTGAAGTCACTGTAGAATGTTTGTTTCCAAGTCTTGGCTCCTTTTGTATCTGCTGCAATTCATTGTGCTAAAGTGTTTGTGTTTATGGATCGGCTCAGTCCTTTTCTTCTGACAGTGGCAGTTCTATTCCACTCGATTATCATGTTGATCATGGCTATTGTATGGAGCCTTTCTCTATGCATTGGTTCCCATCATTGATGACGGTGATGAAAGACTTGTGGCATCAAAAGGATCTGTATGACAGTTTTCTGTTACAGCCACCAGTTCATGATTTCATCAATTGAAGAGTAATTGCCGATGGTTCACATTTACTATGATGGAAGAGGAAATGACTTCATTTTTTATAGCCTTTTTGGTATTCATGTGTTTTGTATTTGGAAAGCAACAAAGGTTGTGTTGATGTCTGGGTCTCTATGTCATTGTAATTGAGTTTTTATTCTTACAGGACGGGGGTCGTATAATTTTGTTATCGTGTATTCAGTCTTAATAATGGGAGTTGTATGATCTTGCTGTCAGGTTGGCTACAGCTCATCTAGTAATTCAGATTTCAGCTATCATGTTCGACAGTTAAATGCTTAGGGTGATGCCTGTATGGGATTTTGATTCTGGAATGCAGAGTAATTGAAAGATGATAGATGTGTTCATTGTGTGGTGATTCTGTTTGTAGGACAGTGATAGCTTAGTTAAAGATTATTCAGCAGTATAACATTCTGTGTGTAATCATCATGCAATAAGTTTTGTATATGTTGTCTGTGATTCAAAAGGAGATGCTTGTATTCTATAGATGTCTAATCCTACAAGGACATACTACTAGTGTCTGTTATGTGATAACAGCCTGATGAAGAAGTTATTCTTCTGTCTAAGCTTGTGAAGCTCTGTAAATGAAGAATCTTCTTTTAGTGTGGCTGGGTGTTTCCTCTGTGGCTGGAGGGTTCTCCGAGGATAAATTTCTAGTGCTGTCTTGATCTTGTGTTTTTTATCACTGCTTGTTGCATATATGGTCTTCTGGTTCTAAATTTAGCACTGATGATCTGTTTAATTCTGCAGATATGGTGATGCAGGAAGACTAGCAGAACAGCAAACAGCTTTGTTACAATATCAACGAGAGAATCTGCATTATTTAAGCGAGGAGGTACAGTTTTCCTTTTTATCAACCTATTTTCAATTCTGTCGATACTGTCATCAGTTGCTAAAATTTAAGTGGCTATTGTGTTTTATAAAAGCAAAATTCATTTTTGTTCACAGTTGAGTAGAAATATTAGAGCCAGGGTAGATAAATCTGAAGTTCCTTCATAGGCAATGGTGCAAGTGATTAATTATTAATGTTTCTGAATAGGTAAACTGTTTTAAGTGCTATAGAATAGCATTCTGTATGCGTCACTGCTATTTAAGTTTGGCATCTGTGTTAATTTTTTTTTTGTAACAGCCTGTTTGATAAACTGTTTTGAGTAACCATAGAAAGAAATTGTGTATGCATAAATGCTATTTAATTTTTGCATCTGTTAGACGTTAAAGTCTTTATTTGAAACTGTCTGTTTGGTACAGATTCTCCGTCTGCAGGAATGCTTGAGTAAATATGAGCGTACTGAGAATGGAAATACTTTACAGGTAATAGTCTCATTTCCAAATACCTAATGGATAATGAAATGGATGAGCATACTCTTTTTAAACTCAACATGAAATCTGGTAAAGTGAGGACTAGGCACACCTCATATAAAGGAAACAGAAAGTAATAATATATTTTCTTATGTCCTGTTTATGAAAGAATTTATTTTTGGTATATTTGTCAGAATATTGGTAAAGATGTATCTACAATGGAATGTAAAATTTAATGAGCCTAAAACTCCTTGAAGCATAGGCTAAGTCACAAGGTTTGAATTCAAGTTCAAATTCTGCAACTCTGAACTTTGGATGAAGTTCGACAAGGAATTTGTGTATAACAATTCTTACCAGTCCACCATTAAAATGGCTCCCTTTGAGGCTTTGTATAGCTGCAAATGTAGAACTCCTATAAGTTGGAATCGCTTGGAAGACAAAATCATTGTTGGACCCGAGATGCTTAAGGAAATGGAAGAACAGATAATCTAGATTCGTCAAAGATTAAAGGAAGCTAATGATAGATAGAAAAGCTATGTAGATGCAAAAGAACACCTAGAGAATTCTCAGTGGGAGAAAAGCTACTATTAAGGGTAAAACCTCATAAGAGTACTATGAAGTTTGGTAAGAATGCCAAGTTAGCCCCAAGGTATGTGGGACCCTTTGAAATACTAGAAGTTGTGAACCCAGTAGCTTACAAAATTGCTTTACCACCAGCCCTTGCTAGGATGCATGACGTCTTCCATGTGTCATATCTTAAGCAGTACATTACCCATCATGATCATATAATTGATTGGAAACTATTACAGGTGCGAGAACCAGGGGTGGTAGAGGTAGGACCACTCAGAATACTCGAGGTGTGTAAGCTACGCTTACAAAATCGAAAGGTGACACAATGCAAGGTCCAGTGGGATCAGTATGCAGAGGATAATGCCACTTGGGAGGGTTATCATGAAATTTTCCAAAAATACCCTCATCTTTTCTCTAGGGTTGGAAATTGAACATTTCTTTTCTTTTCTTAATATAAACTGATTAAGTATTGTTTAAAAGTTTGTTGTGATGTTCGTCAAGGACGATGAAAAATCTGAGGGGGAGGGTATGTTACATCCCAAATTTTTGACCTAATTTTAAACTTGTTCATAACCATTGGATTTAACAAATTATTCTTTCATGATCATGTGAAATAGGTAGTTATTTATATATGTTGTATTAACTGTTAATGAAGATATTCGTTAACCAATAACTGTTATTAGGTGATTAGCAGTTGTTTGATTTAAAATAACAATTAATATGTTTTTATGAATTATTGTGGAATTATTATTATGGCAGAAGTGTTTTTATGGGTGATTGCTGGAGAAGATGAAGAGACGGGAAGCATTGCTAAATAGGATCATCAGAATGGGATGTTTGCTTAAGTTTAGTCATTAGGATCGACAGGTATGACCTTAAACTTATTTGGAAAGGATGCAACGACTTGATCACAGGATACATTTTTGGGACCGCATGAGCTATTAAAAAAATAATCTAAGAAAAACATAAAATAATCCAAATTAAAATATAATACATACCTCAAGAGATTTTTAATTGATCTTCATCATATTATTATAATAAATACTTACATTCGTACACAAATAAAAAAATGAAATGACACCAATAAATTATAATAACATAATTTAATGATGTCGCTCCATTGATATACTTACATGAATGTATATAAGAATATATTATAATAATAAATGAAAATTATAATCTTTCCAACTCCTCTTTTCAATCTTTTATTTTATTCTTTCTTTCCCTCTCTTTTCATAATCGATTTATTACTTGGAAATTTGAATCGATTATAATCTTTTTGTAACCGGTGGGAGTGTAGGAGTCATGTTTGCTCTCCATTTATGGAAGCGGTGAGGGAGAGTTGAGATCACCTTTCTCCTTGGTGTCCAAATTCTTCCTTCCTTGCTTCAGTCCAGATTTTTCATGTTCATTTACCAACTTGTCCCTGTACTATACGATTTCCAATCAGCCATTAAAACATCTTTGCAATCTGCCTTGATACGATTTCCAATCAGTCATTAAAACGTCTTTGCAATCTGCTTTGAAACGTTTGCAATCCACCATTAAGTCTTCTGCAAATTACCATTGTTATCAACCTTGTTCAGATTGAGCAATTCCAACATAGCCAAGCAAGTAATTTCGGATAAAATACTGAGGATCAGCATTGAAGAAAGTCAAGAGGGAGCCATTAAGATTCAAGTTTTCCAAAGAATACATTTTAGGTCATGAATTAACCTTTCAAGTTTATAAATGCAAATCTATAGTAGTTGGCTAGGATCAAAACATCTTCTTATGTCTATGTTCATGATTTTTTTTTTTTACTTGCTGAATAAACCTTAAAGACTTACAAAGAACTTTTTCTTAATCTCTTTATATCTAGTTGAGTAGTATTCCATAAAGAAGAGTTTTTGAATACAATAAGAACTTGTATGATTGTTGTTGTTCACAAGAATAACATGTCACTACTCATGATGGAAGATATCAAGGGCAGAATGCTCATAATCTTTTAATACACCTAGGATTCATCGGTAATGTAGCCAAGAATGGTGCAGAGGTGTGAAAGGGCAGAGTGCTCATTATCTCTTAATACACTTGGGAATCACCGGTTGTGAAGCCATGAATGGTGAAGAGGTGGAACAAATCTGCAAGAAAACAAAGAAGAAATTAGACATGAATAACTTAAAAGAAATATGCTTAATAGCTCATGTTTATCTCTGTAATGGAATTTGTTGTCAAGTTGAGCGGTGGTGATCGGGTTGATCCCATTGGAAATTCTTGGCCAAGGTAGTTTATAGACATGTTTGCCATCTAATGATCACTTGATTTCAGTAGTGCCAGTTATGTAAGCATGTCCGTTTCATAACTGAACGGACATTCAAAACACCAGAATACTTAGGTGGCTGGACTGAAGAACATCCTAAGCCCGATCTCGAGGTAGGGAGGGCCATTTTAATTTAATAGAATGTGTGGGGATAAGTATGGTTCGAGGTTGGGAGGTTAAGCCTATGTCAATGCTTCTCCTTTCACCAATGCCGAGGCTTGCACAACTAGCTAAAGATCCTTTGATGATGCTTGTATATTCCTTTCTTTCTTGTTATCATTTACTTTACTTGTTAATCAATTGATCATGAATACAATTATGATAGTTAGTCGTTAATCTATTTATTTGAGCTGAGCCTGATTACAGTTAGGAACAGTTAATCATTGATCTAGTTATTTCAATTGAATACGATTATAGTTATTTTCAGTTGATCATGAATATAGTTATGATAGTTAATTGTTAATCAATTTATTCCAGCTGACCATGAAATTATAGTTATGAATAGTTAATAGTTGATCTTGAATATGATTATAGTTATTTTCTGTTAATTGTTAAAAGTAGTTATTGTCATGTGAAAAGGATTCAATTATCTATATAAATGCAAGGAGTTTTTAGTATAAAACGTCTTTGATTTAGATATGAAAATCCGTTTGTTATATATGGTATCAGAGCACTAGGTTCAACTCTGAACCTAGGGCACACTACTTTCCATGTAAACCTGAAAAATTCTTATAATGATTGTACAGGATGCAAGTACGTAAAACACCCCGCAAGAAGGCCCGACATCCCATCGTCCCCTATTTAATTTAAAACATGCCTAAATACGATTATACTCGTTGCTCCATGCCCAAAGATAACGTAACTCTGAACCAAGCATTGCAACGAATGAAGAAAGAAAGAGTCAAGTGGACCCCTGCTAGTAAAGCAGCATATAGGAACAAGTTAATTCAAAACTAGAGCTCGACAGAGCAACTCTCTTTTGCATTTCCACAGATCCTGGATGGTGCGGGATATGCACCAATTTGAGACAAAACTAGATGCTGAAAAGAAAGATTAAATACTCTAATGTAAACATCCTCAATGGAGGAATTTTTTTAAAAATAAGGCTGCTATAAGTACAACAACAAAGTATTAAGTTAATTAAATAAATTTATTTCATGTGTTTCATGCATTCGCAAGCTCTTTCTGTTGTGGAAATACTTACACATGTATGAATTCAATAAATTGACACAAATTTTGTAAAATTAATAGATGAAACCAATAAACAAATAAATTGAACAGCAACGTGAACGTTGCAGATCAGGGCATAATCCGTGATAATGCTCAATCTTCTAATGACTTGTTACTTTAGATTTTGCAAGAAACACAATTGAAGTTGGAAAACATGTAAAGAAGAATGAATGAGATGGCAGCCCAGATGGGGCATAATCACGAAGAAACACAATCATCACCTTCTCTTAGAACAGAGACAGAAGTCTCTGGATATAACAAGAGAACCTCTTCACTCAAACAAACTGAAAAACAAAAGAAACAAGAAATAGTGGCTGATCTGTTAGCAGATATTGAGAAAATCAAACCACCCAAGTTTGTCGGTTCTGAGTCCGAGGAGGAAGCAGAAGCTTGGCTAACTGAAATGGAACAATACTTTGAAATTAGAAACTTTTCTGAAACCTCAAAAGCGGTTTGGGGAATATATCATTTTACTGTAGAAGTTGCAACCTGGTGGGGAAACACCAAAGTTGAGCAGAAGATTAAAACCACTGAGATTACTTGAAGAAGGTTTGTAACCATTTTTATAAATTGTTGGCTGCCCCAAACCTTTTATGATCAGAAACTTATAGATTTCCAGAACTTGAAGCAAGGAGATATGACAGTACATAAGTACTGGGCGAAATTTACTTGACTGTTGAAGTATGTACCACCATATCAACATGATACAAATCTAAAGGCGAGGAAATTCATTATGGGTTTGGAAATCAGAATAGGAGCAATTGATGTTCTCACTCCTTGAACTATGGAGGAAGCTCTATAGAAGGCTATTCGGCAAGAATACAAAATCAAGAAGGATGACTCCATCCGGGACAATAAAAGGAAAACAAACTGGAATACAGATGGTGCTGATTCTAGAACTCAGAAAAGACAGTTTAAGGATTTCAATTACAACAAACCAGAGTCAAAGGGAAATGAAGTTGAGGATGTTACAAGTAATTTTAGTGCAAATAAGAATAATAAGAGTAATGAAAGGAAGGGGCCACCTTCAGGATGTTACACTTGTGGAGGAGATCACTATAATAATAAGTGCCCCATAAAACCCAACAACAATTAGCCATAATGACCACCTCTTCCACAACAACGACAAGTTTATCAGCAAAGGATCCATGCAGCCCTGGACAATAGGCAAGCAGAGCAGCAAATATGTCTAATTGAAACTCCGGTTAAGTTCTACGGGAACCCCGTCTCCATTTTAATTGATACTGGAACTTCTGAATATTTTATATCACCTAGACTATTAAGTAGATTTCCAAAGAGATCTAGTTTTATGGCAAAACCATGGATAGTCGAATATGCAAACCAATCAAGGGCTAAGGTAGAGCAGTGTCTATTTGAGGCCCAGGTTGACTTTCCAAACTTCTCAATAGAATTGAACTTGTATGTAGCACCTCTTGGGTCTTATGACATTATCATAGGCATTAATTGGCTCAGTGAACATAAGGCCAAGGTGGATTGTCTTGCCAAAACTATAAATTGTTTGGATGATCGAGGTAGGCCGACAAACATTAGAGGGATTAAACATGAAATTAAATCAAAACAGATATCTGCCATGCAACTTAAGAAATATGGAAGAAAAGGTTGTGAAATCTTTGCAGTCAGGATTGAGGACATGAGAGAACTTAAAAACACCACATATGGAGATGACTACATTTATGAAGATGGGAAAATCAGAGGAAAGTTAAAAGAATCTTTTGAAAAAAAATATCCTTATCTAAAGAATTATCAAGATGTGTTTCCTGAGGAACTCCCCGGTCTACCCCTTCTCGAGCCTTTGATTTCACCATAGATTTGATACTAGGAGCAGAACCCATTTCTCGGGCACCATATAGAATGACTACCACATAATTAATGGAGTTGCAGATACAAGTACAGGACATGTTAGACAAGAAACTGATCCGGCCTAGTGTTTCACCATTGGGAGCCCTAGTGTTGTTTGTTAGGAAGAAGGACGAAACCATGAGATTATGCATAGATTATAGAATGCTTAACAAGGTTGCCATCAAGAACAGGTATCCACTTCCTAGAATAGATGATCTTTTTGATCAAATGAAGGGTGCGACAGTGTTTTCAAAAACTGATTTTAGGTCAGGATATCACCAGCTTTGTATTAAGGACAAAGATATTCACAAAACTGCATTCAGAACTAGGTATGGACATTACGAATTTATAGTTTTGCCATTCGGGTTAACCAATGCCCCAACAACTTTTATGAACTTAATGAACAACATATTTCAAGATTGCTTGGATAAGTTTGTGCTAGTCTTTATAGATGATATTCTAATCTATTTAAAGAACAAGGAAGAACATCAAAATGTAGACCCTCCTACTGTGAATGCAGACTATAGTAGAACAATCTCAAGCCTCAAACATGTAATCGGAGCCCATAAGCAAGTCAACGTAGGTATAAGAGTTTATGGCAGCAGTCACAAATATCCAAACCGCCCCCATCAGATTTTCTTCAACCCTTAAATCACTTCTCAAAAACAATTAGCAATAGAAGAGAAGCTAGGGCAAATTACTATACTTCAATAGTAATTTGCAATTCCAATTCCCAGAATAATTTTTAGATTGCACAACTCAGCCAGATTCAAGATAATAATAAATAATGACTTTCAGCAATAGTAAGAATAGTAGGCAGACAAAACAATTCCTCAAAATTAATTCAAAATACCTTAGCCGTGAATTACTTGGTACTTCTCCAGTCCAGACCCTTATACCTCAGCAAGGGCACAAACCACAAACACAGAATTGTCACGTAGACAACAAAGGTAAATAGATAATCAAATAATCAGATGCTTTTCTCATCAAATATCCTCATATTTATAATCTCCAAATGGCACCAGTTTCCCAAAAGAACTCCACTTAAGAAGCTTACTCTACACAACATTATAATATATTAAAATGCCATTAATATAATTTATTAATTGCTTTTGGCTCCAGAAACTGACCTTTTCCACCATAACTTAAAATTTTGACAGGCAAGGCCACTATTTCTTGTTCCCATGATTTAAAACTTTTCGTCCTAGTTCTAATGAGCTATGATACTAAGTTGACCAACAAACAACACCAACAAAAATAACAACCTCAACATATTTAGATGAATAATAATAATAATTCACCTGTCTTGCAAAAACAATTGAAGAAGCATCAGATTCAAACTCTGACAACACCAAAGTGATCCTAATGATGAAAGATGATGAATGAACTTGACGGGGTGACTTACTATAAATAAACACTCCCTCCAAGATTCTTGGAGCCCACACCAGAAGCTTGAAATAAAAATTGAGAGCATCACCCAACTCCTCTAACTCAACTGAGCTCATCAGAATGAACAGATTGACTTACGATAAATAGTAAGTCCCTCAAACGGAGCCAAAAACATACCATAGGCTGCTGGAAAGCCTATAAACACACAACTGAGACCCTCAAATCTCACTATTAGCGCACGAGGGTCGCGATGGTGACCTAACCTGGCCAACTGTAAGAACCTGCTAAAAATGGGGACATTACAGTCCTCCCTCCCTAAGGTTGCTTGTCCCCAAGCAATCTTGGAACAAAATGAACATTACAATCCCTTTGGATCCCAAAGGTAGAACTGCGTATGATGCCTATTGCGTACAAGAAAATCTTGTAGCATCAACACCCAAATAACTAATATGAATGATAGAATCATCTGGAAACTGACTGTAGACACTGATGGTGATGACAACCCATCGGAGCTCAATTTAACTGAAATACAAACTCTATCCACACTTGAGTCCCCATCAAATTGATACTCACACCCAATTGCATTGTGGAGATGGTAAAAACCATAGGTAACTGAAACACTACCACCATCTCCAACCTTTTGCCAAATTGTCCCGAGTGTGTAGATACTGCAAGGGGTTTAAATTGCAGCTATCAATCCCATTTGCAAAAGATGGTGCTAACCCACCTCGTAATGGATGGTACGAAACTGGAGCCAACCCACACCGACGTTAAACCAAGTCCTCTACCTGTGGGTCAAAAGAAAAATGATGAGCACTCCTCACAATGTAATGCCGATAAAAACTCCCAATCTCTCTTAGGGGATCATCATCATCGAACTGTGAATCAAAAGATGACTCCAATCTCTGACTTCGAACTATTGGTCAGGCAAGATCCTAGGCAACACTCTCAACATACCCAACCTCAAAATCCCTGTGGGGAAGCATAGTAAACAGAGTCTCTACAATCCTTCCCACCAACCTTTGAATAGCATGAGAGGCTCGGATGAGAGTAACCTCAAACACTCTATAAGAATCCTCCCTCACATCCGAACTCTCCAAAAGATACTCCATGAAGGACTTTGTGCAGTAGAAGTTATATGTGGAATCATCCACCTGCTCCCTTGCGACCCACAGCTGATCCCTCTTAAAATGTGGCACTGCCAACTGTCCAATGCTATCAGCTGTATGAGATGAAGAAATAGATTCGTTTCCAAAAGAAGGAAGCAAATTGCCATGAGTTCTCATCTTTCTTGATGCTCTCTCCTCTTCTGTACCTATTGCACTCATATGCTGGATGGATGTGTCGGCCACATCACGTCCCTCATCCCCAATCGTGGAAGTAAACTCGCCACCAACCACAATATGTAATTGAACAGGGTTTGGGGCTGATGTTGATTGTACCATCTCTAACTCCACGATAACCTCATCCAATCGTGACTACGACTCTTGAAGAGCCAATTGAGTATACTGAAGAGAGTCCACAATCACCTCAAGCTCCTGGGTAAGCTCAGCTACCTCCTCTTTCCTTAACATCTCATAATAGGTGCTACCCCACTCTAGAAGGTAATCCCTGTCAGCAACTAACTGAGAGTAACTATGCTTCAAGATCCTGACAACCTCTTGAAGCGCATGAACCTTTGTTGGGGAAATACCACTATCACTATGCTCATCTAACATAGGAGCACCCCAACTAGATGTAGCTAGCATCTGACAAATAACATCATAATGCTCAAGAGCTGAAGTAATGTCACTATCACTCACCTTTAGCTGACAAGTCACATGATGCCTCTGTAACCCCTGCCTCCTATGCAAGCTCTTTGTCTCACTGAGTGCACTATGATAGGAAACCGTATCAAAACTGCCCACAAAAAGATCACTCATTGCATGTGTGCTATCAACCTTGCACAACTCTACATTTGAGATACAAATACTATGTACCTCAATCAACTCCTCATCTAAAGAAATGGAAGTCCTCACAATATCAATATCCCCACATGTTTTAGCTTCCACCTCAAAGGATAGATCCTGAAAACATTGATCCTAAGACCCATCCAAAACCTCCTCAGATTCATCAACTAATACCTGGCAAGGGATATCGCACCCGGTGCAACTCATAGCATCATCAAATGTATCATCAGATGTGTCCATACTATCTGCATCCTCATCTCCAAATAAAGCCTCAACTGCCAACACCTGATACTGCACACATGACGCAATGTCAAGTTGTGAATCAATAACACTAGAGCATGAACCCACATCTATTGACTCCACTGTAACATACAAATCACCAACATCACTATTGGGTGACTCCATACATGCATTGGTCCCAGTTGAGGAAACAACTGCCTCTTGTACTGGAGTAGCATTATGATAACTCACATACAAATCTCCTATAATAATCCCCTCCTTGAGAGAGCCAGAAGTGTCAGTTGTAACAACTGCATCAACTGTCTCTGCAGTAGTTGCAACAACTCTAGGAGCCTCAACTTGCTGAAGCTCAATGCCACTATCCACCAATGGTACTAAAACATCTACTTATCTCTGTGAAATGAGTCCATCATTGACACCGTGGATGGGGCTAGCAAGTGTCGTACTAAATATAGGTACATCAATATCATGGACACCTGTCAGGGAAAACTCAAGCTTCCTTCCCTGCAACCTCAATGTTGGCTTTCTAAATACAAAAGCCATATACCTTGCTGCCCTCTCAACTATCGCGGGATCTGACAAGCTCTCCGCCAACCTCTGTTGATGAAGCTTCGGTTTCTCCAAACTCTCCTGCAAGGCATTCATTTTTACGCTAATTTCCTCATTACTCCACTGACTTCTAGAACTGCTAGTCCTATGTCTGTCCATAGCTGGAAAAATAAAGTGCTGGTCACTCTAGGAATCAGATCTGAAAATCTTTAAAATCAGCATTGAACAAAATAAAAATTGAGCCCAATTCCAATTAGCTAGAGACGCATAAACCTTATATGTTTCACACTATTCCCTGTTTGTTGAACATCGAATGCAGAAAATACCCAATGCAAAAAGATAAAGACCTATCAGAATTATTCAGTAACCTATTTATTGATCATAAAGGACGAATCCACAATTTGATTGCTAGCTCTTTGCATTCAAAATAAACAAAAGGGCCGTTTATTTATTATAAATATAATAGTTAAATTCTTTCATTTATTATAAATATAATATTTGAATTTACAAATAAAGTTATCCTTTATAACTCCTATTCTTCCTTACAAATGAATATATTACTTTACAAATGCTTCTCCAATGATGAGTCTTGTTATTTGTTTCCTTTTGTAAAACTACAACTTTCTTTTATATCTTTCAAAATAGAGAGATATGCCTTTTCATTTATGAATAGATGCAACTATTCTTAATGCATAGATTTATTGTAACCATAAACATAAATAGTTTTGAATGAAGCAATTAATTTATTAACTTGTTTTTCTGATTATTGACGACACTATAATTCTTGGCAATCATGTTTCTATTTATTGTACCATCAATTATTTTTCCATCTTATCAATTTGATACTTCCATCATCAAATCTCATCCTTGTTCAACATTTTTTGTGTTGTAGATTTCCATCGCACACATTCTTAAGGTTGTAGCTTCTGTTGGATTGATTTTAACATGAGATGCCTTGTTGATGGTAAATCATCTTTATGATAAGTATCTTATATATATAATATACATGATATATATATATATATATATATATATATATATATATATATATATATATATATATGTATGTATATATATATATGTATATATGTATATATATATATGTATATATGTATATATAATATACATTATATATTATTATATTAAATAATATATTATATATATGGTTAACCTATTAATATTACATATATGCTTAAGATGAGTTACATATATGGTTATTTATATTACTATTATATTAATATGTTAACTAGTGATGTTTAACTTTAGAGACGTCTTTTCATGAGACATGTCTTCTCCTGTCATATTTATAAGCCTTCATGTGCATTTGGAACACAATCAATACAATGGCATGTGTTAGTAGATTTGCAGTGATCCTAGAAATTAACATACATTACTATAAACTTTATTTGATTATGGTACTTATCCTCCATGGCATTGCTCAATGTAGTTGACTCATACTGCGATGATGTGAAGTTTTCCAATTTCCATTATCACCAAGTA
The DNA here is from genome assembly GCA_028749045.1 of Cupressus sempervirens. Taxonomy (NCBI): domain Eukaryota; kingdom Viridiplantae; phylum Streptophyta; class Pinopsida; order Cupressales; family Cupressaceae; genus Cupressus; species Cupressus sempervirens. The sequence continues at coordinate 602,807,529 of CM053784.1, read as the reverse complement.
TAAGTTGCAAATTTTTGTCACATATTGGTAAATATCCTTTCAAACCCGTAATAGCTGTTAATGACCTTCACTATTGTTTATTTCCTTTGCTTTGCTACAAAGATATGTTATGCACAATGAACATGTTCCAGGTGTGTATTCTTCACTGCTCATCGTCATTTCCTCTTGCAATGTTTTGACGTGGGACGTGTAATGTCCCCATTTTAGCAGGTTCCTGCAGTTGGTTGAGTTAGTTCATTATAGCGATCCTCGTGAGTTGATAGGGTGATTTGGGGGTCTCAGTTGCGGACTTACTATTTTAGTAAGTCCATTTTTGGCAGTTGCTTTTTTTGGCAGTGCAGTGGTTGGCTTTGGCAGTTGGTTGTCACTGGTTGTGGATGTGGTTATTATTTGTGCGAGATCTTATTTATTAATTAATTATTAAGTCACATTATTATAATATTTTATCATAATAATGTCATTAAGAGATTTCTAAAGAGTTGTGTTGGAAAGTTTTAAGAGTTAGTTCGTTTGGGAAACTTTGTAGTTTCTGGAGTTGAGTCTTTTTAAAAACTTTTGGCACTAAAGGGTTAGAAATACAAGCTCATTTCAGTGGAAGAGACATCCAATTATTTGGTTATCTTATTTTGCACTTCTTGTCTTTGTGACGTTTTTGAAGTTCTGATTTTCTGTGCCCTTGCTGAGGTATAAGGGTCTAGAGTTCCGAATTGTTTGTTGATCCCACAGCTGAAGTATTGTGGATCAATTTCTGAGATAGCGAGTCTTCCAATTCTGTTTTCTACTGTTTTCCATTTCTGTTTTCTACTGTTACTTGGAAAACCGAATTACTGTGAATTTAATTGCTAGTAAGGAGAGTTGGAATTCTGCATATGAATCTCCTTATAGGGATGCCAACATATCAATATTCATGACATCTAGGAAGGTCCAGACCAGTGTTTGATTAATCTGCATTATCTGATTTTCTGGGCACACGTGTCTCTATTTGAAGGTGTTGAAAACTTTGTATTTGGATGCTGTTTGCATTTCAGTCTTGGCAGCCTGATTACATGTAGGGGAACGACAAGACCAGGTGGCTGCAAACATTTCTCACCTGCTGTTTGGAGGTTGCAGGCCCTAACAGGCCGTTCTGTTTACATGCCCAGATTTTATGACAATAACAGACCTGTCAACTTTTATATTTGGCCTGTGATAAAGCCAGTGTAGCGACTACAGTTGGGGATCTTAAATGCTAGCATGAGGGGTTTATATTGTAAGAAAAACAACAGTCTGAGGTCCACGAGAATGCTATAACCAGACCTGCTGCATATTAATTCGAAGCTGGAGTTTAGCAGGTTCTCTGTCTTTGTAATTTGTTGTGGAATGTTTTTTGTGGATTGTTTATTGGTTTCATATAATAAAATTGCAATGGAATCTTTCATTCCTGAAATGGTTGGTTAGTACTTTGCCAACATCTAGTATTGTCATTTCTTTCTTATATTTATATGTGCAAAATCCAAAGTATTAACACAGGTAAAAAAGAGGTATCAAATCTGAAATCTATTAGCATAGTTAGTGGGATTAGTTAAGAGTTATTACAGTGATAATAAGTTTGCCTGCCAAGTGTTTGACGAAATGTCAAACAACTACTTAGTATAGAAAATTGGTGTGATCTGACCTATAACAGGTTGGGGTTATTACAGACCGCATTTTGTTGTTCACTTGTTTATTTAATTCATCGGGCCTTATTATTGACTCACTATTGATACTCATAGTGCTTAGTGCTCTTAAACTTTGTTTATTTCCACCTCTTTGTTCATACTTGTTCTTAATGGCATATGATATTATTATTTGTAAGTTCGCACTCATGTTTAGATGTTCTTGATTTGAATGCATAAAATCACCGTTATTCTTACCATAGTTCACATGTGGTCTTATCTCTTAGACGTCACTGCTTCTTTGGACAAAATCTCTATAACAACATGGTCTTACTTATGTCTTTATTATTGATGTTGATACGATATCCTTTTACGGCATGGAGTCTTTGCTCTTTATCGCGTCTTCAATACTTTATTTTCATTTGAATATTATGATCCTTGTGTGAATTGCCTTTGTCATATGGTGACCTCAAATGTATACCAATGTTCTTCTTAGGAAAATAACCTAGATACTCATTGCATATAGGGCAAGAATATTTATCTTTTCAAGCTTTTGATAAATACATTCCTTACAGAAGATATGAAGGCATTTGCATATCGGTGTAGCATAATGGGCACCCTAGAAATGCCCAAAAAGTAAACAACTGCTGATAGGAATTTTGTCAAACAGTTTGCATCCAACTCCTTATTCCTTTGTTTACTAATTGAATCCCTTAAGACTTTAGAAATGAGACATTTATATTGTTTGCTTGCATGGAATTGAAAATCACTCAACATGAACAAAAGAAAGTACAACAATATGCAGATTGGAAATTGTATTATAGCTGATAAGATGTCAATTTCAGAATTAAAAAAAATCAAATACATGGCAGATTATCAACTCACTAATTGCTCCACTATTATTGACATAATGCTCCAGCAAATGTTATTTAAACCCACTGCTACAATGACATGAATAATGCTGCATGAATAGTGTCACGTGAGTAGTGCCGCATGAATTGTAATGCTCCAGCAAATGTTATTTAAACCCACTGCTACAATGACATGAATAATGCTGCATGAATAGTGTCGCATGAATAGTGCTGCATGAACTGTAATTGCGTGAATAGTGTTGCTACAGTATTTTGTCCTCCAAACAGTCCAATATCTTCATAAAATCATTCCCTCAAAGTAGCATAAACGTTGGATGAGTAAAGAAGAAGATATGAGCAAAACATCGAATCTACCTGTAGCTAGAAACACACCCAATTTGCCTGACAATGAAGCTGATAACAATGGATTCCAAAGGCCAAACCCCAAGGGAATGACGTCTAGAATGTCACAAGAGAGATAAACATCCTCTAATGCCAAGAACAGATTTGTAATTCACATAACAATTTTCTTCTCATATTCAACTTGCCCAATGAAGCCACTAATGCTCCCTTTTATTCTTTCTCCAAGGGTTGATTCAACTCACATGAGCAATGTGGGATAAAGGATGTGCAATATAAAACATATTAAAATAATCACTTATGTCTCCCTTAGGTGTCCCCTTTGATTTGCACACATTCCCATAAAATTTAATATTTAAGTAACACTTTAATATTTTACAACTAAATTAAATGTTACTTTAATAATACTTTGGGCATAAAAATATATTAGCTAATGGACTTGTAACAGCATGAGCGATAGCTCGTCGAAAAGGTATTGCTGAGGAGTATCAAATCCAATCACCAAAACTAGCCTCCCTTGTTTACCGCATAGGTTAATTAAGAAATGCACACAGATAATGAACACGAACAGCAGTATTCCGTTATTCGCATAAGCCAACAGATTACATAACTAGTGATAAGATGATTTACAATGATCCCAGACGGGCATAAATACTTTCCGCTGAACCTTTTCGAAGGGGTCCGTCGGCTACACAATCTTTACCAACAACATGAACTCGTCGGCTACACAACAATTACTGATGACACCAACCCGTCAACTACAGTTTCCACCGACGACATCCCTTGTGTCTCGTTGACTTACTAAAAATAGTAAGTATGCCTAAGACTGAGTAAATCAATTCCGTTTTGGCCCAAACTGGAGATGACTAGGCCAAAATACTCTAAGATCCTTTTAAACCTTTTGTTAGCCCTTGGGACCATGTAGAACTAGGCTAATGCACACACTTGGTCAACTGCTAAAGTGGGGACATTACATGTAGCTTCTCTCTACTCGAAACAATGATATTCTTCTTAGCTTATCCATTAATCCAATTATCTGATAAGTGTAGCAGTGTCTTTCATTCATGCTTTGTATGATAAGGTCTTGGTTCCTCTCAATTGCCCAGATTTTGCTTGCTATGTGATTCTATTTGAAGTGAGTTTTGAAATGGAAGTCATATCTTCTGAATATTAGACCCTTCTTTGTATCGTGATTCAAACATTGTCATAGCAAAAATATATTGAGAACCCATTGTGGTAAAAGGTAAAGTATTTGTATGTGGATATATGGTATGTAAGTGTGGAAATGCCATGTCCTTCTCCAGCCTCGTTGATGGTATTGTGTAATGAATATATTTTCACAGATATATAATTGTTTAATATACTCTCGTAGTTTCTTTAACGCATGGAGTTGCTTTTCGAGTTGGTAGACTTCATCACCAAGTATATTTGTTCCTGTAGGAGCAATGTGTAGTATCTACCGCAGGTGTGAATGATATCTCCTGCTGCTGCAAAATATTAATAAAAAGTAGGAGACATATAGGACGCAGTATAATGATATATATGTAGGAGAAAGTAGCAAAGAAAGTATAGAAATACGAGGAAGATAATTGACAAAGGTAGGAGGAACAATGAATATGCAGAACATATAAGGAAGGTGTATATATATTACGAAAGAGACAAGTGAGGTGGGACATAGAGGTGAGATGCTTCTATGAACTTATGCTCATCATGCTCAATCTTGAATCTTTAACAATATTTGTCAAATGGAGGTGCTAAATTTTTGCACAAATTAGGGCTCCATCAGGTTGGACTGAAGTAAAGAGGAAATATACTCCACATCATTAGATGACTTTGAGCTCCTCCAAGATGGGGAAAAATGTGGAAACTTAATTATAAATATAATTTTACAACGTTGGTTTGAGCATTGTATAGGTCATGCTATTGTAAGCTGAATCTTTTTTCTTTGGCTCAGATTGGTCCATTTGTTTTTGTTTTCTAGGCACTTAGGGACCTTTTAATGCACCCATATTAGAGCACTGATGCAATTCATATTTTTAAAATTTTGTACTAAGTGACAAGGTCTGGTTTCAAATTCCAGTTTGACAACGATAAATTTTGGATGAAGTTTAGAATTAAAAAAGCTGGAAAAAATGTTCCAGTTCGACATTCAATTTGACTAATATAAATAAAAAACTACAAAATTACTTTAGATAAATGAAATTTTATAATATATAATATTAAAATCTAAAAGACATTATAAAATATTAAATTTTAACACACAACATCAATATATTATTAATTTTCCTGTTGTTTCCAACATGACAAGACGTGTACATTGTTGAACATGCACTCTTTCATTGGAATTCACTATATCTTGAGGTTTAATCAACAAGCCTAATAGGCGAGGACCCTAATGGACTCTCCCTTCTTAAAGTATTGTTTTTGATGGTCGAAAGATTGGTGCTGGTTCTTCATTGGGAGGTTCCTTAAAAGACGATGCGACGTCTGCTTATGTTTTTCTGTCATGTGACCTCACATCTGTTTTTAATGAAGAAGACCCCATTTCTTATGTGAATAAATTGGTGGGAGACAGGTCACCAAGGGTGGTTAAATCAGAAGTTGTTTTAAAGAACTCTCCATACATAGTGGAAGGATTAGAAGCATATAAATTTAGAGATATTAAAAGATTAGAAACTTGTGTCATTCAACCTTTATTAAATAAACCTTAAGGGCACAATAAAATCATCAGTAGAAGCTAATTATACATTGAGCAGATAAGTATAAAAAATGCAAATTGCATTTGAAGGAAATAGGGAACTTAGATATATAAATGTTGTCAAATATATAAAACTCATAGAATATGAATCCATGACATCAAATGTTCCAAATGTATATTGAAACAAAAACTACAAGTCTCTGGCTCGAAGGAGCTTGCACCCCTTCTATAAAGGCTGGACAATTTAGTAGCCATAGCCTCTTCTTGTGAATCAATACAACACTCACCAACATCAGCTATGCTTGTGTCTACTTGTGCTCTATCATCCTTTACCTTGGTTACAACATTAGCCTTATATTTTCTCAGTCGATTCAATCAAGGCCCTTGTCACTAAAAATCAGATCTGTAGCCTTAGCGATCCACTTAGATTATGGTTCAACCTCTTCTAGCATGATTGGAGTTGAGTCATGGTCCAAAACCAGTAGTAGTATGTGGCTCAAAATATGAATCCGTCTGAGATCTATTTAAGAACCCTAATAGGTTCCAACTCCAACAAACACTGAATTGCTTTACTTTTCCAATGTTACATTTTGTCAAAGAGTTTGCATGCAAGCTCCATCTTGCTGTCTTTTATTTTCAGATTGCTTTTGCTTGATTGAAATGGTTTCAAATGCTTGCAAATGATTATTAAGATATCCAAGCAAAGAACTAAAATGCAAATGCAATCATTTCTGTCATTTTAAATGCATACATATGATTTTTATACAAAAATGTGCACCCATAGTCAATGGACATTTTCACAAACACTTGGCATGCATCCTTTCAATTCCAAAACAATATACTATGAAATAATGTGCAAATGTTTACAAACTAATTTTATGCATCAAGTTCAATTCTAAACAAACTATAAAACTTGGAACTAATTCGTATGCAGTCATAGACAACCAAAATAGTATCACAATCCTCTGTTGATGCTCTTAGGTGACATCATATCATTTTATTCAAATTGGTCACATTCAATAGCATAAACATGCTGCAAATCATGCATATGCTGCCCATAATTTAGAGCACAACCCCCTTGATTAATGGCCGCTTCTAAAAATGAAGAGTGGCTCCCTTAAAATCTAAACAATGTGTAAAGATCCCTTATCGGCGTCTCCTTTGAAAATGATTTTCTTTTGCTACGTGCAAAGAGAATGGAGGTCGTACGGTTCTATGGTGTACGGTGTGGCAAGGGGCAAAGATATCCGTACACAGGGTGGCTGTGCACTATAATGCTGGCCGTATGGTACTATGAAGTTGGTCGTATGACATCTATGAATGGCCGTACGATATGCAAGGGATGGCCGTACAGATGGTTTAAGGAGGTGGTGTCGGGGAGAAGACGAAGGCGGTACAGTGCAGGCTATACGATAAATAGGGGGGGCAAAAGATGTTGTATGGTGGACTGTTCCGGCCGTACTGTATGGAGAGTGTAGATTGTATGGTGAATGGGGAAAAGCAGGCTGTACGACTGGGTTATGCACAGGCACGAAAGGTGTGCTCAATGTTGTGAATAGCTAATGGAGTACGGACAAAAAGCTAATAACTTACAGATCATGAAATAAACCAAATAGAGATTGAACACAAATAATTTCTCAATTAATAATTGTCGAAAGATGGTGCTTCGATTTGCCATATCTGAGCAAAGTATTACATGTAACCGCAGAATAAGGTGAGGGTTGAATCCCATTGAAACTGGACAAGCCAAATAGGGAAGACCTTTCACTTTTGAAATGACGAAGAAATCGAGAACTCCAACAAAAATTCGCAGTAAAAGAAATAATCCAAATGCATGCCTAACGACTACCTACAAGCTGTGCTTAAATAACAGTCAGGGAAAGCTTTCTGAGGGTGTACAAAGATAGCCAACAACTACACAACTACGGAAACAAAACAAAAAAGGGTTCGAGATAATTTAAATCAATCGGCTCATTAACAATGATTTGAATAATAAACTGTTTTATGACGGGGATATAATAGTCCTCCCGTCCCAAATTTTGCTTGTCCTCAAGCAAACGCAATGCTGGATGCTGTAGAATGTGCTCGCCTTCTTAAGTTGTGTCATCCAGCTGCAAGTGTTTCCAACATACCACATATTCCTTCACTGTTCGGTTCCGCATGGTCTTCTCACATACTTCAATAATCTCATTTGGTTCCAATATGAGCTTTCCTTCTTCATTGAGCGGTAGAAGGTCTGTAGCTACTGTGATGTTTTGTTCCACGGCTTTCTTCAGGAATTAAATATGAAAAACATTATGAATACGACTCCCCTCTAGAAGTTCCATCTTGTAGGCGATTTCACCTATGTGGCGAACTACATGATAAAGGCCATAAAATCGTGGCTTTTGTTTTTCTTTTCTCTTTTCCTTCAACGAGGATTGTCGTAATGGCTAGAGGTTGAGATAGACCAAGTCTCCTACATTGAAACTCCTCTCTATTCGGTGTCTGTCATCATACATCTTTTGTTGATTCTATGCGCGTTGTAAGTTTTCCTTCAGGCATCTTAAGATGTCCTCTCCCTCCTGAAGCCAGTCCCTTGCCCTTAGTGTGCGATTGTCACCCAAAACTATGTCAATGAAGGAAAGGGGTTCCTACCTATATAGAGCTTTGAATGGTACCATCCCGATGGACATGTGGTACGTGGTATTGTAACAATATTCCTCTAGATTTATCCATTTGACCCACGCTCGTCGTGCTGAAATGTAGTTCCGAAGGTAACTTTCGAGCCACTTGTTCACAATCTCTATTTGTCCATCTGTCTGAGGGTGGTAACTAGTACTTGGTGACAATTCTGTCCCTGCCAATTGAAATAGTTCTGTCCAGAAGATGCTAATAAATCGCCCATCTCGATCGTTGACAATGTTTCTGGGTAACCCGTGCAAATGAAAAACTTCTCTTAAAAACAGATCAACAACTTGTGTGACTTGAAACTATGAGGGGATGGTGAAGAATGGGCTTACTGTGTCAGTCTATCTACCACCACAAGTATACAATCCTTTTCATTCACCTTGGGAAGTCCCATTATGAAATCCATAGAGATACTATCCCACTTTTGTTCTGGAGTTGGCAGAGGTTGCAGTAACACGATGGGTAGAGTATGTTCGGATTTGTTTTGTTGGCAAATCGCACACTCTATTACATATTGCAATACGACTCCATAAAGACCTTTCCATGAAAACTTCTCTCTGAAACGTCTGTGAGTTTTGAGGAAGATCAAGTGTTCGAAAAGGGGCGAGTCGTGTACCTCCTTCAAGATTTTCTGCTTCAATTTGGATTCCAGCACTAAATATATCTGACTCTTGTAGTAAATGATGTCATCCACCACTTTGTACCGATCATCCTAGGTGTTGCCATCCATTAGCACAGGCAAATGTGTTCTTGGAATATTCTACCAACAAATGTGTTTTCCAATTAGCTGAAATCTGGGTCAGTAAGTAGATGGCGGGTTTCGTGGACAAAACATTTGCAACCACATTGTTCTTTCCTTTCACATATTTAATGTCTAAATCAAAAACTTGAACCTTGCTTACCCATTTTTGTTGCATCTCATTCAAGTCCCATTACTCCAAAAAATATTTTAAACTATTGTGATCCATATGAATGACAAACTTGGCACACACTAGATACTGTTGGAACTTGGTTAGTGCATGTACGATGGCCAACATCTCTTTGTCATAAATGGAATATAAGTGTTTTGTTTGCATAAGCTTCCTGCTCTCATAGGCTATGGGGTGTCTTGCATCAGTATCGCGCCAATGCCTTCTACGCATACGTCACACTCCAGAATCAACAGTCGAGTGAAATCAGGTAATGCAAGTATGAGACATGTGGTCATTGCCTCTTTTAGCTTATCAAAAGTGAGTTGCGCCTTTTCATACCACTAGAAAGAACCCTTCCTTGTCAGATCCACTAAGGGTGCGTTGAGCTGAGAGAATCCTTTAACAAACCTTCGGTAATAATTGCACAGTCCAAAAAATCCTTGAAATTCGGTGAGTGATTTTGGGGGAGGCCAATCAAGGATAGCCTGAATCTTCTCCTAATGAACTTGAACTCCATATTTACTAACAACATGCCCCAGGTACAATATTTCTATCATACCAAATTCACAGTTTGATCACTTGGCGAACAAGGACCGATCCTTCATGATCCTTAAAATTTCATTCAAATGCTTCAGGTGCTCTTCCCATGTCCTGCTATAAATAAGAATATCATAAAAAAATACTAGTAAGTAGTTACCCAATTGTTTTTTGAAGATGCGATTCATGCGCGATTGGAATGTAGTAGGTGCATTTGTTAATCCGAACATCATGACCACAAACTCATAATGTTCGTAATGACAATGAAAGGTCATCTTTTCTATGTATTTCTTCCCTCGTGCGGATTCGATGGTATTCGGAATGGAGATCTATTTTCCAAAAATAGATTACGCCATGTAATTCATCCAACAACTCATCTATCCTTGGAATGGGATATCTATTTTTTATTGTTTTCTTGTTCAACGCACGGTAGTCCACACACATGCGCATCGTCTTGTCCTTTTTGACTAATACCATTGATGATGCGAAAGGGCTAGAACTAAGATAGATCCATCCTTTCTCTAGCAGTTCCTGAATCATCTTTTCGATCTCATCTTTGAATTTCTTGGGATGGCGGTAGGGTGTGGTTATGACTGGCTTGGTTCCTGCTTCCAACTCGATAGTATGTTCAAACCCTCGATGAGCCGGTATGCCAGGAGGAATGTCTACAAAACTTTATCACGATTACTCAAAATATTCTGGAGATCATCATCCTAGGGAGGTATCCGTTGCCCTTTTATAGGTTCTGCCGAGACAAAACAATGTGCAGCCCAAGCAACGTCATCATGTCGAGAAATTGTCTCTATCGGATCTGCAGAAACTTCCTTCGGACCCTCATTTGTCATTCCACAGAGAACAACCTTCTTTCCATTGACAACAAGAGTGAATTTCATCTGTTTGAAGCTTTGAGTGTATTCATAAAGAGTCTTCATCCACTATATGCCTAGAATAACCTCCATATCATCAAGGTCCACTATGAAGAAATCTTCGGTCACCATGTGATTCGCCATTGTGATACATAGTTGAGGAACAAGGTGTGTGCAAGGTAGAAGAGTCCCTTCGACAACCTTAACGTAGAATCCTGCGTGCGTCTCCATAGGTAGACCTCATCGTTTCACCAGATATGAGTTTATGAAGTTTGGAGTGGCTTTGCTATCGATCATCACCATAACCCTTTGTCCTTGAAGGGTTTTCCGTACATGAAATACCGTGCACCTCAGGCTATCGGCTAGGGTGATAGTTCCTCCACGTCGTACCAATATTGCAATTCTTTTCGTACGGTTCAAACTAACCATTTTGGTGTCTTCGTTCTCGAGGCATTTGTGCCTAGGTTCCCATGGTCCTTTGCAGTTGAAACATAGCTTCTTCCTTTGGAGCTCCTATCTGGTAGCTTCATCCAATGACGACTTTCTTGGTGGAGATTTGTTGTTTTTGTCCCTTGGAAACACTGGCAATTTGGAATGTGAGTAACTTCATAAGGATGACGCTAATGATGATGCCATACTCCTTGCGTTCCTAATGGCCTCTAACAGGTTGGCAGGATTGAACCCTTTTACCCAACCCTTCAGTGGTTCTGTCAGTTCGTCCATGAAGAGCACTATTCATCTTCTTTCAGAAATGTCTGTGACCAAAACAAAGAGTTTCTGAAATTCCACAATGTACTAGTCAACCGATCTAGTTTGACTTAGTTGTGCCAAATCTTTAAAATTGAGTTTCGAATCTTTATTGTGAAATTGATACCATGAAATCAATCTATCAATCTCTCACTGAATTCTGCATAGGTATTTATTTGATCATACCCCAGTGTGATGGTGTCGTGATGCCACCATTCATGCGCAACTCCCTCCAAGTGTAAGGTTGCTAATTTAATTGCTTCTTCTTCTGGCATGGGATTAAGCTAGAAGTAAGTATTTGCCTTCATTACCCATGCTTGTGTGGATATGGATCTAGATCTGTCAAATAGTGACAAATTTACTTTACTCAACTTCTTCCAAAGATCATCATTAAAATATCCTTTGTTTTCGCCTTCCGAATATCTCATTCTCAGATCTGCATAATCTTTGTAATATATATCTTCCTCCAAATTTGCATTCTTTCAGTCTTCTCTTAACTATTCTTGCATTTCTTCAAAGGTCAACTGCTTCCCTCCGGGTGGTGCCTTCGTTCGTGGGGGAAAAGACGACATGGAAGGTTGAGAGCGTGTTGGATGAGGGTTTACTTTACTCAACACTGAGTCCGCACTATGATCATTCTGTTCACTGGATATTTTATTGTGTGCCAACTTCTTGAGAGTCTCTTCCATGAGTTGTTGAGTATCATTGATCTATGCTTGATTCCTTGCAAGTTCTCTAAGTAGTGCAATGAGTTCGGCAGCTGTGGGTTCTGGTTTGGCAACCATTCTATCAATGAAATGTGTTCTTCTTCTCTTCTGGCTATAAACTCTCCTTCACTGTCCATAGGCTGGTAGGATCAAAGCTCTGATACCACTGTAAAGATCTCTTACTGACATCTCCTTTGAAAGCGATTTTCTTTTGCTACGTGTAAAGAGAATGGAGGCTGTACGGTTCTATGGTGTATGGTGTGGCAAGGGGCAAAGATATCCGTATGCAAGGTGGTCGTACATTGCAATGCTGGTCATATGGTACTATGAAGTTGGCCGTATGGTATCTATGAATGGCCGTACGATATGCAAGGAATGGCCGTACGGATGGTGTAGGGAGGTGGTGTTGGGGAGAAGACAAAGGCTATATGGTGTAGGCCGTATGGTGAAAAGGGGGGAGGGGGTAGAAGATATTGTACGATGGACTGTTCTGGTCGTACTATATGGAGAAAGCACAGACTGTATGGTGAATGGGGAAAAGCAGGTAGTATGATTGGTTATGCAATTGCACAAAAGGTGTGTTGGGTGTTGCAAATAGCTAATGGAGTACGGAGAGAAAGCCAACAACTTACAGATCATGAAATAAACCAAATAGAGATTGAACACAAATAATCCTTTGATTAATAATTGCTAGAAGATGGTGCTCCGATTCGCTAGATCCGAGTGACGTATTACATGCAACCACGGAATAGGGTGAGGGTTGAATCCCACCGAAACCAGACAAGCCAGCTAGGGAAGATCTTTCACTTCCAAAATGGCGAAGAAATCCAGAACTTCAGTATCAATTCATAGTAAAAAAAACAAATTCAAATGTATACCTAACGACTACCTACAAGCCGTGCTTAAATACCTATCGGGGAAAGCTTTCCGAGGGTGTACAAAGATAGCCGATGGCTACACAACTATAGAAACAAAACAAAATTGGGCTCTAGGTAATTTAAATCAATCGGCCCATCAACAATGATTTGAATAATAAACTATTTTATGATGGGGGTATTACACAATGGTCCCCAATGACATTGATCTGCATTAAATAATAGTCTTGATATACTGCAAATTGATATTGATATGTAGTGCTGGATCTTCCTCAAAATTAGACACGAATCAAGCACAATCTTAATCTCTGGATAATGTTAACACCAACACAATCCGCTAGCAGAGATCAACAAATTAAAAGTGCAAATACTTAGCAAAATTCACAATTCTGCAAGCTAAGGAAAACTGAAAACCCTTGGCTTTTGACTTATGACACCAATTTCACAATGTCAAAATGCACAATAGTATGACTTCTAATTTGTCTCTTGTGCTCTTTATAATATTTCCTCATGAATCTTCATTAGCAAGTCTCTTTAATGAAGAATATTTGCTTTTACACTAATGAGTTGACTTTATAATATATCATTAATAAAGCAATGAGTATTAATTACTCATTACCGTCACCATGGCTTACACTTTATTATAAAGTCAATTTATAATTTTATAATAACCATCATTAAAAGGCATTAAAAGATTAATATCTCATTGAATACTCATTATCTTGATGAGTTGTCTGAACTAGGGAGTCCACCATTGCATCCTCTGTCCGTACGAGTGCTTGCTAAAAATAGAAAGGGCCTATCTCTATATACTTGAAACGTACTATAAATAGTATGTATATGAAATTTAGTCCAAACAAAGTCCAATTTGAGCCAAACAAAGATCAAACTAGATGTATATTTTTCATCGATTATGTCATTAATATCTGTCATCTCTTTCAAGCATACCAACTCCCATGATATGTCCACCCACTTATTTTACAAAATCTATGTCTTCCTCATCACTGCCAACTTGGATAAAGAATTTGCCAATTTATTGCCCTCCCTATAGATATGAGAGATTTTGAGATCTTAGGTCATCAATTTCTTTTGAATGATGGATATTATGTTGTGGAGCTTCCAAACCTTCAACTTTCCATTGATTATGTCATTCACAATTATATGTGAATCCCCCCCCAAGTGCACATTTGTTCACATTGAGTCTAGATGCCATGTTGACCACCACTAGAGTTGTTGATATGAGAGAATTTGAAATTTCAAAAGGTCATCAATTTCTTTGAATGATGGATATTGTTTTGTCAAGGTTCCAAACCTTTAACGTTCCATTGATTATGGCGTTCACAATTATCTGTGATTCTGAAATATCCCAAATGTATATTTTCTCTGCTGCTGCTATAATGTTTAATTATATAAATTATATTTTCCTGCAGATTTTTCTTTGATCTTATAGAGCTAGACAAAAAGTTGCAAAAAAATGTTGTTACTTTTTGTATTTTTCAGAATATAGGAATTAGAATGAATAAATAATAGTAACTGATAAAATATAAGTGATAGAAATCATATTCAGCAATACATATAATTTGGAAATGATTCTAAAACTATACCAACAGAATCTGATTTATTTCAGAATCATACCAATACAAATGTGCTTAAAACTAAGTTGATGCCAGCTGAAAATGGGATCCAGGTGAGCTGCTATAAAGAACACCAGGCTGAACTAAAGTGGCCGCCTACCCTAAAAATCCACTTCTTGCAAAGTGTGACTGCAATACTAGAAATTGATCCCCTGCCTTGATCAAATTGTATGCATAAAAACCTTCGAATTTGATCTTGTTGAGGGCTACATACCAACAAATCTGCTCTCAGCACTAGGGTTTGTATCCTAGGTGAGGAATGCTTTTCTAGAGCAATGATGCCCAAAATAGGTTGACAAAATGATAAAAGATATTCACTTTTAGGTTACCATCTCCTTATATCCCCTCTGCAAGGCAAATCGAACCCTAAAAGAACCCTAAAGTGGAGTTCATTTGAACTATATAATATAACATGATTTCCCAAATAAAGACGTCCAAATAGAGAGAAATCATTACTTTATATAGCTCCAGGCATCAAATAAGTTCCGACAAGTGATAATCAAATAGTAGAAACTGAGCTCTTTCCAACGAGCTATCACACATAGGCAAATCGATCCAAATGGAGCCAAAAAACTCCTTATTACTCCAAAATGGCTAAACACTTGGCCTTATTTAAATTATTAAAATGCTAACTTAGGAGAATATTTAAATATATTAAAATATTTTCCAAGTAGCCAAGGAACAACCTAGACATGTCCAAAACATGAAACTAAGTTTGTCACCTGCCTATGACGAATACCAGACAACTTGGGCCAAATGGCAGTCTCACCCTTAAATCTAGGGATGCTCCTAAAAAATAGGGAACACACCCAAATCTCATGAAATTGAGATCAAGGGTAATCTCATAGAACCTGAACTCTAGAAAACGTCACAATCTCCTAAAAGGTAGGAATCTCCTCCTAAAATCAAGGAATTGCTCTCAATTGATCTACTACTGCCTAAAATATTAAATCCGAACACTGAAAACCTTGACTGAGTCCCTGATCACGACTACTAGCCTATAAGAGTCGATAATAGGCTAACTCTCATGTCAGTGCTATATAGAGCTAAAGAGGGGACATGATGGTAAGTCCACTGCCATTAGAGTTGTTGGTTCCTTTGCTTCGTTGTTGGTGCCATCAACTAGCTTTTTAGATTCTACTACCATTATGTTCCCGGAATCGTCTTTAGCAAGACGCCTCATCCCGGATGGTTCCAGGTTCCCTTGTGATGCCCGATTGAAATTGACCTTAGTCAATTCATCATTCAGGTTTTCTCAAACTACTCCTGCCCTTGGATTTTTAGAATGATGAACCTTTGGAAACCCATTAATGGGCTTCTTTCTAGATTATGTTGGCATTACTTGTGGACAAAGAATTTTCGTGAGGACGAGCTGTAATGTCCATTACTTAGCTTGTAACACTTAATTAGGGCTAGTCTATCACTAGGTCTTTGTACATTACAAGGATGAAAAGAGGATCTGTGAATGGGAGTATTAGTTATTACTTGAAATATCTGAGTTGCCAAGTTTAGACAACTTAAGCCTAAGTAACTCTTGAAAAAGGGTGCACCTATAATATGAGTGTAGTAAGAAGAAGAAATGCATGGAGAGAGAATGAGGTGCTATGAGTTGGCACTTTTCTTGGATTGAGAAAGAGGAGATGAGTTGGGTGCCACTTTAAGTGAAAGAAAAATGGGGGGCTTTACAATAAAATAAAAAATAAAAGTCACATTATTTGGAGGCAACACCACATAGGTTGGAAATAATTTAAAAAATAGAATTAAGTCAGATTTAAGTGGTACACCCTAGTTAGGGCACATGGTTTGGAGTTTGATAAAAAGGCAACTTGAAGATCATTTTTGTTATGTTATGTTGATTATTTCCTCTCTTGCCTCCTGAGAGGAGCTTAGCTGAACCTAGGGGTTTCGAGCAGCGTATGGAGATAGAAAATTGTTTACCTTATGGATTAATTAAGCAACGCACACAGGAAATAGACACGAGCATCGAACAGCAATAGCAGAACTATTATTATTATTCGCATTTGCCAACAGTACATTATGCTTTTCTCATATCATATGATAATAATGCTTCCCGAAGGGGTTATAAATACTTTTCGACGAACCTTCCCGAAGGTATCCGTCGGCCAGATACATCATGTCCGCTACAAACTATTCACCGTCGGCTACATAACAAGAACTTTCCCGAAGGGACCCGTCGGCCGATACACAATTTCTACCGACGACATCATTCCCCCCAAAAAAGAAAAGTCGTCTCCTGACGACTACAAGACAAAACTCAAACAACTAATACAACAATATTGATCTGCCATATTACTTTCACATTCATCCCGTTGCATCTATAGCCTTTGCTAACACAATACTGATTCTTCAAGCTGACCTTGATAGCCACCTGTGCTGCTTTCTCTGCTTCCAACTCCTCGGTACCCTGAGCCAAGTGTCGCTGCACTACCTCCAACTGGATGATCAGCTCCTCCCGAGCTCTCTACGCATCCACCAAGACAGCCTCACAGCCAACACCTGCTCCCACTGCCTCTGGTACACAGAAGGTCCATGCCTGCAGCAACTTCAATTCTTCTCAACTGGTCAGACTCCCACGACTGATATCCGCAACGACTGGGGGTCCAGGGGGCAACGCCCCCGACGGGGTCGAGGGGCAGCGCCCCTCGCCGCCAACACCAATTTAGCACTTTGAAACCCACACAAAACTGCACGGAACACACCATTTCTGTCATTTTCTGCCGATTCTATACTCTTTCTGGCAATCGCTGATTCTTCCCCTTCCTATGGTATCATCTGATATTCATTCTGAGCATTCTTGATTTGTCGACATTTTTTTTTTGTTTTTTTATTTTATTTTATTTTTTGTTATTACAAAACCTCCTTCCACAATTTCTCTAACCCTTGACAAAGATGCAAAATATCGGTTACTCCATGCATTAATCTTTCAAACATATAATTTAAATTTTATACCCCGTACGCCAAATTGTGGTTGAAATCCGTATGGCCAGATATATACTGAAAATCCGTACAGCTTAAAGTCTGTACAAGCATGAAAAAACCGTGCACAAATCTGGAAAGCTTAACCGCACACCAAGCTTGAAATCCATACGCTGAACTGAGAAGAAGAATCCGTACGGTGCAATGCGGGATTGACAAGAAGCTAATACCAAATCCGTATTCCATAGTGAACAAGCTTTGTCGCCAAAATCCGTACGGTAAAGTGATTGCCAAATTCCGTACGCTAACTTGCAATCTGTACATTGTAGTCTTTATTGCAATTTTTGTATGCCACTTTGCAAATGAGCTTGAAACCCGTACGGTGCAAAAAAAATCCGAACTTTACCAGTGGAAAACCGTACTTTGCTAAGAATTCCGTACCTCGCCAATGGAAAACCGTACGGCAACATAAAATCCGTACCTTGCTTATGGAAAACCGTACGGGAACACAAAATGCGTACCTTGCTCATGGAAAACCGTACGGTAACATGAAATCCGTACCTTGCTGATGGAAAACCGTATGGTAACATGAAATCCATACCTTAGTTTTGGAAAACCGTACGGTGCTCTTCAAAATCCATACTTTAGTTTCAAAATCCGTACTTCACTTCTGAAAAACCGTACGACACTTCAAAATCTGTACGGTGCTTTCCAGAAACCGTACGGTGCTTTACTTCACTTCTCTCTCTCTTTTTTTTTTTTTGAAAATCTCACTCCTAGAACAATTATGTACAATATTTACATATATACAGTACTTACAATCTTCTCTCAGTTATTCGTCCACGGGGGTGCGTTACTTCTTTCATTGCAGACATTCAACTTCGACCTCTTCACTACATCGAATACTTCCTTTCGGTCTAGCATCCACTGTTTTATTGCTCCGTTATTGCTTACTTCCCGCATCTGGTACGACCCGACCCATTTAATTTTGAACTTGCCTAGTTTGATCTCATTCCGATCGTCGTACTTCAACACCCACTGTCCGAGTTGAAACCTGCTACGCCTGTTCTGTGTCATCTCCATATTGCCCAGTTTGTTCCCGAAGCTCGCTATCATGGACTCCGTCAGCTGCCCCTTCTGTCTGTCAATAACACATTCACTCTGTAATGCTCCGACTTTTATTGAACCCTTCCTCTTTGTTGCCTGTGCAAACCGTATCGTGTGTCGTCCTTGCCACTGGTACCTTTCTGCTATATCTGTGGTTCGACATAATACTTTCTTCCTGCGCAGTCGTACAGTAGAAACTTTCCTTCTTTTGGGTTCGTACTGTATGTTCTGTCCTTCAGCTTCAGTCATGCTCGCATTTCCTTCTTCGGCTTCTCTATGTTGCTTCGAACATTCATTTCCTCCTTCGGCTTCTCCATGTTCCTTCAGACATTCATTTCCTCCGTCGGCTTCTCTGTGTTCCTTCGGACATTCATTTCCTCCTGCTTCTTTGTGTTCCTTCAGACATTCATATCCTTCTTCTTTCTTACCTTCGTCGATCCTTAGCATATTACAACTCGGAAAGAGCTCATAATCCTCTATCTGCCAGTGGTAAAGACCATTTACTGAATCCAGATCATCATCTCCTTCCAATCATAGGACTCCCTCTTGATCGGGTGCCATACTCTGCCTCCTCTCATCATCTTCTCCTTCGGAATCCGACGATAGAGCTTCTTCTCCAACCATCTGAGTGTGTAGATCAACGACATACTTCCGGCCTTTGCTTTCGAGTGATAAAGTATTTTTCTTCCAATCGTGCTTTGCCTTGGCTTGTATCAGCCACCCCCGGCCCAAAATGGCATCATATCCTCTCCGCTTCAGTGGGATCACAACAAAGTCCAACAGGAACGGTTGTGTTCCAATCGTCACTGGTTGTGCTGTCAGGACTCCCAATGGCTTGATTCCATGTTGATCGGTCGTTAGCAGCTGGAATGTAGGCGGCCATAATGTCGGCTGTCCCAACTTTTTCCAAGTGTCTTCAGGCAACACATTGACACCGGACCCTCCGTCCACAATTGTTTCTGTCAATACAGTCCCGAGAAATTCCATTTCGACGACTGCTGGATGGCGTCCGGATGAGAGGGCTAACAACATTGGATCTTCTGCACTTGCGCCACTTTCCTTCTCCTTTTTGGGCACTGTACTTGCTCCACTTTATTGCTTCCTTCCATGTTCTCCTGGTAGTTGAGCAACGGAAACAATGTTTGTGAGTGCCGATCGGAGCTGAGGCATAGTGAGCAACAGATCACTTATCCTAACAGGTATCTCGGCTTGCAAAATTTGCCGGACAATGTTCTGTTCTGCGCAGTTCCGTACGGAAGTACTCGACGTGTCCTTCAGGTGTGCCGTTTCTGCCTGTGTTGCTTTCTGGATCTCTGCCCGTGCTTCCTCCATTCTCTTCTTTTCTTCCGTTGGGTCAGGGTATAGCTTCGCCTGTTTCCGAGTGATTGCCAGAACTTCTTCTTCGTCTGTCCTTACGGTAATCAAGTTTACTCCGGACTTCAGACACTTAGTATCATCATGATCTCCAGGTCCACACCATCGGCACAGCAACTTTGGTGGGTTCGTCGTTGTGCACTCTCGGGCGAAGTGACCCCACAGATTGCATGCGCGGCATTGAACAATTGGCCGACCATTCGCATCGTACTGAATTCGACTTCTTCCCCCATTGTTGTTGTTGCCACCATTGTTGTTATTGCTGTTGTTGTTTGGACCGCGCCGGTTATTTCTATATCCGCCTGATGTGGCACCTTCTCCACTGGTGTTCCCGTTCCCTCCTGACGGGGATGCCTCCTGTGACAGGAACACTTGCTGCGGTGTCCTTGTTTTTAAATTGAAAGGGCACTCCTTTACCGAGTGTCCCAGGATCTGACAGATTTCACAAAATTGATCTTTTGGGCAGGATCCCTTCGTATGGCCTTCTTTCTTACATTCCGTGCACCATAGGTCATTGCCCTTAGGTTCCTTGTTCATGTTCTTGAATTCCTTCATCATCCGAATCATGTCTTTCTGAAGGGCACGAACCTTCTTGTTGCTTCCTTCGTCATCGCTGCTATCATTTTCGGAGGATGCATCGTCATCTGAATCGGATGAGCTGGTCTTCTTCTTCTTCTTTGTCTTCTGGTCACTTTCGAGGTTCATTGCCCGGTTGTACGCTTCATTGTATGTGGATGGCGGCACGATCTTCATCTTCTTCCGCAGCTTTGGGTGAAGGCCTTTGATGAACCATCTTTTTTGTAATCCGTCAGCGGGCTTATTCTCCATCTTACTGATTAAGTCCTTCAACCTCCTGGCAAAGACCCGTACAGTTTCATTCTTCTTTTGCTTGGTATTGAATATCTCTGCGACAATTTCATTGTCATCACGCAAAAGTTGAAATTCTGCGATGAACTCCTTAATGTTATCCCAACTATTTAATTTATGTGGATCAACATTAGTAAACCAATCAATGGCAACACCCCGTAGGGTTGCGGGAAATTGTCGGATCCATTCGTTTGTATCTGTTATGCCATTCGCCCTCCAGATCGTTTCACATGTTTTACAATGTCAAATGGGATCAGCTGCTTCATCACCATCAAATTTAGGTAATTTTTCCTTCGGACCTGCCATTATTACTGTATGTCGAGGGTTTTGTTTTGTACCTGTGCTGTTTTGCACTCCCGCGCTGTTCTGAACACCCGCGCTGTTCTGGACACCCGCGCTGTTCTGTACACCCGCGTTGTTCTGGACACCCGCGTTGTTTTGCAAACCCGCATTGTTTTCTGCTTGCGCTCTGTTTTCAACACCCGTGCTGTTTTTTGCTTCCGCGCTGTTTTCAACACCCGCGCAGTTTTCTGCTTCCGCGCTGTTTGGTGAAGAAGAGGGTTTGTCAACCGTAGCTGTCCGTTCCGGAAGTATATTTCGGACGAAGAGGTCACTCCACGCTCGTGCTCCTTCTGCACTCCGAGCCGTGCGAGTCGATCTGCTTCCATTAGGATTCTCTTCCCGTGGCGTATGTAGGTTCAGAAACTCCTCCCTCGCTTCTTCCACCAAATCAAGCCGTTGTCGAGTCTCCTTCAACAATCCTTCCGCACTCTTGCTTCCGTCGGAAATCTTTTGAAACCTCCTTCGACGCTCTATCTGCTGAGCCAAAATTAAATTTTCCTACGCAACGCGTATGTCATCCTTTTCCTTTAGCTTACTCTTGTCTTTGTTCAACTGATTCGGCATTTAATTCATCTCCGCCTGCCTGCATGCCAGATCCATCGGGCAACGGCGCCAAATGTTTACCGTATGGATTAATTAAGCAACGCACACAGGAAATAGACACGAGCATCGAACAACAATAACAGAACTATTATTATTATTCGCATTTGCCAACAGTACATTATGCTTTTCTCATATCATATGATAATAATGCTTCCCGAAGGGGTTATAAATACTTTCCGACGAACCTTCCCGAAGGTATCCATCGGCTAGATACATCATGTCCGCTACAAACTATTCACCGTCGGCTACATAACAAGAACTTTCCCGAAGGGACCCGTCGGCCGATACACAATTTCTACCGACGACAAAAATCTTCACAGCATGTAATGTCCCCATCTTTTTAGGATCTCAATGTTCTTAGCCTTTACATTCTTCGAAGGCTAAGGGGATAAATAAGGACAAATTGATTAAATTAATTTCTTATAAAGTCATTAAATAAATTAAAACTAAAAGGTGACTTTATATTTAATTAATTTAATTAAAAGTGACTAAAGTTAAATAAATAAATTAAGAGCCTTCTAGAAGGAGGAATTTTATGTTATTTTATTTCTTCTAGGAGGTCCATCTATTGGAAGAAAAGAATAAGTAGGGAGGGCAGCTTCATTATTGGGCATCGAATGTGTTGTCATCTACTCTTCCGGATAGCTTGTGGAGCCAAGGGTTTTTACAGTTGTTACATTGATCATTGGAAACGAACACTCCCATTGATTTGCGTAACTGAGGTGGTGAAATATCTTCTGAAGGGTTGCGACTGTTGGAGAAGACAAATCATTGTGCCGAATTTGTGGCCTAGGGCTAGATTTGTGGAGAAGGAATAAGTTGGATAATGCTATAGTACCGCTGCTATAGGGACGTCGCTACAGTGTCGTTGCTACAGTGGTTTTCTACTGTAAATTGCTATAGTGATTTGCTATAGGAAAATTCATATTTTGGGAGCAATTCCAAGTTTTTATCTACTACATTTTGCATTTTTTGAGAGTAGATATTCAAGGCATTGGTAGGGTTTGTAAAATCTGTTGTAATCTAATTTATATCAGAGTTTTATCAGAATTTGTTGCCCTAATGTCTTATTGATGTAGATGCATATTTTCCTATTTGTAATCAGTATTATACAAAAGCAATTGCATCTTCATTGTTAGATGTTTGGTGTGTTCTTTGCAAGCATATTTATTAAAGTTTGGCATTTAGAAAGCAATTAGAATTTAGATATGCAATATATCTCTTGCTTGCAAAGTGTTTGAAAAAATGTCATGCAAGTGAATTAGAGAAGACTTTGTGTTTGACGAAGTTATAACCTATTGGGGTTATTACATTGGTATCAAAGCGTGCTTGCAAAGTGTTTGACAAAATGTCAAACAATTGAATTTGAGAAGGATTTGCTGTTTCACGAAGTTATAACCGATTGGGGTTATTACATTGGTATTAGAGCTAAATCTTGCCATCCTAAGGGTTTAGCAATCACATGCAGCCACTTGGGGTTGGATTTCACAGATTTTACACTCGTTGGCGAGCTTTGTTTGACAAGGAACAAGATGTTGATAGGCAGCCAAACACCATGGGTGACAGGCAAGAGCATAGCCCACAAAGAGACAATAGGAATGAGGATTAGGAAACAAGGGAATTTTTCAGAGCAATGGTTATAGGACAATAGCAGAAGGCTTAGGCTTTACAGGCACTTACCACCATGGTTGAGCGCATCAACCCACAAGATAGACGGAATCAGAAACAACAGGATAACAGGAGTGCAGTGGGATCACCTAGAGCTCATAGAATTCTTTCTAGATTAGCAAATAGGCCCACACGTCCTACCTTTGTTAGAGAGGAACTAGTATAGGAGCCAACAGAGGAAGCTGAGGATGGGACATTTGCAGATATCCTTATGGTGGCTAATGATGAATCGAAATTATTGGCACCGCAGGTAAAGGAGAGAATGACTTTTGTGAGGTTTGTGAACCAAAGAAGGGAACACTATTGTCCAGTCTAACAGAATAGGAGACCTCATGGTGAGGATAATGAATTATAGCGGACTATAGGGAAGCTTTCCTTGACTACATTTGATGGGATTAGCAAAATGACAGCGTAAGCTTGGATTCACAAGCTTGATACCTTCTTAGCACTAAGACCTATGACAGAAGTGGAGGCAATAAAATATGTCACACTACATTTAGAGGGAGCTGCACATGATTGGTGGTACCATGGGATGGCTACCCTTCAGCATAACCAAGTGACTTCATATTAGGACTTCGTGGACAGGTTGGTAGAGAGGTTTGATAAGAAGGATCCAGAAGTCTACTTCAGGGAGTTGGCATAGTTGAAACAGACAAGCGGATTGGAGTATTTCATTAGTGACTTTTAGAGGCTATCCATTATAGTGCTAGATATATCAGCTAGGAGATTGGTTGTTTTGTTCATGGAGGGATTATCCATACCACTGAAGGTTGGGTAAGACCTTTTGATTCATTCAATTTGCAAGAAGCGATTAAGAAGGCTAGAAGTATGAAACAAGCAGCCTTGGTAAATAAGTTTCAGTCAAAGGGTGCATCATCTAGCAAAGACAAACCATTCTTCAAGAAACTTGACAGGAATGAAACAAAGGCTGAAAATAAAGATAAATTATTTGCTCCTTTGGATAGAGAGACATTGAATAATTTAAGGAAGAAAAAACTTTGTTTTTATTACAAAGGACCCTATGACATGAACCATGATTGTCCCTTGAGGCCAAAGGGGAAAGCAAACAAGGTTATGTGGGCATATTATGAGGATCTTGATTCTAAAAATTTAGACCAGTAATCTGAAAATGAGGAATCAATTGAAGAAAAGGAAGACACAGATGATATAGGTGATGAGAAGACTGAGGGTAGACTTAAGGAGGCCCATCTCACTAGTGTACAACAAGAGGGATCATTCAGGATGAGTTGGGTATTGGCTGTTCAGTGAGTTATTACTTTGCTTGATACAGGTGCTACACACAATTTTATTGATTCCAGATTGATTGAGAGACGTGGGATTCAGACAGAGCAATTTGAGGGTCTGAGAGTGAGGGTAGCTGATTGCTACATCCTCAAATGTGATAGGAAGATTATAGGTCTGCCCTTATTGATCAACAACTTTGATTTCAAAGCAGATTTTTATGTTGTTAACATGGGTGATACAGATTTAGTTCTTGACATGACTTGGTTACATGATATAGGGGAGTTCACTCTCAATTTGAGAGATATGGAGATGAGGTTTTAGTCAGAAGGGAAAACCCATATACTCAAGGCCATTCGTGGCAGTGGGTTTAGGATGATGTCTTGCAGAGGCATGGAGAGCTTGTTTGAGGCATGACCAGGTTGAGTGGGCAACCCGTTGCACTTTAATGCCATCATAGGGGCAGCAAAAATCAGAATATCACCCAGACATACAGGAACTGAGAATCAAGCACTACGAGGTTTTCAGTGAAATACCACCAGGTATATCTCCAGTTAGAGGTATCGAGCATATTATTGAGTTAGAGGAGGGTGCTAAACCCATAACGATCACACCCTACATGCATCCAAAGAGATTGAAGGATGAGATCGAGAAAACCATCAAAGAACTACTTAATATGGGGCACATTAGACCATGTAAGTTGCCTTTCACTTCTTCTGTGATTTTGTTGAAGAAGGATGGAACTCTTAGGATGTACGTAGATTACAACGTCCTAAACAAGAAGACTATAAAAAATAGGTACCCCATCCTACGGAATGATGAGTTATTAGATGAGCTACATGGAGCATGTTTCTTCTCCAGAATTGATTTGAGATCAAGCCATCATCAGATCCGAGTCAGAGAGAAGGATATAGAGAAGACAACATTTAGATGTCATTGTAGCCATTTTGAGTTTGTAGTTATGCCATTTGGGCTAACTAATGCTCGAGCTACTTTTCAGTCCACAATGAACAGGGTTTTTCAGCATCAGTTGAGGAAATTTGTGTTAGTCTTCTTTGATGACATCTTGGTGTATATTAGGACATGGGATGAGCATGTGCGACACTTAGACACCGTGTTGAGCATTTTGAGCAGGGAGGCCTTATATGCAAAGGAGTCCAAATGTGATTTGGGATTATCAGAGTTATCATATTTGGGTCACATTATCAGTGCTCAAGGAGTACGCATGGATCTTGAAAAGATTCATGCTATTATTGAGTGGCCTACTCCAGTGAATCTGACATAGTTGAGAGGTTTTTTGGGGTTGTGTGGGTTCTATAGGAGGTTTGTTAGTGGATATTCCAGGCATGCAACACCCACGAACTTGATGAGAAAGGGAGCTTTCTTATGGACTCTTGAGGCACAGGAGTGTTGTGATACATTCAAGGAGTTGATGACTTCTTGTCTAGTGCTAGCATTTCCACAAATTTTAGCAAACCTTTTGAATTGCACTATGATGCATCTGGTGAAGGTGTTGGAGCGGTGCTTATGCAGGACAAGCACCCGATTGCTTTTGAGAGTGGGAAGCTCAGGGGGCCTGAGAGGAGCTTCAACATTTATGATAAGGAAATGTTGGCCATAATGCATGCTTTCGTGAAATTCAGGCAGTATTTAGTGGGTAGCAAATTCAGCATAAAAACTGACCACAATAGCTTGGAACATTTCCTGGGGCAGTGAGATCTTAATGATAGGCAACAGAAATGGGTAAGTAAATTACAGGCATATGATTTTGATATTACCTATTTCAAGGGGACACAAAATGTAGTAGTAGATGCCTTGTCATGAATACCCCACTTGAGCTTGATGACCGATATATCAAAGGATTGGAGACATTTGATCTTTGTAGAGTATGCAAAGGGTACATGGGCATTAGGATTCATAGATGGATCGATCCAGAATAGTGATTTCAACCTCGTGAATGAGATTATCATTTACAAAGGGCACATTTATTTGGTGCCATGGTCAGCTGTGAAGAGGATGGTGTTGAGAGTTTATGATGACTCGCCTATGGCAGGACATCCAGGTTTTTACAAAACCTATCGGCAAATTCGTGAGCATTTTTTGTGGAAAGGGCTCAAAGCTGAGGTGTTGCAATATGTTAGAAAGTGTCCTACTTGCCAGCAGAATAAATTAGGAAGTGGGAGTGCTTATCCATGGACTTCATCACAGGACTGCCGAGAGCCCAGGGTAGAGACTGTATATATGTTGTTGTTGATTGGCTTACAAAGTTTGCGCACTTCTTCCCAATCAACACTACATACATTGCTACATAGGTGGCAGCTTTATTCTTTAGAGAGGTATTTAGGTTGCATGGTTTACTTTAGAGCATTGTTAGCAACAGGGATAGCAAGTTTATGAGTCACTTCTGGAAGGAGTTGTTTAAATTGTGTAGGGCAGAGCTCACTCTGAGTACTAGCTACCACCTCTAGACAGATGGTTAGACAGAGATAGTGAACAAATGGGTGGAGTGATACCTCAGGAATTACATAGTAGGGCAACATAAGGCTTGGGTTAAGTGGATATATCTATGTGAATATTGTTATAATTCTACTTATCACATGTCTATCTAGATGTTGCCATTTATGTCATTATATGGATATGAGGCACCTAGTTTCATGGATTTGTTGCTATCAGATAGTGGAGTGTCCAGTGCTAGAGACTTATTACAAGAGAGCCAAGACATTGTGAAGATTCTTAAGGATAATATCACCAAGGCACAAAATCAACAAAAGCAGTATGCTGATCAGAAGAGGACTGAGCAGTTTTTTGAGGTAGGTGACATGGTATATTTGATGCTGCAGCCTTACCGCCAGTGCACTCTCAAGAAGAGTGGTGCCAAAAAACTTAAGCCACATTATTATGGGCCTTTCAGGGTGATCAAGAGAGTTGGAGAGGTGGCTTACGAGTTGGATTTGTTGGCAGAGAATAGAGTCCATAATATTTTTTATGTGTCACGTCTCAAAAAGGCGTTAGGACACCAGATTGTTTCCTCTACTGTGCTTCCACCCTTGAACGATGAGGGGAAATTGGTTTTAGTACCGAAGGCTATCATTGAGTTTAGGGAGAGGAATTTGAGGAAACATACTATTAGGAGTACTTGGTAAAGTGGAAGGACCTGCTAGTAGACGATGCCACTTGGGAGAGTAAAGAAACTTTGCAGCATCCAAAGTTGAGATTGTTTGGGGACAAGCAATTTCAAGAGGGACGGATTGTAATGTCCCCATCTTTTTAGCATCTCAGTGGAGTTCTTAGCTTTTACATTCTCCGAAGGTTGTGGAGAAATAAGGAGAAATTGATGAAATTAATTTCTATAAAGTCATTAAATAAATTTAAACTAAAAGGTGACTTTATATTTAATTAATTTAATTAAAAGTGACTAAAATAAATAAATTAAGAGAATCTTGTAGGAGAAATTTAATATTATTTTATTTCTTCTAGAAGGAGGTCCATCTATTAGAGGAAAAGAATAAGTAGGGAGGGCAGCTTCATTGTTGGGCATTGAATGTGTTATCTACTCTTCCGGATAGCTTGTGGAGCCAAGGGTTTTTGCAATTGTTACATTGATCGTTGGGAATGAACACTCCCATTGATTTGCATAACTAAGGTGGTGAAATATCTTCCGAAGGGTTGCTACTGTTGGAGAAGACAAATCAATATTTTCATTGTGCTGAATTTGTGGCCTAGGGCTAGATTTGTGGGGAAGGAATAAGTTGGATATTGCTACGGTACCACTACAGTGTTGTCGCTATAGTGATTTGCTACAGGAAAATTCATATTTTGGGAGCAATTCCAAGTTTTTATCTACCACATTTTGCATTGTTTGAGAGTAGATATTTAGGGCACTGGTAGGGTTTGTAAAATTTGTTGTAATTTGATTTATATCAGAGTTTTATCAGAATTTGTTGCCCTAATGTCTTATTGATGTAGATGCATATTTTTCTATTTGTAATCAATATTATACAAAAACAATTGCATCTTCATTGTTAGATGTTTGGTGTGTTCTTTGCAAGCATATTTAATATTTATTAAAGTTTGACATTTAGAAAGCAATCAGAAGTTAGATATACAATATATCTCTTGCTTGCAAAGTGTTTGACGAAATGTCAAACAAGTGAATTAGAGAAGACTGTGTTTGACGAAGTTATAACCTATTGAGGTTATTACATTGCTATCAGAGCTTGCTTGCAAAGTGTTTGACAAAATGTCAAACAATTGAATTTGAGAAGGATTTGGTGTTTCACGAAATTATAACCGGTTGGGGTTATTACACAGCTCATCACCCTCATAGTTTTGAAAGATCTTCCAAGGGCGTGTGAGGAAATCCTACATCAAGGGTTTCATTTGAGCAGTAATGAAATCAGTTTTTGGAGCATTTTTCTAGTTTTTTTCTAGGAGAGTGGCCTTGCTCGTCTAGCCACACCTCCTTGGCTTCATTTTGGAGTTGAAGAAACCCTTCTATAGCTGTTTAGAGTTGGTCTACTAGTGTTTCTACATTTGCTATGGTTTGGAGCAAGGGTTTCATCAATTTCAATGGCTAAAGGTTTATTAACAGCAAAAACCAGATTCAGGCCAGTCTGCAGCTCTCTAATGGGATGTTGTTTCTAGGCCAAGTCACCTAGGTTTTGGTGTTCCCAATTGCACTTCTTCAGTGGCTAAATCAAACTACCTTATTCAGAGGGCTTTTAGGTTGGAAAGGATAGATTTATTGTTGCTCTAATATGCATGTTGAGTGACCTATGTTGCTGCCATCTTGTGTTCCAGACCTGCAATCAATTATTCTAGAGCTATCTTCATGAAAGTGCATAGAGCTTTTTCTTGGTATGGCTAAATCAATACATAAATTGTTTTGCTAAATTGAGCTACTTTTTTATTTATTCAAATTTTAAAGGTACAGCTCTAGTAAAATCTTTAATTTATTATTGTATGAGGCTATTTCATGATTTAACCTATTAATAACATTTAGTTGATGAGACTTTTTTGGGTATTTGATAAATTGCGTTTTGAAGCTATCTGAAGTATATTTTTTGCAAGTTCTTTTAGAAATCAGAAATTAAACAAAAAGAACATCTACTATGTGGTTTACAGTGTTCCATCTTTGGGGTTGGATATTGCATAACTTAATTAAATTATAATATTTAAGTTGTTCTTATAAAATAAATTTATTGGTACCATCTTAAAATATTATTATTATCTCCCTAATTATTGTTTAGAAGAAATCAAGATAGTTAAAATAATATTGTAATATATCTATAATGGTCATTTAGTTTGTAAGTTTAGGTAATTTCCTTTTCGCAGTTAGTTCCTATTTAGGATGTTCTTTCCCTCTTTTTTTATAGAAATTATGCTTGTAATCTCTATTTAAGGAGTTTTTGTCTCCTTTGTAATCAATCAATCAATTATCATTTCATGGAATTAAAAAAGAAGTTGGTTTTGACAAAATTCTCCAATAAAATTTGTGGTTTACCTAGATAGAAATTTTGAGGAAATTTCTAGAAGGTTTTTGCCTTGTTTTTTCAGAACAAATGTTGTGGGGTTTTGGTGAATTTTTTTTCTAGAATAAAATTTGTGATTTTTGCTGAACATTTTGTTCTGAAATTTTCAGAAGTTTTTTTTGATCAATTCTTTTAAATAAAATCAAAGGATTTTAATATTTGGCAATTTTTTAAACAAAAAACGTGGTTTCTATATATTCCTTGAAGTTTTTTCACCAGATAGACAACATTCTTTTAGATATGCAAGGTTTCTATGTTCTTGAGACTGAGGATTGCTGGCTTTTTTTTTTATCAAAGAGAGTTGTGCACCTTTTTTATTTACAAAAATTGTGCTTTTTTTATTTAAAAAGTTTTTACTAGTTTTTGCCGAAAATTGTGTTTTTTTGCTTCTTTTTGACAATTTGTTTGACAAAATCATGTGTTTTTTTATTGTTCTTCCTAGAAAAGGAGGGTTTTTGATGATCTTTTTACAAAATTGTGTGTGACCTTAGCATTGCATCGATGGTTTGATGATTTCTCTACTAAATTGTCAAGCTGTTTTGCAGTAGCTTCTTTTGATGATTTTGAAAAAAATGTGGTTTAAGAGGCTGTAGCCAATTTTTTATCAACAAAAATCTACATTTTTCAAGAAGTTGATCTTGGTCTCTAGATAACAAGAGGGATGGCTTGGCTACCCAACATCACTTTGGATGGTAGTTAGCTTGTTCTTGTACATGATCATGTACAAAAGTTCTTGAAAAAGTGATTGGCTGATTAGAAGTCTAAGTAGGGAGGTTCTCACATTATGCTTATGTCACAGAATGTTCTGAAGAGAATAAATTGTGGTCAATTGACTTGCAGATTTTGTCAAGGCTTTTGTAGGATAGTTAGTAAAATGGTCATTATTGGAGGGTATTAAAGTAATATTTTAATAATTTTATAATGGTCATTTAGTTTGTTAGATTAGGTAATTTCCATTCTGTAGTTAAATCCTATTTAGATTGTTTCCTTCATGTGTGTCATTTCTGTTTTTAAGATAATATGCTTGTAAGCTTTGTTGAAGGATGCTAAGGTATCCTTTGGCCAGCTGACAGACATCAAGGAGCTCCTCTAATGTTCCTTGTACGGGGGACATCCTAGATGCCCTTGGGATGCCCACTTATGGATGTGGGATTAGGGGAGGATGAGGGATCTTTTACTATTGTTATGGAGAAACCAATTGTATAAAGTCTTAGGGGTTTTTATTGTTGAAAGGTAGCTCCCTCTCTTAATTAGTAGAGATTTTTTGTCTAATAGACAATTGCTAAATATAAGTTGTCTTGAAAGGGAAAAACTAAAATATCAACTACTGACTGCTATTAGTATTAGATTCGTGCAAGTATCTAGTTATGAATTATTGGGCCCAAAGCTGAGTTGTCCCCTTACTTTGTTGCACGAGGCTTGTGAAAGATGGCACCTTTTTCTTATTTGATTCTTCAGAGTTTCTGACTTGAAAATTCAGCTTCTTATGTCCTCTTTAGGCACTTAATAAAAACATTCCGCTAGTTGAAGTTTTCAATCAAAGTCTTATTTCTGATATTAAATGCCATTATAGGTAACAGTCCATCATACGAAGGCTCAAAGAGAATGTACATGTACTACATATCACGTGTTGGTTCAAAGAAAAAATATTCATATAACTTGAGTTTGTGACTGGTTTATGCTTAAGCATAAACATAGGAATTTTCATATCTGCCATTTATTCTTCAACATAAAAGTGATTGACCAAACAAGTTTAAAAATTAAAAAAGAATGACCACATCTGTTTAGTTGTGTGTCGCCTAGTGGGAATATCAGGATCTTTGTTCTCATGTTGTCTTTGACATCTGCATTCGACATAATCAGAAAAATTAGCATTATCATCTGGTCTGGGAATAATATGCTAGGAACAAAATGTTAGATATATCTCACTAAAATACATTGTCTGTGCTTTACTTTTTCAAGAGCACTCATTGCCAGTTCATAGCTGCAACCATAGTTGCCTGTCACAAAACAATGCCAATTATGTGCTATATATCAATGAATATTTTTTTCATTTGACTTGAGCTTTCTGATTTTTGCTACTCTTTTCCCTGAAATGCACATTAAGAACTTGTTGATGATTGAAGCATCTCAACTTTAAAAGTCGAGAAAATGTGACCTAATTTTGCTTTGTAGGTTGATGTTGTCCATCTATTAGCAGCACGTGAACAGGAGCTCCGTGCATTGTCTGCTGAGGTAAGTGCAATTTTAGTTGAGAACTTTTTTATTTTGGTCACTTCTAATAAGAAATACTTTCAGGTTTCAATAGTTTTATTAAATACATTATCCATTGCCACTTTTACATGGGGATGAATATTGAAAAGTGTGCAAGTAATATTAACTGTTTGATTAAGGTTGGCTGGTTTGGTGTACAGTTCTCTTAGACTCTTGTAGATACAACTGCATAGAAGAGTATTGTCTTCCCCAAAAGTTACAATATGACAAGTAAAGAATATTGATATACAAAAAAGAAACCATTTTAATGAATTATAGTGAAACACATATTTTGCTAGTTCAATGCTATTTGATATGATTTTGTAGCTCGTTTGTTGATGTAATTGAATTAAGCTTCTGTCAGACTGTATGACTTTTAATTTTATCAGTATATATATGATGATCTGATATGTACCTTTTGTTCTGCTGATATAGATTCAACAAGGATTTGATTCCAATTATAATCTGCAATTCAAATGTTTGATCTCCTTTATACAAAGGTTCGATCTGATGTATGATCTTCTATATGTTAACTGTCACTACAAATGTCTTTGCTTGATAAGAACGATCTGATATACAAGTAATGTATCACGATGACTATGGAGGTAATCGGTCTGCAGTAGCAAGAAGTATAGAACTGTATGTTTATTCTTTATTCGATTTGAAGGATAAGTATATCATTTATTGATTTCAATGATTACCTTCCTTCATTGATCTTGCATATATAATATAATCAAGGGTTGCAATGATCGGTTAGGATGATGGGGACACAACCCAAGAACAAAATGGACACAACAGAAAAGGGGAAATTGTATTAATTGAGAAAATAAGCTAGTACAATAGTACAGAGAAAATAAACTTCAAAACATGCCCTAAGGGCTTACAATAGCATAAATCTGGAGATAATTTCTCCTTTCAGTACCTCCTCTCAAACTCCACTCCGAACTGCATTTTACAATGCCAAAAATCTCCTTAAATAGACCCTGGAGGGTTAAGGACTAGGAGTACATTCTAGAAAGTGCTAGTAGGCATCCACCGACCAAATAGAAGGTTCCGGAAGCTGCGGTAGAAGTCGGTGCAAATCTAGAAGAATCCAGAAACGGTAACCGAACTTCCGGGAGGCATAACTTTTGAACCGTAGCTCCGATTGACGAACCGTTTACATTTTCGGAAAGCTCTCGAAGCACTCTATAGCCCTATGGACCATCTTCGCTCGTCCCCCATTTTTCGGCCCTTTTCGAGGTCATTTAATGCCCCTAACCTGACTTTGAAGCATTCTTAGGAGGTCTCCAAAATTCGAAAAACTGCAATAACTTTCAAACCATGGGCCCTTTTGACCTGATTCTTTTTCTGGAATGCTCTAAATCACAATTACATTCATCTGGCCAATTCACACCTTTTAGGTCACCAAAATGATGGCCAAATTGCATGCTCCTATTTTTTCGGGATTTTCTAGCACACTGAGAGTTGAACTGTGAGAGTTGGAACCTTTATTTGACCCAAATGGGTATCCAAAAATGAAAACACATGAAACAGAAACTAAGTCTAAGTACATTTTTTGGGTGACACAGGATTGCCCTTATACCTCTGGATGCTCCTGCATCAGACACCCAGGGTAGATTGAAAAGTGACCCTGTCACTTTATGGATGGTAGAGGAAATCCCAAATGGGAAACCTTAGTTGCTGAAATCCAAGTTGAGTCCTCGATCGGCCGTCCTTTCCATTTGACCAAATACTCTTCATACTGCTTGTTTCTGGTACTCCTACTCACACGATGATCTAGAATGTCTTCTATCTCCTCCTTCTTAGATGCAGGAATTGGACATGGCTCTAACACCAGCTCCTCATCTGCACCATCATCATGATACTCTGTTAAATTTGCAATGTTGAAAATGGGAGAAATGTGAATACCATTTGGCAACTCCACCTCATATGCATTTCCTGAGTCATGTTTCTTCAAAATTTTGCAGGGGCCAAATTTCTTCATTTTTAGCTTGTTGTAAGTACCGGCTGGAAAGCTTTCTTTTCATAAGTGCACCATGACTAAATCTCCTACTTGGAATTCCTTATGTCTTCTCCTTTGATCAGCTCTAGCTTTATACTCTTGATTCATCTTGGTAATGTGTGCTTGAACCTCCTCATGTAGACGCTTGATATGTTCAGCAAATTCCTCAGCTTCAGCACTTGTCCTCTCCCCTTGTTCTATCTTCCTCAGCTCTGGTGTAGTCCTTGGGCTACTCTCATATACAATTTGGAATGGTGATTTTCCAGTACTCCTATTTATAGAGTTATTGTAAGCAAACTCTGCTTGTGGTAGAATCAAATCCCATCCCTTGGGCTTATCCCCAACTAAACATCTCAGCAAATTGCCTAGACTTCTGTTTACCACTTCTGTTTGGCCATCAGTCTGCGGGTGATGCGTGGAACTGAATTTTAGGTCTGTTCTCAACTTCTTCCACAATGTCCTCCAGAAATATCCCACAAATTTAGTATCTCTGTCAGAAACTATACTCCTTGGGAGACCATGTAGTCTCACCACCTCTCTGAAGAACAAGTCTGCAATATGGACAGCATCATGAGTTTTGTGGCATGGAATGAAATGTGCCATTTTGGAGAACCTATCAACCACCACAAATACTGCGTCATTACCCCTTTGTGTCCTCGGTAATCCAAGAACAAAATTCATACTTATGTCCTCCCATGGCCTTGATGGAACAGGCAATGGCTGATATAGGCCAGTATTGTGACTAATAGAGTAACAAACAAAGATCACAATTGTATGGATAGAGGTTTAATGTTCAAGTGACATGCAGTTAAGGACATGTTCTACATCGTGTCCTGATAATGAGGTTAAGTGTACATAAAGAAAGTCAAATATATGAAAAAGTTATGGTTGAATTATAGAGACAAAGTACCTAATAAGAATTTTTTGATGATTGGATTATATCTCCTAACAGAGATAGAATCATGATGTGTGAAGTTATATAGTGACAACAGATAGTGTGATGATGGCATCAACAAGTATGGAAGTTTTGGATTCCCACGTGTGATAAGTTGTAAAGACCATGAGCCAAAAGTGTTATGTGATTGTCAAATAATTAATTATCTTAGTGTGTTCCTATTATAATTAATTGGAAAAGCCTCAATGTTGACTCAAGGAATAATTTTGAGGACATGGTATAAAGGAATTTTTTTTCCTTGTTTAAGAAGAGTATCATTGCGATAGAAGAGTGCAAACAAGAGCAGAGTGTTTGGTAAATGTGAGTAAGCAATCCAAGGGCTTATTGGATGTGAAGTTGTTAATTTGGTATCAAGTTCAAAAGGAGTATAAGTCTTGTTGAAAGGACAAAAGAAGGAAAAGGAAAAGTATAGTTCAATTCTATTATTCTTCAAGGAATAATATATAGATCATTTGGGTAGTGGGTTTATCGGTCCTTCCCATGAAGCTGTTTGGATAGTGGATCCATCTTCCTTCTACAACTCCTAATAGGGTTGGCACAAGTCCTAACAAGGTTAAAATCTCCTAATAGGGATTCAAAGTATCCTAATAGGGACTGATATGTACAGAGTGTATTTTTAATAGACTCCTAACAGGATCTCTCTTCTAATAAAGAATATTTATATTAGTACATCATTTTGTGTGTACCATTCCCATCGGGGTTTTCCCTCTAATCAAGGGGTTCCCTAGTTAACATATCTAGTGTTATTATGTATGAGTATCTTGTTATGCTTTCTAATTATATTTTTCATATGGTTAAGGATTAATAAGGTTGAAAATTGTGATAATAGTTAGATAATTGATTCACCCCCCTATCTTAGTTATATTGGTGGACTTTATATTCTAATAATTGGTATTAGAGCCTTAGATCCTTGAAGAGAGAGCTTAACATCTTTGGGACATCAATGATGAGTCAAATTAGAAAAGAAAGTCCTAAGTCAAATGGAGAAAATTTTGACACCTAGAAGATGGAACTTCTTGGTGAGTTATTTGAATTATGTAAAGAATAGAGCATTGAGTTTCCTAATCCAAAATCCTTCTATTGCATTGAAAAGAATAGAAGCACAAGTAAAGCTAGACCTAGATCTAAAGAAGACAAGAAGATTAAAGAATGTATTGATCTTCTTATGAAAAGAGAGCTAGAAGGTATGAAAAAAATTTATTTGTTGGGCATGTAATGAGTTTGGTCATTTTTTGTCCATATATCCTAAGAGAGTAAGAAAAACTAGAAAGAAGTTTCTTTCTAATGAAGGTGAAGAATTTAAAGTATGGAAAGATTCTTGAACTATTGTGATGATAAAGATAATGAGCTTGAACTGGTTAATAAAGATGAAGTAATAAAAGAGATAAAATTGGTGGCTATTGTTGACAAAAAGGATAACCATGAGAATGTAGAAGTTTTCTTTGAGACTAATAATGAATTGTAGAATGATGTACAAATTCTTGGTAAAAGAGGATAACAAAGGTTTAAACCAAGAGAGGAGAGAAGAGTTGAAATAGAAACTCTCATACCTAATAAGAACCTAACAAACACTAGTACAAAAACAACAATATATGACTAAAAAAAACACTAAAATTTGTATATATGTGACTAAACTTAGTCACATGACTAATAGTAGTTAATATCCAATCATTTATAACACTACTAAATTTACTACTAAGAAATTTTAGTAAGGTATTTGATCATTGATTTTGATCATTGTTTTAGTGGTATCTTTAGTAGTATCTATAGTGGTATATTTAGTATTATATATAGTGGTATATTTAGTAATTGATTTAGTAGTATATTTAGTAGAATATTTAATCATATATTTGGTCACATATTTAGTATATTTAGTCACATGTTTAGTACTATATTTAGTAGCATATCTAGTAGTATATTTGACCAAATATTTAGTAGCATATTTAATAGTGTATTTTGCTATAATAGGGCATGATAGAATTAAACCACCATCCATCTACTTGTAAAGGAGGTGCTCTTCCATTGAGCTAGCACCCTTTAAAAATTTATCATACAATGTGTAATTTATACATTTTCTTGGTTCTTATCTTTTAAGTTCTTGTTATTTAATATATCATCTAGTTATTTATAATTGAGCTTTTGTGTTTCATATATTTAGGTGGAAAAGAAGCAACTGGGAATATTTTAATGAGCTTCCACTACTAGAAATGGAAGGAGTTGCACCTAAATATACTGATCAACATCATCTTGCTATGATTAGGAGCCAAAAGCAAGGCTTAACACCCACAAATGTAATGGCATCCACATAGACAAGATGAGAACTTTGTATATATAAACTACATAAAGGATGTATAAATGTAAATATTATATTGGTTTCTACATGGTAGTTAATGATAGATATTGTGAAGATGGGAGAACATTGTAAGAGCATTAGTATATGAACTATATTGGACTAAAATTTTGTGTTCTTGCATAGATAAAGATGAAGAAAATGGTATTTGAGGTGACAACATGGAT
This sequence comes from Cupressus sempervirens, assembly GCA_028749045.1. Lineage (NCBI taxonomy): Eukaryota > Viridiplantae > Streptophyta > Pinopsida > Cupressales > Cupressaceae > Cupressus > Cupressus sempervirens. Next base: position 602,769,638 of record CM053784.1, on the reverse strand, counting down.
ACAAATAATGAAAAGGATGTTTATGGGTGCTAGTAGGAAGGGCTTTAACTTTAACTTTATTCACAATAAAATTGTATTCTGTAAATCAAAATAGAGTTGCATATATTCATTGCATGAGTCATAACAATTCTTGCATTATAGCTACAAGTTTATAGAATAGTTATTAGCATTAAAAATATGACAAAATCATGTAAATGGGATTACCTTGCTTGCACTATTGTATTGACTGTATTATGTTCTTGTGGGCTCAAGTTACTATATTTAGTGTCAACACTTTTTGTTACCTATAAACATTTAACTTGCATTAGATCAAGTTGAGGATGGGTACAAGCATAAACAATAAGGACAATGTGTGTTATGTATGTCACATATAATTCAAGAATTCTAGTAAGTAAATGCTTTTTATCCATCGAAATAACATCACAGAGAACTTCATCATGGTAACACCCAATTTTGAATTTCACTAAACATTGTTCACTTACCAGGACCTTATGATCATCTTTTACCCAAGCAATCCGATAGGGCTGGGGATGTTTCTCTCTCTTGAGCTTCAGCTTAGAGACCATCTCTTCTGATACCAAGTTATCAGTGCTACCACCATCAATGATCACGTCACAACATTTATCCTCACACTTGCATCTGGTACGGAACAAACTCCTCCGTTGTCCTGGTTCAATCTCACCACTTAGTAGGACTCTTTCATTTACCAAGGTCTCTCCTCTTTCTGCATCCTCTGAATGTGATGATTGTGCATCCTCATCCACATGAGCAACCCCAGCTTGGCCCTTAGCTCTCCTATCTGTCCTTCCTTGTCGTTGAGGGCATTCAAAGGCACGATGACCTTCTTCATTGCAATGGAAACAGGTACCACGGAAGCCTCCTCTTCCTTGTCCACGTCCTCTACCTCTTCCTCTCTGATTTCCAAAGTCTTGATCATGGGAGCGGTTGAAACTCTCATTCCTCTGGTTCCTGCTAGTACCCACATCTTCATTTATCTTTTGGGTTTCATTGCGGCCTCCAGATGATCTACCGCTTCCCCTTCCTCCTTGACCGCACCCTCTTTGTCTTCCTTCAAACCTTTTATTCAGCTTCTCTTCAACTCGTAGGGAAAACTGGTATGCCTCTTCAACGCTGGTCATTCTTACCAGACTTAATTCCTCCTAGATGCTAGGTCGCAACCCACTGATGTAACGAGCAACCTTCTCCTTATTTGCTTCTGCATGTCCCACTCTAATCAAGAGTCGGTAAAATTCCTCTGTATATTCTTGGATTGATCTTCCTGCTTGCTTTAACCCGTGCATCTTCTTAAACAAATCAAGCTCATAGTCCACAGGAATGAACTGCTTCTTCAATTTGTCCACCATGCGATCCCATCTTGTGATCTTCTCCTTTCCTCTTCTGTTTCTTTCCAATTGGACCTCTTGCCACCAGATTTAGGCATGGCCTTTCAATTTGACCTTTGCAAACTTAACCCTATCTGGGTCCTTGATATCCTCATACTCAAAGTATTCTTCCAGTTCATTGATCCAATCGATCAACTCATCAGGTTTCAGATTTCTTGAAAATACACCCACTTCAATTGTGGGTCTTTTCCCAAACTTGGTAATGGCCCTAAAAAGCGTTTCCTCTGCATGATTCAGAACTTCCCCATCAAATTCCCCTTCTGGTCCCATTACTTCTTCTTCATTGTCATCCTCACTGTCGTCACCTGCGGCAACATTTGCTCCTCTACGGAGCTCCTCTTGCAATGCCTGTACTTGCCTTTGGAGGGCTCTAACCTCCTCAGGATTAATAGCTCTGGCCCTTCCACCACGCTCTCTTCGTGGAGGCATCTTCTAACTCGAACCCACAACCACACAGTCCTGGTGCAAACTGCCTCATAGTCGGCGCTTTGTCTACACACTCAAGAAAACCAGCTCTGATACCACTTGATGGGGACACAACCCAAAAACAAAATGGAAACAACAAAAAAGGGGAAATTGTATTAACTGAGAAAATAAGCTAGTACAATAGTACAGAGAAAATAAACTTCAAAACATGCCCTAAGGGCTTACAATAGCATAAATCTGGAGATAATTTCTCCTTTTAGTACCTCCTCTCAAACTCCACTCCGAACTGCCTTTTACAATGCCAGAAATCTCCTTAAATAGACCCCGGAGGGTTAAGGACTAGGAGTACATTCTAGAAAGTGGTAGTAGGCATCCACCGACCAAATAGAAAGTTCCGGAAGCTGCAGTAGAAGTCGGCGCAAATCTAGAAGAATCCAAAAACGGTAACCGAACTTCCGGGAGGCATAACTTTTGAACCGTAGCTCCGATTGACGAACCGTTTACATTTTCGGAAAGCTCTCGAAGCGCTCTATAGCCCTATGGACCAGCTTCGCTCGTCCCCTATTTTTCGGCCCTTTTTGAGGTCATTTAATGCCCCTAACCTGACTTTGAAGCATTCTTAGGAGGTCTCCAAAATCCAAAAAATTGCAATAACTTTCAAACTGTGGGGCCTTTTGACCTGATTCTTTTTCTGGAATGCTCTAAATCACAATTACATTCATTTGGCCAATTCACACCTTCTAGGTCACCAAAATGATGGCCAAATTGCATGCTCCTATTTTTTCGGGATTTTCTAGCACACTAATAGTTGAACTGTGAGAGTTGGAACCTTTATTTGACCCAAATGGGTATCAAAAAATGAAAACACATGAAACAGAAACTAAGTCTAAGTACATTTTTTGGGTGACACAGGATTGCCCTTATACCTCTGGATGCTCCTGCATCATAGGATCTTTCAACTCCAAGAGGCACGATTTGTCATAGTTAGTATTCACTGTCACTGGTAGATATTGTGTAGCTGATGGGTTGACGTCGTCAGTAGATAGTATAGCCGACGGGTTGATGTCATCGGTAAATATTGTGTAGCCGACGGGTTGATGTCGTTGGTAAATATTGTGTAGTTGACGGACTGATGTCGTCGATAATTGTTATGTAGCCGACGTGCCCCTTCAGGAAGGTTCTTTGGTATGGTATATGTACAACTTTGGATTATCAGTGTAATCATGATTGAAAGCATTATGTAATCTCTTCGACATATATGCGAATAATAAAAAGAGTACTGCTGTTACATGTTCTTGTTCATTGTCTGTATGCATTAATCTATTTACCCATTATCAGTCCTGGGAAGTGTGACTAGTTGATGAAACCTGGAGCTGCTGCAGGCATAATGTGCCAGAGGTGGAAAGATCAATGGAGCAAGCCTTTTGAGAGGGGTGATACACTTTGATGCACTTGGAGTAGGTGTTGGGTGTGAAGCTATCTTGGCGGATGCATAGAGAGCTCGGGAGGAGCTGAACATCTAGTTGAAGGCAGTATAGCGACACTTGGCTCAAGGTACCCAGGAAGTGGAAGCAGAGAAAGCGGCACGGGTGGCTATCAAGGTCAGCTTGACTAAGGAGACAATATTGTGTTAGCAGAGGCTACAGATGCAACGTAGTTTGGAGACCAGTTTGGTGCAGGCACGGGACGTATGTGAAAGTGGTGTGACAGAAACAGATTTGTCTTGTTGTAGTTAGTCAGTTAATGTATTCCGTTTTGTTAATCTGTCTCAGATATTTTGTAATTCTTGTCTGGAGACGACTTTTTTCTTTTGGGGGGGATGATGTTGTCGGTAGATATTGTGTAGCCGACGGGTTAATGTCATTGGTAGATATTGTGTAGCTGACGGGTTGATGTTCTCGGTAAATATTGTGTAGCCAAAAGGTTGATGTTGTCAGTAAATATTGTGTAGCCGACGGGTTGATGTTGTCGGTAATTGTTATGTAGCCGACTGGCCCCTTCGAGAAGGTTCTTCAGAATGGTATATGTACAACTTTGGATTATCAGTGTAATCATGATTGAAAGCATTATGTAATCTCTTCGGCATATATGCGAATAATAAAAGTATTGTTGTTACATGTTCTTGTTTATAGTGTATATGCATCCATCTATTTACCCATAGGGTAAACATTCACTAACATAAGGACTTGATTAGCTAGTGAATACTATCTTTGTCATCAGTGATTTAAGACAATACATACCCGATTTGAATATATATATATATATATATTCAAATCGGGTATGTATATATATATATATAGATGCAAGGAATTCACCTTAGTTAGAATGATAGAACAGGTTCAAGATTAGGGGAATGCTCATCGGGTGTGAGATGATATGCACATGAATGGAATAATATATGTACAGTTGCAGTCTCTAGTGATCTGACCCATGTTACTCATCAAAACTCCCTCTTAGCTAGGGAAGATAACTATTTAGATATCACCATACTTGTGATATCAAGGAGTATATTAAACATCAAGTCACATGACATTCATATATCTTGATTATGGTATGTGCATTGACATCATGTCGCATGATTTCTACCATAACATATCATGGTGTCCCATCATGATCATCTCATGAGGAACATAATGATTTGAAAAACATCACGTCTCATGATATCTATCAAAATGTTTCAAGAGATTCTACCATCATGACCTACATAGCGATATCATGTCACATGATATCCATCATGATCGGAAACATTGTAATGTCGTCACCTCATAATGTTTTGTACAAGTAAACATTATCAGAAAGATCGTCATCTTAATGTAATGTATACAGGAAGAGGGCCCATAAGTCATAGAGTCACACATATGGCAAAAGAGTTTACACATTAAACATTTTTTTTATATATATAATTTTATAAATGAAATAATTTTAGAGACAGAGTCTCGATTACATTTCAATCATACTAGGTTTCTTTCTGAAGTGCTCCACCTAAGTCTAGAAAGAGGCTTGGTGAGAATGTCTGCAGTTTGATCACTAGCGTTAATATACTCTAACTGAATGGCTTCCCTCTCTACCATATCTCTGACATAGTGAAAAGGAATTTCAATATGCTTGGATCGATCATGGAATACTGGATTTTCTAATAGCTTGATACAACTTTGATTATCACATAGAATAGTAGTAGGCAATAGAGGTTTTCCAAATAGTCCCACAATCAGCTTCCTAAGCCATATAGCTTATCTAACTCCCAAAGCAGCTGCAATATATTCTTCTTGTTTACCGTATGGACTAATTAAGAAACACACACAGACAAAGAATGCGAACATGAACACAACAAAACTCTTCTTATTATTCGTATATGCCCACAGTACATTATACTTCGATGGATAGATATGATCTGATATGATAAGATATGATGATCTACAATGCTTTCCGAAGGGGTTATAAATACTTTCCGAGGAACCTTCCCGAAGGTATCTGTCGGCCAAATACATTATGTTCGCTACAAACTATTTACCTGTTGGCTACATAACAAGAACTTTCTCGAAGGGACCCGTCGGCTGATACACAATTTCCTTTCCGAAGGGACCCGTCGGCTGATACACAATTTTCTTTCCGAAGGAACCCATCGGCCAATACACAGTTTCCTTTCCGAAGGGACCCGTCGGCCGATACACAATTTCTACTGACGACATCATCCCCCCCAAAAAGAAAAGTCATCTCCTGACGACTATTACAAAATCTCTGAGACAAATCAACAACCAAAATACATTGACTGACTAATTGGTCTTCAACACTATCACCTTAGCCAATCTGACATCTGACCCTGATAGCCACCTTTGCCACTTTCTGCCTTCCAATTCCGAGTACACTGAATCAAGTGTCGCTGCACTGCCTCCAACTGGATGATCAGCTCCTCCCAAGCTCTCTACGCATCCACCAAGACAGCCTCACGGCCAACCCTACTCTTAGTGCCTCTGATACACAGACACTCCATGCCTGCCGCAACTCCAAGTCTTTTCAACTGGTCAGACTCCCACGACTGATATCCGCAACGACTGGGGGTCCAGGGGGCAGCGCCACTCGCCGCCAAGACCAAATTAGCACTTTGCAACCCACACAGGAATGCACGGAACACACCATTTCTGTCATTTTCTGCCGATTCTACACTCTTTCTGGCTATCGCTGATGCTTCCCCTTCCCTATGGCATCATCTGATACTCATTCTGAGCAACTTTATTCTGTCGTCATTCTTTTTTTTTAGAAAACCTCCTGTCACCCTTCTGTGATGAAATCCGTCTGAAGGCGTCTTCACTATTTCAATCTTCTGGAAAAGCCGTACTGCAATATCCCACCAAGTCTTCAAAATCCGTACGATGAAAAATAACAAAATTGGGCTCCAAATGCCGTACGTTAATCTTTTGGGGCTTGTCTTAAAACCGTACGGTGGTCCCAGTGCTAGAAAATGCAACTTTAAAAAACCGTACAGTGCAAGGAAAAGCCGTACCACAGGAAAACCGTACAGCAACTTTCAGGATGGAAACCGTATGTTGTCTTAAAACCGTACTACAAATATGGAATCAGTACATTCTTAAAAAAATCGTACTACAACATGAAATCCGTACGTTCTTAAAGAATCGTACTACAACGTGAAATTCGCACATTCTTAAAAGACCGTACTACAACATGAAATCCATACATTCTTAAAAAACCGTACTACAACATTAAATCCGTACATTCTTAAAAAATCGTACTGCAATTTGAATTGTCTGGAAAACCGTACGCCCTCCTTCAGATATGAAAAAAACCGTACTTCCTTTTCCCTTCAGACGAAAACCTCGTACGGTGCTGTCTCCTGCAAATATGGAACCGTATGGTACTTTCCAGAACTCGTACAGTGCTTCCCAGAAACCGTACGGTGCTTTACTTCACTTCTTTTCTTCTTCTTTTTTTTTAAATTTAATTTTTTGAACAACTATGTACAATATTTACATATGTACAGTACTTACAGTCTTCTTCTCTCAGTTGTTCGTCCATGGAGGTGTGTTACTTCTTTCATGGCAGACATTCAACTTCGACCTATTCACTATGTCGGCAACTTCCTTTCTGTCTAGCATCCATTGTTTTACTGCTCCATTATCACCCACTTCCCGAATTTGATATGGTCCGACCCACTTAACTTTGAACTTGCTTGGGTTGATCTCATTCCGTCCATCATACCTCAACGCCAATTGTCCTGGTTGAAACCTGCTATGCCTGTTTTGTGTCATCTCCATATCACCTAGTTTGTTCCCGAAGCTCCGTACCATGGACCCCGTCAGCTGCCCCTTCTGTCCGTCAATAACACTTTCACTCTGTACTGCTACAACTTTTATTGAAACCTTCCTCTTTGTTGCCTGTGCAGACCGTATCGTGTGTCTTCCTTGCCGTCGGTACCTTTTTGCTATATCTGTGGTTTGACATAATACTTTCTTCCTGCGCAGTCGTACAGTAGAATCTTTCCTTCTTTGGGGTTCGTACTGTATGTTCTGTCCTTCAGCTTCAGTCATATCCGCGTTTCCTTCTTCGGCTTCTCTGTGTTGCTTCGAACATTCATTTCTTCCTTTAGCTTCTCCATGTTCCTTTAGACATTCATTTCCTCCGTCGGCTTCTCTGTGTTTCTTCGGACAGTCATTTCCTCCTTTGGCTTCTCTGTGTTCCTTCGGACATTCATTTCCTTCTTCTTTCTTACCTTCGTCGATCCTTAGCATATTACAACATGGAAAGAGCTCGTAATCCTCTATCTGCCAGCGGTAAAGACCATTTACTGAATCCAGATCGTCATCTCCTTCCAATCGTAGGACTCCCTCTTGATCGGGTTCCATAATCTGCCTCTCATCGTCTTCTCCTTCAGAATCCGATGATAGAGCTTCTTCTCCAACCATCTGAGTGTGCAGATCGATGACATACTTTCGGCCTTTGCTTTCGAGTGATAAAGTATTTTTCTTCCAATCGTGCTTTGCCTTGGCTTGTATCAGCCACCCCCGGCCTAGAATGGCATCATATCCTCTCCGCTTCAGTGGGATTACGACAAAGTCCAACAGGAATGGATGTGTTCCAATCATCACTGGTTGTGCTATCAGGACTCCCAATGGCTTGATTCCATGTTGATCAACCGTTAGCAACTGGAATGTAGGCGGCCATAATGTCAGCTGTCCCAATTTTTTCCAAGTGTCTTCAGGCAACAGATTGACATCGGACCCTTCGTCCACAATTGTTTCCGTGAATACAGTCCCGAGAATTCCCATTTCAATGACTGCCGGATAGCGTCCGGATGAAAGAGCTAACAACATCGGATCTTCTGCACTTGCGCCACTCTCTTTCTCCTTTTTGTCCACTGTACTTGCTCCACTTTCTTGCTCCCTTCCATGTTCTCCTGGTAGTTTAGTAGCGGGAACGATGTTTGTGAGTGCCGATCGGAGCTGAGGCATAGTGAGCAACAGATCACTTATCCTGACGGGTATCTCGGCTTGCAAAATTTGCCATACAATGTTCTATTCTACGCAGTTCCGTACGAAAGTACTTGGCGTGTCCTTCAGTCGTGCCGTTTCTGCCTGTGTTGCTTTTTGGATCTCTACCCGTGCTTCCTCCAGTCTCTTCTTTTCTTCCACCGGGTCAGGGTACACTTTCGCTTGCTGCCGTGTGATGGCCAAAACCTCTTCTTCGTCCGTCCCAACGGTGATCAAGTTTACTCCCGACTTCGGACACCTAGCATCTTCATGATCACCAGGTCCACACCATCTGCATAACAACTTCGGTGTGTTCACCGTTGTACACTCTCGGGCGAAGTGACCCCACAGATTGCATGCGCGGCATTGAACAATCAGTCGACCATTCACATCATACTGAATTCGACTCCTTCCGCCTGTATTGTTGTTGCTGCTATTGTTGTTATTTTGACCGTGCCGGTTGTTTCTGTATCTGCCTGATGTGGCTCCTTCCGTACTGGTGTTCCCGTTCGCTCCTGATGGGGATGCCTCCTGTGTCAGGAACACTTGCTGCGGTGTCCTTGTTTTTAAATTGAAAGGGCATTCCTTTACCGAGTGTCCCAGGATCTGGCAGATTTCACAAAATTGATCTTTCGGGTAGGATCCCTTCGTATGGCCTTCTTTCTTACACTCCGTGCACCATAGGTCATTACCCTTAGTCTCCTTGTTCATGTTTTTGAATTCTTTCATCATCCGCATCATGTCCTTCTGGAGGGCACGAACCTTCTTGTTGCTTCCCTCATCATCGTCGCTGCTACCTTTCCCTGAAGGGTCATCGTCATCTGAATCAGACGAGCTGTTCTTCTTCTTCTTCTTTGTCTTCTGGTCACTTTCGAGGTTCATTGCCCGATTGTACGCTTCAATGTATGTCGATGGTGGCACGATCTTCATCTTTTTCCGCAGCTTCGGGTGAAGGCCTTCAATGAACCATCTTTTCTGTAACCCATCAGCTGACTTATTCTCCATCTTATTGATCAAGTCCTTCAATTTCCTTGCGAACACTCGGACTGTTTCATTCTTCCCCTATTTAGTATTGAATATCTCCGCTAAAATTTCATTATCATCGCGTAGGAGTTGAAATTCAGTGATGAACTCCTTTTTAATGTTATCCCAACTATTTAACTTTTGTGGATCGGTATCGGTAAACCAATCAATTGCAACACCCCGGAGGGTTGCCGGAAATTGCCTTATCCATTGATTTGTATCCGTTATGCCATTAGCTCTCCAAATAGTTTCACAGGTTTTATGATGTCGAATGGGATCAGCTGCTTCATCACCATCGAATTTAGGCAATTTTTCCTTCGGACTTGCCATTATCACTGTATGTCGAGGGTTTTGTTGTGTACCTGCACTGTTTTGCACTCGCATTGTTTTGAGCACCCGTGCTGTTCTGAGCTCCCGCGCTGTTTTGAACACTCGCGCTGTTCTGCACACCTGCGCGGTTTCCAACACCCGTGCTGTTTCCAACACCCGCGCTGTTCTGCACACCCGCGTTGTTTCGCACACCCGCGCTGTTTTCGGCTTCCGCGCTGTTTTCAACACCCGCGCTGTTTTGGACTTCCGCGCTATTTGGTGAAAAAGAGGGTTCGTTAACCGAAGTTGTTCGTCCCGGAAGTATATCTCGGATGAAGAGGTCACTCCACGCTCGTGCTCCTTCGGCACTCCGAGCCGTGCGAGTCGATCCCCTTCCGTCAGGATTCTCTTCCCGTGGCGTATGCAGGTTCAGAATCTCCTCCCTCGCTTCTTCCACTAAATCAAGCCGTTGTCTAGTCTCCTTCAACAATCCTTCCGCGCTCTTGTTTCCGTCGGGAATCTTCTGAAATCTCCTTCGACGCTCTATTTGTTGAGCCAAAATTAAATTTTCCTGCGCAACGCGTATGTCATCTTTTTCCTTCAGCTTACTCTTATCTTTGTTCAACTGATTCGACATTTAATTCATATCCGCCTGCCTGCGTACCAGGTCCATCGAGCAACGGTGCCAAATGTTTACTGTATAGACTAATTAAGAAACGCACATAGACAAAGAATGCGAACATGAACACAACAAAACTCTTATTATTATTCGCATATGCCCACAGTACATTATACTTCGATGGATAGATATGATCTGATATGATAAGATATGATGATCTACAATGCTTTCCGAAGGGGTTATAAATACTTTCCGAGGAACCTTCCCGAAGGTATCCGTCGGCCAAATACATTATGTTCGCTACAAATTATTTACCTGTTGGCTACATAACAAGAACTTTCTCGAAGGGACACGTCGGCTGATACACAATTTCCTTTCCGAAGGGACCCGTCGGCTGATACACAATTTCCTTTCCGAAGGAACCATCGGCCGATACACAGTTTCCTTTCCGAAGGGACCCGTCGGCCGATACACAATTTCTACCGACGACACTTCTTCAATAGAGCTTTGTGTAATAGAGGATTCTTTTCTGCTAGTCCAAAAGATCATAGCAGATCCTAGACTAAAACAATACGCGAATGTACTCTTCCGATCTGCCACACTGCCAGCCCAGTCTGAATCTGTGAATCCATATAGATCAAGATCAATCTTCTTGTATTTAAGGCCATATCCAATAGTACCCTGTAGGTATCTCAAAATATGTTTAGCAGCAACAAGATGTATTTCACGAGGCTTACACATGAACTGACTTAAAGCATTTACTGCGTAGCATATGTTAGGTCGAGTGTTAACCAAATACATAAGTGATCCAATAATCTGTCTATAGAGTGTAGGATCTGCAAATTTGGATTTTGATGTAGATTCTTTTAATTTGTGCAAGTTAGTCTTCATCGGAGTGGACATAGGTCTACAATTCAACATTCCAAATCTTTATAGTATATCAACAGTGTATTTTCCTTGATTTAGAAAGATACCATCAGGTTTCTGCCATACTTCCAATCCTAGTAAATAGTGTAGAATTCCAAAATCTTTCATTTCAAATTCTAAAGTTAAATCTCTTTTGCATTACGCAATAAGGTGATCTCTTGTAATTAATAGGTCATCGACATAAAGAATTTAAATTAGCATATCACCATTAATACATTTAAAGTAGAGATTTGGATCAGCAACATTCTTTGAGAATTTTTATCTCATGAGGTATTTGTCAGTTCTTTGATACCAGGCTCGAGGAGCTTGTTTAAGTCCATATAGAGCCTTCTTTAATTTGCATACATGAGTTTCTCTATTATGAACTATAAATCCTTCAGGTTGGTCCAGATAGACTTCTTGTTCTAGATAGACTTCTCATTCTGGCTTTGCTGGAAAGACAATGCTTCAGGCATCATTTCCAGGACATTTTGTCCAAGTTATCCCTTTTGGACTCCTTGGTTTGTCCAACAGTTATCTATGACTTGGTTGTTTGGGGGCCTTCTCTTATTGCTTCTGATTGGGCTTCTATTGAGCGGGTTCAAATATTGATGTTGCGGCGTATCATAAGATGTCATAGACTCACCCCTCACAGCATTGTCTTAGCCAAGTTTGGAGCTCATCCTCTCAAACTTGCCGCTATTTTTGACTTGATCTGGTTTCTTCATCGGATTCGTGGTTTTACAGAGTTGAGTATTGATCAGCACAGATACTCTCATCTGGCGTATTGTTCCTTTGTTGAGATTATGCGATCGGACACCTCTATTAGATCTCGTTGTTGGTATGCCCAAGCCACCTCTTTGTTGGGTTTGATTGGTATTGATATTGATCATCTTCCTCCTTACCAGTTCTCACTTGACGCTCTTGCTCATCTTCTCCCCTCACGTCAAGAGTTGAACGAGCATGTCAGTTAGGATATTTATAGACGATACATTACCACTACCTTTATGAATCCCTCAGGAGGTCTGCGGCCTAGGATGGCCTTCTATGCTAAGCATTTTCTTGAGATTCAGGATGGTATTATTGTTTGCCCTGCTTATCTATATCGGCACTGGAATCATGCCTTACGATTTTTTTTAGGCTCATTCAGAGTCGGTTCTCACCACCTCAGGGCTCGGACTGATCACCATATGGATCGGGCTAATCGAATATGTCAGCTGTGTACTTTGGCAGAGGTTGAGATTGAGATCCACTTTATTTTTCGATGTCCTCTTTACTATGAGATCAGAGGGAGGTTTTATTGCCTTTTCAGAGACTGTTCTTCTCTTTTGATGTTCTTCGTATATATTGATCAGCAGTGTCTTGCACTTTATCTTCAGGAGGCCATCCACCTTCATGAGACTACCCTGCAGTCTTTTATACCTCAAGGGTGTACTTTAGATCAGCTCATTACTGCCTTTTTCTCTCCCTTGTGTCCTCCACGGGGTTTGAAAAGGCCTTCTAGTACTTCTCAATCTAGATTAGTTAGACAATGTACCAGTCTCTCTAGGTAGTGACAGTCCTACAACAGTTCTACACAGCATTCTAAGACTTTGGACCATTCACGGGTTTACCCCTCTATTACTGATTTCTTTGTGACAAGGAAGGACCCTTAGTGCCTTACCTTGTCTTCTTTCTTGTTTTGTCTCTTGTTTTTGTTTCTTCTCAGTCACCATTTGGTGCTTTTGCTTGACTGGCTCTTCAGTTTGTATGCTCAGTCCCATAAACCTTGTTGGTTTCTCGTGGACATTAATAAATTATCTTATCTATTGTTCCATTTAGAAATACAATCTTAACATCCATTTGGTGAACCTTCCGACCATACCTAGGATGATTGACCATCCCCAATTTTTTCCATGCAAGAAAAAAGAACAAAAAAAAAAAAAAAAAAAACTTTGCTTCCTACATGTTGGTACGGGCAAAATAGGAGCTATAGTCTGTTTCATTTTTCTATATTTTGTTTTCTATGTTGAACTTGAATATGATGATGATACATTGATACTTCATAGCAGCCTTGTAGCCTTTGGGCATATTTAAATTTCCAGATTTTTATGATATTGTTCACTCCTAAACTTATTTTAAATATTTTTGTTCACATATTGATATGCATATTGACAATTAAGTACTGAAATCGGTTAATATTTCCTAGATGGCATTCAAATGGTGTATGTTAAGGTTTTATAATGTTTAAATGACATGCTTTGTGCTTAGTTTGATATGAATGACATGTAATTTGCAATTTTTAGTGTATATTTTAAAATTTCTCTATATATACATAGCTATCCCTATATATGAATAATTGTTGCTTGATCATTGATCAATGTCAAATGTCAACGATAAACATTAAATACTCACTCATTAATCTACCTTCATGATTGTAAAAAAAATGATACATTGAATTACTAAACTGCAAAATGAAATTGCAAACCATAGACAAGTTCATCAAATAAAAGTTTGAAACATAATGATAGATGACAAGTGTATAGTAGTTTATTAATGATCATATTATCAAATGCCCTTCAAGGGTCGAATGGGTCATCATAAAATGAGGGATCAATGGCTTCATCCCCAACTACAATTATATTTAGATTCTCATCATTGGACCCAAACTGTTCCACTACTCCCATATGCTGCTATATCATCATCCTCCTCAGAAAAAGGAGATTAGATGAGTGAAATGTCTTTATTAGGTTCCTTTTAGAGCTACATAAAAATAAATAAATAAAACACTCTTTAAAGTTGTTTTATTTCACATTTTGGACTCTACTACCCCAAGTCCTCCCCGGTTCACCATGGGTTCGCTCTAGCAAGGATTCGAGCGAACCCACAGTCCAAACTAAGGACCTGCTCGGATCTGCAGTGTACCCGGACGTGAATCCAGACCCGTGCAGACCCAGACCCAAATCTGGGCAATACGGAACGAATCCGGCTTCTTCGCTTTTGGTGTGTGCCTCACTCCTCTATGGCTGCCACCTTTAAAAAAAATAAAGCAACGCTCAAAACCTATCAATGGAAGCAAAATGCACCTTGGCAGGTGGTGAGCATGTTATAAACAATAACTTTTTTGGCATATCAGGTTGTGGGGCATGAGCACTCCAGCATTACCTTGAGTGAACTTGGGGTCAAACTGGCACTGCACCCAAAGCCAGATCAGATCCTCAAGGGAAGGACCTAGTAACACAATGTGAAACACTACAAAACGTCTCCAATTCATGGTGGGCAAATAGTATAGCAGTTTGGAATGGAGTTTTCAGATCTGTACAGGTCTGCTATACAACTGGAAATGGAAAATGCATGAACAGCAAGACAACTCATTGGGACACTCTTTCTACAGCATTTTCATCTACTTTGTTCACTGACATTGAGAATTTAAAATACTCTAGCCTTGGGTGGAATTGTATAATACATTAGCAATTGAAGGAGCTTTGGTAGAGTTTTTAGATGGATTTGCTACTCAAGAAGTGTGTCACTCTAAGACTTGTCTTTGTCATGCTTCCTAGGCATGGATTCATGCTAGTGCTGTTAAGCCAAAAGTGTACCAGATGAGTTTGCTTAGCCATTTTTTAATCTTGATGATTTGAGAGTCAAGTTTTCATCAGTTTTTCCTCTCCTTTTTGCATTGCCAGGGCCACTATCAATCAGGAACATCTTTCACTTGGCATTGTGCAACCTTGAGCAATCTGCATGAAATGTTAGTTTAAATACTGGACCATGACCAGACAACATTGCAACTTATAACAGGTTAGAAGCAATACAAAAATTGCGTTCTGTGTGGGTGCAACAGATCTATCTTTTCAATCAAACTTTGAGTATGGTATAAGCTTGGATATGGGATACCCACCTGCACAACCTTGTGAACATAGGTAGCAGGTTCAAAAAAATTTATTTGTTTTGGAGTTAAGTGATAAAATTTCTAAATCAAGTGAAAAATCCAGACTAAACTGGATCTGGTAACTTTGCTTTGGAGTTTTGAATCCTTTGTGGAATTCAGCTGCTTCATATTTGTAATCATATATGGAATATCTTATCCCATCATAAGTGTAACATCACATGGCAGACCAACTTTGGGAGTGCAGATTTTTTTTGGAGGGGCATCTTAATTATTAGGGTATCTCTACCTACCATCCCGTCTTCTAACTGCTTACACTTAATGTTAATGTTGAATGCCAAAAATATCTGGTGTGTGGACTATGTTACTAAAATAGGTCAGACATCTGATTCTCTATCATGGAACCAATAACTAGCTACTAAGCTCCACGCATGATACTAAATGATTGTTTAATCGTTCGAGGGTGAACTATGTAGCAAAAATATGATCCTTTCCCAGGTTCATCTGCTGGCTTATTCTCCTTTGACTTCTTTACATAATCATAGGCCCATCCCATGGAATAAATGACGATACTGATCCCAATTGGTAGAAATTTCAAAATTACACATCTTAAGGTATTAAAAGGTTCAGCCTTTGTTATTACTTTGAGCAGCCATCACTATTTCAATGCTCAAGTTACTGATATAGTCCATATACAATGTCTACCGGTACTCCTTTAAGTTTCCCAATATCACTGTCAATTTGACTCATCCTGAATGCAAAGGCAACAAAGAGATGCTGTGGGAAGGAAAAATATCACTGATAACTTTAACTCATGAAAGATGGCCCCAATTCTTTCCATGGCTTATGATAGCATTCATTTGGTCTATACTTAATCACCTCATTACAGTTTCCATGTTACCGGTAATTACTTTTACCCTCGATAAACATTTTTAATTCTTATATGTTTGTCTCCTTTTATAATTTTTTCAAGGTCAATTCATTTGATCCCAATACCGTAGATTATTTTAATCATAAACTTACCGTTTTAAAAATCCGTTGTCCCCTTTTACCCTTCCTACCCTGTCCTATAACTCCTATTATTTTGTTCTTTCCAATTTCTATCCCATCTCTGGAATAGGATTGCCATTCACTTCCCATACTTTACCATTCCTATGTTTTCCTCTATCCACAAATTTTAAAAGTCGCTCTTTATGGAACAGATTGTGGAAGCACATACTGTCAAGAATTGAGGAATGAGTAGCACACCTCATGCTCCAGCAGCTTTTCAACCTCTTCAGGGAACAAATTTGCTAGCACAATGTACAACATCAAAACACTCCCTAGAGTTTTTAGACAATTTCAGAAAACAATTACTGTAGGGCTTGTAGATAATTTCAGAAAACAATTACCGGCTTCTGGGAAGTCTGGATGGTTTTATAAACTGTTTTACTGTCAGCCCTTGGTGCTGTAGCAGTGTAATTAGTTTTCCATTAATATAAATTATTTTTCTTACGAGGAAAATTAATGATGATGCAAGCCACATATTAGGGTTGTAAGTCATTGATCTGAACAAATCTATATACATTTTATATTGATCTTAAATGACATTCTAAGTTTTATATATGATTTATAGGATCTTTATGTCTTTAAGAAATTGATATTCTAATTCCAGTGGTAAACATGTTTCTTCAGCGTGATCAACTTCACTCAGAGTTGCATTTAGCACGGAACCTAATCGAAGAGCGTGACTCAGAGATTCAGCAAACTCGGGTTATCAATGACCAAGTGGGGATGCTTTTCCATTTTCTTTAAATATTTACATCCTTGTTTTGATTGTATGAATTCTATTTTCATTTACTGAAAGTCCATGTTAAAGAAAACTTTACAAAGCTTCTCCATCCATAATGATAAGGCAGACAAGCAAGTTTACGTTGCAAACCTTTATACAAAAGTTAAAGTTTGAGTTTCATGAAATGGCAACAAAAGGAATAAATGAAAACTGTTTGAAACAGGTCTACAAAGAAAATGCCTTTGAAATAAACCCCAAGTTCTTACTTGGGGAGGAAAAGTAATGATTTGATTCCTTAATTTTTTTGAATCGATGTTCTTCGAATCTCTATGGGGAAAGCATGAGATCACCTTTGCACAATCCTCCTATTTACGTTTGGTGTGGGCCTTGCTATTTCTATCTTTCAGTCTTTTAGAAATGCTTTATTTTGCACCTTATGCCTGTCCAGTCACTCTTTTACTTATTAGCCTCTATTGAAAATTAAAGAAGAAATGCTTGCTTTTAATTGAGTTGGGTGTAAGAAATGGAGAATCTATCTCCAATTGGATTATTGTCATATATTTTTCTCCATATTAACATATTGTTTTAACTTTTGTTTCTCATAAGCTGGTAACAAATGCCATGCATAGGTTTGTGTATCTGCTATCCAAACATCATATGCTTAATTTTAAGGCTCTTCAGCTCTCTAAAACAATAATCTCTCATTGACACAAGTTACAACCATGTTTTGTGGGAATCATATATGGATTCTCTAAAATATTTTGTGTAAATTATTATTTTTAGTGAGGATTTTTATCTTGAGTAGCACCCTTTGGTATTTTTGACTACCCTATCTCATTTGGTTTTTGCATTCTCATATTTTACACTAGTGGCAACACTTATTGACTTGTCTTCATCTTTTTCCATACAGTGTGTCCTGCATGGAGAACAAAATACATATTTGTTATCCTTTTGAGAATAAAATTGTTTAGTATCTGTAGGCATGAAAGAACGAACTTCTTTATTGTGATACATTATAGAAGATGAGCTCAAGTTAGGGAGGTAGCAAGCCAAAATGCTTAGTGCTTCAATGATAAATTATTTTCCATCTAGGATGTTTACAATGAATAATGAAAACTTAGTTTAGCTTTTGTGCTATTTCTTGTTTTAGGATTTTCCTATTGTTACTAGTGATTGAAGAGTGCTTAGTCTTTCTAAACATAATTTAAAAAGACATCAAAATAATGTTTAACTTGCAATATCTCGCGAAACATTGGAGGCACTGGACATATCGGTGTAAAACTTAGCACCGAGTTAAAGGAAAATAATGTGGCAATACATATGCGGAAATAAAGCGTTACAATGAAAATATTGCCCAAAAGCTCGTTGAAAAGTCCAACGAATTGGATTGATGTGTTTTAGGGTTTTTTAAGCTGCCTCCTCTATCGCTAACCCAAGGACATATTTTGTTAATTTGTTTTGCTTTCTCAATGACGTTTGTAGCGACAGAATGGTTTTTTTGCAGTGGAGTCGAAGAATACCGATTAATTAATAAATTGTTTGCTCGGTAATTTTCCTCCCCTATTGCCAAATGATCTGCATTCCGCGATTTGCATTCCTCCCCTATTGCCCAACGGAAGACATTGTTGACATTGCAGATTGGATTTGCTGAGTCGGGGGCATTGACGGCATCTAGAGTAAAAGGCATTGCCGGATTGACATTGAAGTAGGTGCAGGTAAATTTTTAATTTACATTGTAAATGTTAATAATAAATAATAAATATATATACAGTATATTAATTTTTTTTTCAAATGTTGATAAATCATATTATAATATATAAAATTTCATTTTATTGGGTAAAAAAATATTATTATTAATTATAAACGCTAAATATTAAATATTAAAAACAAAAGTTTAAAGTTGTGAATTGCTAAATTGTGAAAATTTAAACAAATGCAAGATAAAACCTTAAAATCTAAATTTAAATAATGATATTTATAAATATGTGAAAAAAAAGTAAAATCATATATCTATCATTTATTAAAATTTATATACTGATATAGAGTTATTAATAGTTTAAATACCTATTATATATTATTAGTTTCATTTTTAAGAACTATAAAATTATAAATAATAAATATACAATACATAACACCATTTGCTATTTTAATGTGTTTTAACTTTTAATTTTTAGTTATTAAAATTTAAGAGATTTGTAAAATATTAAAATTATATAAATTAATGCTTTAAGTTAATATATTCAATAGATCTATCATCTATGATTTATCCCTATTAAATAGACCTCATTCCAATTTATTTTGTTAGCCTTTGCATTTTAGGAATCACGCCTAATTAGTGCTTTCTAGTTTCATTATTTAAATGTGATTTACGCTTTCTAGATTCGTACTATTTTATAAATTGTTACAAATTATGTTTGATCTCAAAGTTACCTAATATTTTTTTTTTTCATTCTTATACTTGTACTGTGGACTTGTGAGTGTCATTGAAATAGGATGATTGGTGGTGGCAGACCAAAGGACCCTTTATGGAAACATGGTATCCTAGGAGCAAACAAAGAAGATGTCTAATGTATCCATTTCTTTAAATGCATGACTTCAGGCATAAGCCGATTGAAATATCATCTTGCTAAGATTCCATGCAATGATATTACACTGTCTAACAAGTGTCTAGAAGAGGCTACAAGAGAGGCTTTAACAAGCCTTCAAAAATATGCACAAAGTAAGGCCACAAAAAAGAGGACATTCGAGGCCATGACAACCCCAATGGGGACTTTTAGTTCTACAGGATCACACACAGGTGGAGAAAGTTCTTCTATTGGATCTTAGATAGGAGGATCAAGAAGTGTGAGTGGGTCTTTAGCAGACTTTTGGGTTCCACGTAACACTCTTCGTGCTCAAATCGGCTTGCTAGGTACTACATGGAGCAAAGAGATGCATGAGAAAACAAAGGTTTCAATTATGAGATTTTGGATCTACAATGATATTCCCTTCAATGCTTTATGTAGTCCATATTGAGATCAAGTGGTGACTTCCATTTCTTTGTCTGGTAAGGGGTTTAAGCCCCCAACGGGCCAACTCCCTATGAGGTGAGTGGGCCATTGTTAGATGATGAGGTAGGCAACATTCATTAGCTTGTGGAAGAGCAAAGAAAAGTTTGGGAACAAAAAGTTGCACTAATATATTTGATGGGTGGACAGATTGCAGGAATAGGACACTCATCAATTTAATAGTTGCTTCAGGGGGTAAGTTGGTATTTCTAAAATCAGTTGATGCCTTTGATCAAGTAAAAAATGCAGAAAATTTGTGTAACATGTTGGATGAGGTGGTAATAGAAGTGGGAGTGGCTAATGTCATCCAGATTGTGATTGATAATGCAGCTGCATATGTGGTAGCCGATAGACTTCTGATGGGGAGACATCCCACATTGTTTTGGAGCCCTTGTGTTGCCCATTGTCTTGACTTTCTTCTTGAGGATCTAGGGAAATTAAGTTGGGTGAAGAAGGTGGTTGAAGATGGAAGGAATATTGCGAAGCACATCTACAATCATACATGGGTCTTGAGTCTTATGAGAGAGCACACTAGTGGTAAGGATCTTGTACGAGTAGGAGTCACACGTTTTGCTACTAATTTTCTAAACTTGCAAAGCATATCAGACACATTGTTAGACCTCAGGTGCATGTTTCTTGATAAGAAATTGTTAGAGAGTCCTTATGCCAGGAAGCCTAAAGCAAAGAAGATTGCGAGGATTGTGTTTGATGGTAGATTTGCAAAGCTAATGGAGGAGACCCTCAAAGTAAGTTTTCAAATCTTAATTGATGATTTAGTATTTAATTTTGAAATATTTTCATTGGCTGATTTTGTATGTTTTTATTATGTCCAAGTGTCAAAACCGTTGGTGAAGGTTCTACGAATTGTGGATGGGGATAAAACTCCATCGGGTTTCTATATGAGGCTATGGATAGCGCAAAAGAGGCAATTCAACACTTGTATAGGTCAAATGAGACCAAATATAGACCCATATGGAACATCATTGATTGTAGGTGGAACTGACAACTCCACCAACACATTCATGCAATTGCCTGATTCTTGAACCCCAAGTACTATTTCTCCAACACTTTTAAAGCAGATGCAGAGGTTCAAATTGGCTTGAACACATGTATTCGAAGATTGGTTGCTGATACGAACCTTCGAGACCTCATACCTGATGAGTTGTAAAGCTACAAGAGGGAAGAGGGGCTATTGTTTTCTTCTCCTAATTGCAAGTGTAGGAGATACGTCTTGCAGCTAGGTAAAAATGAACATGTGTTTAGTTTTATCATACCATTTATTTAGCTTGTGAAGTTTATTGGAAGTTTTACCATATCATAAATGATTTTTTTAATCCTTGCATATCTGTGGTGGGAAGATTATGGTGCTACAATGCCTAATCTTCAACAGTTTGCCATTCGAATTTTATCGCAACTTTGTAGTGCTTCTGGCTACGAGAGAAATTGCAGTACTTTTCAAAACATACACACAAAGAAATGTAATAGGTTGACCCAAAAGCGCCTAAATGACTTGGTTTATGTGAAGTACAACCTTCTCTTCCACGAGAAGAAGGTGAAAGGGAAAGCTTCATATACAACGCTAGACTTGGATGACATTGATCCATATTCAGTAGATTGGATTGCTCCTCCTAATGGGGAGGGTGCAGATGCAGATGTGGGTGAACCTTTATTCACAGATGAGTAGCTAGCTGAATTTGAGATAGAGGTAGATGACTGGGATGCAGATGTGGCAGCACGTGAGGAGGAACCTGAGCTTGGTCATCCATCAGAGGCTTTTGTGGAGTGTGGGGAACCTACTAGGGCACTTGTTGAGGATGTTGCTACGGCAACTACTTCAACACCACTCACCCAATAGCAGTGATCCTTTTTGAGTTTTACTTGTAGACGCAATTTATGATTGCTATCTTTAGTTTTTATTGATACCGAAACTTGAACTTAATATGTATTCAGAAGTTGTAGTTTCATGGAGTTTGATGGCTATATGTATTGAAATTATTTATATTTTGATGTTATACTTGTTTTTCGGTTTATGATTCTAGAGACTAGTACTATGTTAATCTACTAAGTTTTAGTTGCTATGAATTTTTGTTTAACTTAGAACTTTGATTGACATATGATAGATTTCTCAAATCATTATATGTTCTACAAATTTGGTGTGTATGTATGCATTTTAAAGAATATTTTAAGAAATTGTATATTTTCAAATGTTCAATAAAAGTGCTGATTTATTGCCGAATTTTTCACCAAGTTTTTGCCGATTCCGATATTTTCAAAAAATTTGGGTCGGCCAAGATATTGTCAACACCGAATTTTTAAACTAGGTTTCTAAGCGCTCTTTAACTACATTTTCATGAAGGATTTATCTTTTAGTTCCACTTCTATGAGCAACTAACTACAGGTTTGTGAACTGTTAATGTATTAGAAAGGTATGATGGATCTGAGTTAGCACCCAAACACAACATATTCAACTCATTTTCAGTGTTCTTCAGACCATTTACCTTGACAGATACATCTGTATTGAACCCCTGAAAAAGGACATAATATGTTGGAAAAATTTAAATATAATTACAGAAGGCATTCCTTCTCGTTGATTTCAATTTCACCAATCTTATAAATTTACATTGTTATTTAGCTTCTTGAGGATTTCCATCATAATTTCCCCACTTAGGTATTATTTTCTACATGACCTTACCGTTTGATTGTCCATTTTTCTAGTTTTCTTTTGAAGATAACATATATTTTGTTTGTTTGTGTCTTTATTTTGCATCACTGTGCAGCATGGTTAAGTATGCATAATCTTTGTCCTATCAATAGGCATGGAGGGATGCTTTATCATAATACAGATGGCTTAATTTAGTCTCTTTCTGTTTATCTTCTTTAGTTTCTTCTCTTTTTCTACAAGTGATTTAAGAGATTGGTTGGTTACACTCACATTTTCTTTTGTTCCTCAATCAGCTAGCTGCATCTTATCAACTGTTATTAGATTAAACAGTTCCAAGCTTCATGCCAGAACACTACGAAGTCCACACATTGCCATTCAAAGCTCCTTAAGATAGTTTTGACTCAATATAGGACTATCTCAAATCTATGGAAAAGGAATTCTTTGCAAACTTCACATATCATTTACAGAGACTATTTCTCTGCCCATTTCACACACAGTTTCTCCAATGGTATACTAATCACACTCATCCACCAAGAACTGCACGTCTACTATTTGAGTAAAGTGTCTTATTTTTCAATGTGAACTTTTCTAGTAGGTACAGAAGAACTCTCCGTCAATTCTTTTCCTTATAAACTTACATTGATGCACTAATTTGATGACACATGTTAAGTTTGAAACTAAAATGTTGATGACAAAGTTGAGCAGGAAAAGATGAATGTTCGTGAGTTTCTCTTATATTTCTTAGTCCTGTATATTTATAAGAGAAAACTATATACGTAAAAAAGTTTTAAGAGTGCTTTCCTTTTTATGAACTTGTCAACCTTAGAAGGCATCAGGATTGTCAAAATGACTATTATGAGTATTTGCACTTATATACTGGTCTCTTCCATTTTGGAAGTTGTGTTTTTCTACTCACGGTAATGGTGTGGTTTAATCAGTATGTTACGGAGAATGATCGGCTCAGGGACATTATAAGGGAATGGAGCACAAATGCAGCCAAGGTGCTTTTGGAGTTTTTCACTAGTTCATTAGAATTTCTTCAAGCTACATGGTGAATATTGGCTGGTTTTGTACATAGTCTAACATTAATTTGTGTTTGCTGGGATCAATCAACTTGTTAATGTCAAAGCTTGAACGGGCACTAGAGGAGGAACAGCTGTCAAATGCTGAATTACATAAGAAGATCTCGATGCTGAGGCAGTCAAATGAAGAATCGGCTTGATTTTGGTTGTACAAGCAGATATATAATATTCTGTCAATGAACAAACCATTTCCTTTGTAACATTGGAATATTCAAATTTGTATATACATAAAGTCTTCAATGCTTTTTTTCTTCATTATAGGGTAACCTTTTTGTACATAATCATGCAAGCCATTTGTCGTACCTGTTATGTTGCATTATTATCACAATTCAAGGACCTTTAATTGTATCCATAAACCAAAGAATGTTTTTCTATATTGGGCCATTGTTCCATATGATATTCATATTTTCCTTGTCTCTATTTCTTTTCACTTTTCATTATTGTTAAACTGGTGATTGTGGTCACTCGACCATTGAGATGCGAATGGGGACCTAATCATGCATGCCATGTGTTGTACTTGCTATGTTCCATTATTTTCACAATTCAAGGACCTTTAATTGTATCCATAAATCAAAGAATATTTTTCTCTACTGGCCCATTGTTCCAAATGATATTGTCCTTGTCTAGAGATTTGTTTTCACTTTTCATTATTGTTAAATAGGTGATTGTGGTCACTCAACCATTGAGATGCGAGTGGGGAACCAATCCTTGGATATTAAGTAGTATACACTTATGAGACAACAAAATAGGACTTCACTCTCTAAATAGGAAGCATTCTATTAGATATCTTGTGCTATGGTTTTGGGGAGTTTGAACATATATCATGGCCCTTGTTATTATATTTCACATATTTTGTAACAAGTAGCCTTGATAGCTCAAAGTGTGTTGACAAGTTTTTATATCTTTCAACAAGATTAAGCATAGTTAGAACTATGGCCCTTTTACACTCTGACCTAGTATGGCTTTTGTCCATGAATTTTAGTTAGTTGACCATGCATTGAGTTGGCCTTTGATTGGCTATGGATAAAAAAATGGAATCTCACCATCTAGTGTATTGACCATTTTAAACATGAATTCATATGAATAATAAAGGGAACAAGTCCTGTAACTGCTACAACTTATAGGCTCAATCTGGTTTCTCTCACCCCCTATGGTATGCCAAATCAGCAGATAATACTTTACCTTTTGAATCCCATAGAAAATAATCCATTGAAACTGGAAGCAAGCAGGGAAGAAATGCTAGAAATAATGCACTGCAGAACACCAAAATTGGTATGACTTCCCCTTACTAAGACCTCAGTCAACAATAAATGGTGATGCTTAATGAATGCTTATTTCATCTTTGCAGTCCATAAGGGTTTATATTGTCTCAAGCAGATAGAACTATTTAAATAATTGCCTTCTAAAATGAAGGATTGGACTCCATGGCATTTTACCATTTTCAGAACATGATATCAGTTCCTTCCACAATGTTATTGATTTGAGTACCCAAATTAATTGTGAAAGCTGCCATCACCTTCCCTTCGTCATCTATTAAAGCTCCACCTCCCCTAAAAAAGCAATTTTTATTCTTGGAGGCCCCATAAAATATTCGACTTTATCTACTTTTGAGGAGGCAAAGACCATTCAATACTATGCCCTTTAAGTTTTACTTTGTTTGAAGAGCATAGTTATGTCAAAGTTAAGCTTTCATCTTGTAGCAGCATCTATCACCTCATTAGAAGCCACAGTCTTGGAAGAAAGGACATTTTTCTTTCTTGCCACGAAAATCTTCTTGCTTGTGGCCAAGTTTATTTTATTAAGTACTCTAATAATTGGTGTCTTCTACTCATGGAAGACTATAATATTATGTTCTTTCCACAACCACTAAGCCACACGAGTTAGAGAAAGGCTTTGTGATTCAACAAAGAGTAAGATAAGTAGAGACCCATTGATCTATTAGACATTGAGATTGAGCCTAGGAATCACATGGTAAGACCCACATCATATTTTTGAAAAGAGAGAACCAACCCCAATATCTTGGAAAAATGAAGAATTTATTGAGTGATTGATTGACCTCCTCCCCAACTAACATAAGGCACATCTATTGGAAAGAGAGAATCATCTTCTAATCAAATTGTCTATCATAAGGATCTTGTTTAGGGTAGCAAATCGTATGAAGTTAACCTTATGAATAAGATGAGGTTGCCACAATTTCGACCAAAAGGGAAAGTAACTTCATCAATTAGAAAAGAAAGCCAAAGGCTATGGTGAAAGAGTTAGAAGGGGCAGTAAACCTCACCAACTTATCTCTCCTACCACCTTGAGGAATGTGAAAAGTTTGGGGCAAGGATTCCAATTTGGAGAAAGCATTTACAAAGAAAGTTAAAAATTGTTTGCATTATTGAATTATTTTTGTGATGATGCATTTTAATTGTTCTAATAAATTAATTGGTGATTTATTTTGGGTGATTGATAGATACATTATCATTATTGTTAAAAGATACACTACTTATCATTTTGAGGAAAAAAGTAAGTTGATAACAATTTATTGAAACCATTGTTTTTAAGAATTAAATGCACCAAAACAAGAGCATTGTCCCTTACACTGTCGATACAACGAGATTAACATACAGAATACAACAAGGTCCAGAGCAAACCATTAACAACATACACGTAGCATAGCCGGTAACCCACATCAAGAGTAGGAAAAGAACTCACTCATAACATGGGGAGAGATTAAGGGACTATCAAATGACTTTCCCTCCATGTTATCGACAATTGTCCAAGCGATACTTTTGGTAGGGTACCCACCACAGGGGGCCAATGGCATAAATTTACACCCTTGTGTAAATTGTCATTTAACATTGCCCTCACCTTAGCCTAAAACTCGCAATTCATGTCATCTTCCTACATCCACTCATTCCATCGACAATTTTAGATTCTAAGCATGCAATTTGGGCGATACAGGATGCATGTGAGTCATAAAGATGTATGCATGACAGTCCCATTTGTGAATCTATAGACATTCAAGTTGCCATTGAGCCATTGCGAACTACCAACTTGCAATTGTAACACTTAATTCCATTGTCTACCATTATGAGATTTGACCCTACATGCATATACTCTCGATTTGAACCTTCATTTGATCTCCTTGGTTATTTTTGTTATCCTGCATTTTGTCACCACAAAATGTAGATAACAATATGAAACTTTTTTAAACTTTGTTTCACATTTCTCTGAGTTTAATTTGTTATTTAATTGGTTAGTATTGATCAACCAATTAGTATCAATTGATATAATGAACCATTTTAGTAAAGGCCTTCATCAAGTCTCTTTTGTTTTGCTTTCTGTTGAGCCTTTGCTTGATTTTTGAAGCCTTCACAGTTTGTTCTTTGCTTTTGAGTTTGTTTTTGTTTGTTTTTAGTCCTTTGGATTTGCTCATGTCATGTCTTTCGATTTCCTCTTCAATTCGGTCTAACCTAGAGGTCAATTGGAGTTGTCAATCAAGAGTTATGTCCGTTTTAGTGCCTCAAAAGTGGACATTTTAGGGGCAATAGCATGAATTAAAAAAATGACATTATATTTTCAATTTGACATTCACTTTTTGAAAATATAACATTATACTCACTTTTTGTTATGTTTTTAAGTTACTTTATCTTTTAATTTATGACTTAAAGTGACTAGAGAATTATATGATTACATTTTTAATTTTTGATTTTAAAATCAAATACTTATTTAAATGTCACTTTAAACTAATGTTTATGTGTTATATTGAATAATATGATACATAAATATTATTTTTGACTCATTGATGACATTTTTATAAATTTAAGTGAAATACATGACTTAAAGTCCTCAAAAGTGGACTTTTTATGTGCATTTGCATGTAAAAATTATGAAAAGTGGAAACTTTTTATGATATTACATATAAAACTCACTTTTGAGGATACTTTTCATGCCATTACATCGAAAGCTTATGAAAGTGGACCTTTTTGATGCAATGACACGAAAAGTAGAGTTTTTATGTTGAAGTCTAAAAAAGGTGAGACATGTTTTAAACTATGTGAGTGGCCTCAAAAGGTTCGATTTTGCCTATCAACATATTTTAAAACATGCAATGCACTCCAAAAAGTGCAATTTTGCATAAAGACATTTTAAAACATGTAATAGACCTCAAAAGGTTCGATTTTACATGAATACATGTTTTAAAATATGTAATGGTCATGAAAGTGTCCTATTTTGAGAAGAAAATGTGTTCTTGATCCCAAACAATTTGATTTTGGCTATAACTCAAAATTTTCTCCATAGATTTGAATGAAATCTTTTGCATTCAAGGCATTTTGGATTGGTGATCATTTTGCCTTAATAAAAAATGAGTTTAATGAGCCAAAAAATGTTTTTGGATCTCTCAAGCTAGAGCACATTTTTGCAAAAGACTCCAAATTCTTTCATTTTTGCTCATAACTTGAGTTTTACTCAATGGATTTGCATGGGATTTGTTCCATTTGAAATGATTTTGCACGGCAATGAGTTTCCTTGCTTTTAAAATGGATTTATTTGCCTTGAAAACATTTTTGAAACTTTCATAATGAATCACGTTTTTGCTTAAAATGCCCAGAAAATTAGGGTTTAAATCTACTTTTATGCATTTTGAAGCCACTTTTTTGCATGTTGATCCATGTATTTGCATTTGGGGAAGTCATTTTTGCATTGACAAGTCAAAAATGACTAAAAAACATGCATTTTTTGGCTATGATTTTGCAAAAACGGCCCAGATTTTTGCGTAAAAAATCGTGCTTTTGTTCAAAAAACTCAAAAAAATGCATTTCCAGTCCATACCTTTGATCAAGAGGGATTTTTTTTTAGTTTTAAATGTATGATATTGCTTTAGAAACCACATTTTTGACACTTTCATGTCAAATTCGACCATTGAATGTCCATTACATGCATATCCGAAAAAAGTCAAAATGTTGTTTGAAAATCTAGATTTAAGGAAGAATTGGTCTTAAATCTATAACACTTGCTATTTTGGCTCTTTCTCCTTCATTTTTGACATTTAATCTTCATGTAAGTGGACTCATTCTAACTTGCTCATCAATTCATGCTTGTTTTGTTATTTTTATGCATATTATTACTTGATGATTGCCATTTGTCCATATATGTGCTATGAAAAGTGCATTTTGCCTTTAAAAATGATGGAAACTCTCATTCTCACACTTTTGGAATTTTCCCAAACTCCAAATTCGAAATTACACGTTGAAGTGCACTACATCTTGACATGTTTGAGTTTTTTGCCAAAGGCATGTCTTTGTTTTGTGCTTGTTTTTGTGTTTTGCTTGTTTGCATTTCGATTTTTTCTCCATTTGGAAGAAATTACAAGTTCTTTTCCAAAAACTTGAGCACGTCTCACTTCACTCCACTTTCCATTTCTATGTCACAACACTTCATCTCTCACTCAATGAAATGCGATTACATGTTTTTCATCCCATTCGCCATTTGCATATGCATGTAATCCTATTTTCCACTTCTGTTTTCACCCATCTCACTTTCACTTTCATTCGCACGACACGATTACACGAAATGTCTTACATGTAATTGCATCTAAAAGGTTTGATTTTGATTAAAAATCACTTTTTGAAAAGTCAAAAAGTTGTCATGTGCATGTTTTCCCATGTACTTTGACCTTACTTTTCCTCAAAGGCGTCTATAAAGTTCATTTTTGCCTCTACATATGCATTCATGCCTCCATGAGCAAATACATGTTTCCGCATCTTTTCACGTTTTTCACCTCATCTTCCATTTGCACTTACATGTAAACGCTCGTCCTCCATCCGTATTTGCATGTCATCTCACTTTTTATTTCTCATTACATGTAATCATTTTTTGTGCAATGACGTCTTGAAGACCCCAAGTCACTTTTTGAAAACTAGCAATCTCCATTTGCACACATTCCCATGCGCCAAGCATTTTACTAAAAAAAGAGAGTTAAAGGTGCCGATGGAAAGTTGTTTCAAGTGTACATTCAAACATGGCAAGAAAGTTTTCAAAGTGTCAGAGACTCCAGTTTGTGCTAATCTACAAAGGAGAATTCAGACAACTTAAACGAGAAAAGTTTAATTATATCAAGCTGTCAAAAGACGTAACATCATGGTTATCAAAGTGAATGCAGTGGTACAAAGTACTAGAACTTTTGATTCTATGATCATTCGGGATTATATCGTCAAGTACAAGGTCCTTCAAGATTGTTTCAAGTCTCTTCTGTCTTCTTCTTCTTTCATGTTTGTAATTGAAGAGTATGTATTACATGAAGATGTGTAATTACATGTAATGTGAGTTGCATGTGTATGTAAAAAATGTAATGCGAGTTGCATGTGCAATTGCATGTAACCCTTTATTTTCTCCTATAATTAGACTAGGTCAAAGTTGGTTGAGTTGCTCCTAATTTTTCCTCCCCTTTTTTTCCAACTTCTTTTCCTATATGAAGGAGTGCCCCCTCATTGTAAAGTCATTATTATCTTTTGTGCAAGAGAACTCTAGAGAAATTGTGCTAGCATAACTTTGTTTGTGTAAGCACTATTTTGAGAGAAAGTGAATACAAAAGAGCTTTTGAGACTTTAACTTTGATTAAATGGAATTGTTATTCGTGTGAATTGTAAACTTTGTCTATGATTCATCCAAGTTGTTTTTGATTCATATCATTTTGTGTTATTGGTAATTGTTCTAGTGAATTGAATTTAAAAGAGTTACAAACAATTGAAGCCAGAGCTTTGATTAAGAACAACTGTGAAAATCCATAGCTAAAAGCTTTGTTTGTAGCTTGTATTTTTATCTTAATTCACAAAATAGTTAGATTGTACTTACTTTTAGGAGTTTTTGTGCCCTGATTGTAAAACTTTTACCATATAGAAGTACGACTAGACTTAGAGCCAAACCAGTACATTTTTAGCTACCCTTTGAGTTAGTGAAGATTTATCGGTATCATTGTTTTTAACTTTTGATAGAAGTGTAGTTAGAGATTTACCTTGCCCATTGTTCGTTCTACGAGTAAGTGGATCCTTTCTTGAAAGTTAAGAAGAAAGGATATTAGTAACACCCTATTTACGAGATCTCTCGACTTCTTGCTTACCTTGAGTTGATCCAAGGAACGGTGAGAAGGGGGAGCCTTCCCTTTAAGGTAGGAGAGACTCTGTCTCACATGATGTGGTTGGTCATCCTATTTTGCGATTGAATTTTTACCTAAAACTGTTAGTTGCAAAATATCCACCCAACAGTTTTATCCCTCATAGTTTTGGCTCTACATCTTTTGATCATTCATTCTCATAGCTTCAACATAGGTTTTTGGGACAAGCTTTTGCTCTTGGAAACTTAGGTCTTCATTCACAAATGTTTCTCATCTCATGGTGTTGAGGGGAGCATATTCACTCCTTTCATTCATGCCTTTTGAGCATATTGATATCCTCTCTACTATTCCCCTTGCACTTTATTGTTGCATATCTTTTCCTATTGGTTATCTTTCACCACTTTTGTCTATTCGACCACATACAAGATTGTAAAGTAAATGTAATGGAACATATGTAATATAAGAGAACCCGTGTATGCATGATTATTACTCTCACAAATGCTTACAATGTATAACTTAATGACATTAGTGCTTCCATTTCATCCCTAGAACAACATATCTCTGAGATGAATACAGACACACACACACACACACACACACACACACACACACACACACACACACACACACACACACACACACATATATAGAGGTGTTGAGGTGGTGTTAGTGTCAACCCTCGATAACCATCGCCCAACTATCTACCCCTCGACAAAGACTAAAAAACACTAATCTCCTAACAACATCATCACCCCCAAAAAGAAAGACATCTTCAATTTACGATGAATGGGGACTAATGCAACTACACAAAAAGAAATCAAGTTAGGGGAGAGCATCCACGATAAGAAGGTGTCAATGGTGGTGTAGATGCCATTCGTGCTCTCAACTTATGAACTTTCTTAGTCTTGTCACAAACCCCTCTCATGAATCATGTCTCTCCCGAGTGCCCTTCACCCTAAATATTAGTTCTAGAATCTCCCTATTTTTCTTCTCTGCATCCTCCAAAGCTGTCATCAGACAACTCCTCTAGTGTTGCCACCTAATCTTAGTGCTAGTTCTACAAAGCAATCATGGCAACCCTTTGGTGTTCCTCTAAAGCCTTTTGTTATACTAACTACACCATCAAGAGCCGAGTGGCAAGATCCTCTCAAGTTGTCATGGTAACCATTCACTCAACCTTAGCCCTTGCTCTGAAGTGTTGGGTCCTCTAGAGTTCATAGTACATCAGGTGGAGTCCCTGCTCAACTTGCCAATGCAAAAAATGGGCCTTTTGTCCAACAAGCTTCTAGACCCTTCACTCCTTTATCATCTCAAGGGTCTCTATGGTAGGCAATCCCTGACACTCAAAACATCTCTCAAACTCCAGAGTACATTTCCGTACATGGAAATATCATTTTTTCCTATTGATTTTTTTCCTATGACCACTGTATGGAAATATTCTCTCTTTCACCATCAACATTTATATTCCATGCTTCATATGGTATTATATAATGTTTGCACATGTTTGTTTTTCTTGTATTTTTGTTATACAAAACGTGTGTACGATGGTTTATGACCTCTTTATTTTCCAATCTCATGCCTCCACTTTTATACGGCTTGTTGACTTCCATATGAACGTGTTTCATCTTCTTCTATCCTTTCACCTATCATACAATAATTTCTAGTGTTGCTATGTGTGGTACAATCTCCCTTACAATTCTCATCCTCAACCTTTTTGGTATGATCTCATTAGCATACTGCCTTCCTCAATGCTTTGTATGATTTTCCTGCTATGGTCTTTCTTTCTTGGCCCAACCACAATTTTTGCTTAAGCATTTCCTACAACTCTTGTCTTTGTAAGATCTCCTTGCTTTGGCTCGTATGATCTTCAATTCAGCATTTCCTATGGTAGGTGTTTCTTTTATTATCATCTTCAAAGTCTTTTTTACCTTGGCCATACATTGAGGTAATTATTTTTCAATGTTGATGGTCTCTTTTTTATCTTACGATGATCACCATACAACCATAACTGTTGTAGGGTCCATCACCATCTAGGAGAGTTCTATCATTTTGTTTCCATTTTTTTCTTTGTTTAATTTATGTACCTTGGTTATCATCTCTACAAATGGGGTCATTCTTATGTCCTCTTTTGCGGTACTTTAACTTCAACTTATTCACAACCTACGTAGTTTCCTGGCCATCTAGAGTTCATAGTATTATCGCTCACTTCTCTATTACTTACTGAATTTTATAAGGGCCTAACCATCACACTTTGAACTTGTTAGGTTTGATCTCATTATGCCCACTATACTCCACACCAATTGATATCTAGTGAA
This sequence comes from Cupressus sempervirens, assembly GCA_028749045.1. NCBI lineage: Eukaryota > Viridiplantae > Streptophyta > Pinopsida > Cupressales > Cupressaceae > Cupressus > Cupressus sempervirens. The sequence goes on along the minus strand of CM053784.1, from coordinate 602,736,623 downwards.
CCTAATCCATCTAATGTGTAGTTGTCATCAATATTGACATTACAAAATTAGGGCAACTTTATGCAATTTTCTCATGGATTAGTAGGTGTATCCTTTATAGTCTTGATGCATTGATAAGTCATCATGAAGGAAAATTTTCATCCTTGAGTTGTTCTTTATTTTAACATTATATGTGCATTCTCTTTGAAGGTTTCCATCAAGTTAATCACCTTAATGCTTGCCAAAACGAATTTTCCTTTTCTGACAACAAGTGCTCGATTTTTTCTTATATTCAAATCTTTTTTTTTTTTCCTTCATGTTTTTGTGTTTATGTTTAATCTTGTTGTTTTGTTAGGATTATAGCAATTGAAATTTCACTCATTTTGAGTTACCTTAGGCCTCAAATGAAGTTGTCTAGTTGAAGTTATTAGGGTTTTAAGCATGCTACAGGTGGTTTTTTTTGGCCTGACTCCTTTAAAGTGGTTTTTTTAATTATTATTATTGAGAACTTGCACAAAATAAAAAAGTCATTTTTATGTACAGTGGGTTTAGAACCCAATTTTCAGATTTCACATAATTTTGAGAAGATTTCAATATAGTTTTTAATGTTTCAATGCAACTGTGGGTTTTTCCAATCTGATTGCATATTATTTAATTAAAAATATAGTCACATATAACTAGCAATTGCACCAAAAGAAGTGCAATGTTTTAGCTGATGGAAAAATATATTTAGTAATATATTATTTTTGAAAAAAAAGGTTAAACAATAAAAATAGGTATGTGCATTTCTCTTTTTTTTCCCCCTTTGTCTAAATGAAAGATTATATTGATAGAAAAATGTGTTGCATCATTTGAAAGTGGTGGACTACATGCTTAATACATTTTAACTCACATAGTAAATTGGAATGTCTCCAACAACCCACATGATGTGTGTTATTTTTTGCACAACTTCTTTGACCATTTAAATTTCACTCAATAGTTTGTTCATAATATACCCTAATTATCTCTTAATTATTTTTGGTGATGTTGGAGAGGCTTTGAAGATTATTTTGATACAATCTTGGTTGATTCAGTAAAGTAGAATCAATTGTCGATGTTATTTTTTCTTCGACTTCTCTGTCTTCTCTTCCACTTCTTCTTCCTTGTATTCTCCTCCTCCTTTTCCTACTTCTCCTTCCTCTCCTTCTCCTCCTTTGTTTACTCCTTGTTCTTCTTCTTCTCTTCCTCCATCTCTTGCTTCCCCTTTTCCTTCTTCTTAGTCTTCTCCTCCTCCTAATTGTCTCTTCTCATCCTCCTAGTCCTCCTAGTCCTTGTCCTCCTCCCTTTCTTCATCTTCATTATCCTCTCCTTCTCCTCCTCCCTTTCTATAATTTATATAATAAACTTGTCATTTCACATTCCTTAATTAAATAAAGTACTTTTTTATAATTCATTTCAATCTTTAGTAATGATTTTTGTAAAATACATTAATATATACTACTTTCTAATGTTAGTTTCTAAATTTTATGCTTATTTAGTCCTCCAAATTTCAAAATTTGTAATCTTCAAACCATTAACATAGTTTAAACATGATTCAAAAGATAGATTAAAGGAGTATGACCCAAAAGAAATGTTAATTGGATTGTCCTAAAAAGATAAGAAGAGCTACGTTTTCACTAAGGATATTTTGGACTACTAATATTGGATAAGTTTGAAGTTTTATTGAGTGATGCAAATAGCCAGCAATGTGACTCAAGCATAATAAGAAAACATATGGTCACGAGTTTCTCAAGTTATCCAACTACACATTATATCCTACTTCAATTACAACTTGGAGATGAAACTCAAAGAGCATGTATGATTAGAAACATCTTCTCTGGGATGCTAAACAAAAAAAGGGACAAATGTAAATTATCTCTTAAATAGAAAGTATGTAAGTGGCAAGATAATAAAAGTATACCATTGACGTATGCCCCCTTTAACGATGTAATTCGTACAGGACTAATGTCCCATGCAAGACTGGAGGTTTTTGTCTTCATTCTTTCCTACCAATGCTTGCTTGAATAGAGAATGTTGTCAAATTTGTTTTATTTTAATAAAATTTACATGGCCTCGGCCTTTTACCCATAATTTTAAAAAAAAAAATTCTGTAAAATAATTTTATCATTCAAATACACCTACTCTTATTTCTATTCAATATTAAATTAATTATTTTTTTGTAATTCATTTCAATCTTTATTAATGATTTAAAAATAAATTTATAATTTTAATATACCTACTCTTATTTCTATTCAATATAACAATATTAAATAAAATTTAAAAATCAATAATAATCTTCTAACCAATAATTATTCTCTATTTAAGATTTAAAGTATACATATGAATATTAAATTTACAAAAGCATGCATATTTTAAAGAAACAATAGACATGTTGTAATCTAAAAATATATCAAAATATTTATAAAAGAATACAATTTATTAATAAAAACAATAATATTATGCTAATACTAAATGAAAACAAAAAAATTAAACACATATAAACTAAATGATTGCTCTAATATAGTGTGGTTTAAGATTAATATTAGTAACAAAATAATTTTAAACTACGTTAAAAATATATATAATCAATGACACAATTTAAAGAGCAATTATTGTTGAGTAACATAGATCTTTTTTGCAAATATATTAACATGGCCATTTTAATTGATATGTTCCAAATGTAGATATGGATCTCATATAAATAGAAGAGGAGGAGACATGTCTCTATGGTTTAATTAGCACTTAATAATATATGTATGTATGTATGTATGTATGTGTACATGTATGTACACACATATATATATAGACATATACATATACATATACATATATATACATAGAGACATAGATACATAGATATATATAGGATACATATTATATACAATAATATTTATTATTTAACTTGGATAAGTATATATAGGAAATTATGATTTACCAACAACAATAATGTATATAAGATCGAATAAATCCGACTGAAGCTACAACTTTAACACTCTCTTTTAGCTAAGGAGGATTTGTAAAACACATTATGCTCTCAAGTATATGAAGAGATATCATTTCAGTATGGTATTCATGGAATGACATATTTAAGGATATCAACATAAATCCATCAACTTAGATGTTATCTTTTAATATAATTTGAAGTATGGTTCAACAAGAAATATCAATCATATGATATTCAACATACATGTATTCTTTTGGTATGTGCATTGGCATCAAATCCTTGACACCTACCAAAAGAATATGATATATCCTAGAAGGATACAAATTATCTAATTTCCCACACTCCGGGACAACAACTTGACAAGAAATCACAATGTCGTGGTCTCTATCATGACAAGTATCATGATCTCCAACACTTTGGGACAACAACTTAATGAAGTTTGATCATGATATAATCAGCGCTTTGGGACAACAACTTAATGAAGTTTGTCATGATAACATGTCTACCATTTATAAGATTGCCACCTTACAATGGTTACCTTCTGTCTGATTATGATAACAAGTCTACCATTTATAAGATCACCACCTGAAAAGGGTTACTTTCTGTCTGATCATGATAACAAGTCTACCATTTATAAGATCATCACCTTATAATGGTTACCTTCTACTTATATATGTCAATGGAAGATTGTCATCTTTCATTACATATCATATGCAAAATAGTAACCACCATGAACCAAGTCAAAGGGTGGCACAAAGACTTTCAGCTCAATTCTCTCTCACACAGAAGAATGCATTACAAAGAATTTCACTTAGAACTTCTCCTCATAGAGAAGATATCATTTACAAAGGATTGCACCTCAAAATTCTCGCTATGAACAATGATCCTAGGAAGTCAGGTCCTCTAGTTACTCCCTTAGAGCTCTCTTTGTCTTAGGATGCATGTCAAACTCCCTCTAAATCTAATATCAATCTTGCGACTTTCTAGTGACAAGTTGTTACTTCCTATTGATGTATACATGGGTAGGCCCATTTTGAAATCATGCAGTCATACTGTGTATTTTTAGACTCCCACTAAATATCAACCTGCTAAACTCTTATATTGCCTTTGAAGAAGTGTCAGACTCCCTCTTAATCATCATCAAGAATATTCTCTTTAAGAGTCTTACTTTATCTAGTATGATCATTAGATGACTAATGAATTTTAGATTGCAACCTCTTTCGAGCTACTATTATAAGATTGAGTCTACACAATATTTTGGTAGCATGTGTAAAGTACCAGCCTTGTTTTCCTATGAGAACATCCTAAGAAAAAGAAGAAGAAAAGATCAAGGCAATTAACTCTTTTAGTATCTATAGAATTATTGATGAAGTATATTTTAGTTTTCATGAGCAGATGGATAGATCTGGCATGGAAATTGCAAAGACTCTTGTTGTGCGCAATGAGATTGCTGAAGAGGAGAATTTCACTTATGTTGGTAAGGAATTAGATATTACTATTGTTGAGGATGGTATTAATGTTGAAATGGATGTGATGGAGGACTTATATGTTGTTGATGTTGCTGATCCGGAGTTATATGTTCATTTTGTTATGGATGTTATTGATTAGGATATTGCTTGTGGTAAGAAGATGGATTTACTTGCTGATAATATGGTTGAGATTTTCAATGATGTTTTTGAGGTGGATTTACATGATGTTGTTGTTGATATGGATTTGAACTTTTCTGTTGTTGAGATGATGAAGGATATGGATGATACAACTAATGTGGATTTTCATGATGTTGTTGATCTATATGTTGCTAGAGGGATGAGTATATATGTTATTATGAGTATGGATGGCATAGGATTATTATTGCATGTTCTTGATATGGATTCATTCATTGTTGATTTGGTAGAGGATTTATGTGTTATGGATTTATATGTTACTATGATTGTGGATCCGAGTTCATATATTGCTGCTGATCATGTTTGTGATCTGGATATTGTTGTTGATCTAGTTTTCATGTATGAGGATGATGTTATGGATGATTCTAATGATATGTTTCAGATGGAGCATTTTGATTTTTAACTAAGTATGTATGTTGATTGGTTGGATGAGATTATGATTTTTGAATGGATGAAGCATAGATGGTTGATTTTCAAATTTGATCTATTATTTGTGATGGAGTGGAAACCTTTTGTGAAGATGAAGCTGAGTGAAGAGATTTCTTTTGAATGCAAAAATGTGGGACACATTTTTCCATTTACCTAGGAAGTTTGATGCAGAAGCATCTAAGGTCTTTTCTATTTACCTAGGTAGGCTGATGCAGGAGTATCCTGGCTGTCACGTTATCCCACTTATTCTGTCGATTGTTGCCGAGTTACATAAATTTTCGAGTGCCAATAAATTTTTAGTCATTGCTGAGTTAAAGTTATCCCATGTCATGTTAACATATTGGTTAGCATGTTATCCCATTTATTTTTCTAGTATTGGCCGAATGATCCTTCAAGTGTTGAGTTAGTCGGTTGCAGTATTTGTCAAGTTGCAATGTGTGATGAGTGTTCCTTCATGTGCCGAGTGATCCTACATGTACCAAGTGTTCCCATTGGTGTCAAGTTTTCCTATATGTGCCAAGTGCTAATATTAGTTTTCTACATTTGTTTCCAGTTTGGGCCGACCTAGTGCGTATTTAATTTCATGATGGGTATTTAATATTTGTTGAGAGCTGACTTGTGCCTTGGTTATGAATTTAATGTAAGAGTTTGTTTGTTTGGTAATTTCTAATAGGCCAACTTGTGGCCATGCAAGTATTTAAAGGGGTCCTGGGTAGAGTCTTAGGATTATAGGAAGAGGGTTATGGTGCAAGCATGGAGATGTAAAGAAGCCTAAAGAAGTCATTTTAGTTAAGGAGTCTTATCTTGGAGTAGCTTGGAGATAGAATTTTGCATTGTAAGTCTATAGATATGGTCTTCTTGAGAAATGTATTCTTCTTTGTAATGGTCGTAACCTAGAAGGTCGCACAGTCGAGCATGACATATGTAAACTTCTTGATTCAAATATATGAAATATTATCTCTCTCAATCTGAATATTGACTCTCTTGTTCTTTTTTCATCATGTGTTTGTTTGCTACTCTCTAGATCACCTCATTTTGGGGTACATCTGCAATAGCGCTGCATTACTAGCACCTTTTGTATTAAATGAAATAAAATATTTTCTCTGAATTTTCTTAAGGTGCTAGTTAATATGAATATCTTATTTTGACAGTAAATGTACATTTTTATTCATTGAATAATCAATTCCCATTTCATACTTCCTTCCTTATCACTAAAATTATGCTATCAATTACTCCCTCTCAATCAATAAGACCGAGAACACTAAAAGTTAACTGAATAACATCCTCAGTCTTCTCCCTGTCTTTGAAGGTTGCCTCTAATAACAAGTTAGTCTCCCTCTCAATCTCCCTCCTTTTTCTACAATAACATTCTCAAAGAAGATCAAGGAAAATAGCTCATATAGTATATATAAAAATACAAATATGAGAGAGAGAGAGAGAGAGAGAGAGAGAGAGAGAGTACAATGATTTGATAAGTAAAATAATCAAGGATAATAAATACTTGTTTATCAATTGATTTAATCTTTCATTCCATGAGACTTTATTGTAATAAAAAGTAATTATTTATTACATTACAAGATATTATATGGTCATGCTAGTCAGATGAATATTTTATTCTCTCATACTAATATTATTTGTAGACACCCTAAAATTGGCAAAGACCTAAAACAACATGAATTTTGATCAAACAACAAAAATTAAGGACAGGATCAAAAAAAATGAGGAAAGTAACAGACTTTTAAATCAATTACAATGTCAAGTCATTTGAGTGGTTAATTAATTAATTACTTAAACCCTTGATCAAATTCAAAAAGACCAAAATCACTTTCAAAGAGGAAATTCAATTCATAAAATAAAAAATAAAGTAAATTAAAAGGAAAATGATAAAGACAAAAAGTTGAAAGAAATACAATATTTAATAAATCAACTAAAATCATTTATCCTCTCAAAAGTGAAATCCACTATTTTTGGAATTTAAAAGAATTGAAAATCCCTATTTATCCTCACAAATCATGTCTGTTGGACTACCCCTGTTGTGGTCTTATGAGATATTTTTAGTTTCACTATTAACCCTAGTAAATGGTAAATCTCAGATCTTTACCCCAACCCCCTTCTAACATCCAATAAATAGAAGGAAAAATCAAGAGAAAAAGGGCCTAAGTTTTATGCATCCTTACTATAGGCATATTAAAGCTATCATTTTGATCATTTATTTAGCGTCATTCTTATAGAGATTTTAGCATCATTTTAGTATCATTTTAGTGTTACTTAGCATTATTTAGCATTTTCTAATAGTCGTATGCATACACATATCTTAAAAAATTTATGTTCTTATCCTAATATAATTTTCACTTCATATAGATCTCATATAGACTTTCATAGATTTGCACTAATAGCATAACCCCATTCTAGAACTGTCACTAAGATGCTGGTCTAAGAGCAATTTTAGCAATTGTAGTTAGGGAAACATGAGATGTTTGTTTAGGCATTTTTTAACAATAGTTTCTTGGGTGCAGCTTAGTTCATTTGTTATTTTGATTGCACTATATGCCAAGGTCTCATGAATACATGATTTCACCATGTACAAATTGGCACCCACCATGAGGCCTCGTTTTAAAGCCTCATTCTTATTTGAAATTTCATTCTAATATTTGAATCTCTTTGTAGATCTCTATGTTACTCTTATTCCTTGTGCACATTTGACTTATTGCAAGATTAAAAATATTTGAGAAGACTCATAACGGGTACAACAACCTTCCAAAGATGCTCCCGAACTCACAAATATCATACTTGAGATTTTTCTAATGTTCTAGCACTTTTGAACACTATTTTAATTCTTTTGAATTATTTTATTATGTAGTTGAATTATTCTATAACACATTTGAAAGATCTGATAACACATCTACAAGATTTTCTAGTGCATCTACAAGATTTTCCAGTGCATTCACAAGATTCTTTAGTGCTTCTATAAGATTCTATAATGTATTTGAGTAATCATGTAGCATATATGTGCAATTTTGAAATGCATTTGATCATACCTAAAATTTTTCATATTTAACTTGAAGATCTGGTTTTTGGGTGCTTACACATCTCTTCTGAACCAAATAGGAGCTCTCAAGTCATTGAAGTTGCAAGAAATCAGTGAAGAAAATTAAAAATGTGCCTAGCATTTTCTAGCATCAAATCAAGTAGGCCTAAAACTCTTGTCAATTAACTTGCGGATTTTTAATGTTTACAATCTAGTTTAAGTAAGAAATTAATTTCTTTGACCTACTTAGAATTAGGCCTATGCTCTCAACTCTTTGAGTTGATCAGAATACCAAACCTTCTAAAAGGGTCAATAGGAATCAATTCGGGAATGAACCAACACATAGATTAAATAGGAACCTATTATTCTCCTGGTTTAAGGGCTCATAATTGAACATATTGCTTATAGTGTTTGAGAAGTTGGAGTAGTAGGGATATGGTTTCACCCTTTTAGGGTGATCAAACTCCCCAACCTGCTTTCAATTTCTGTCTCTCATGCTTTTCCTTGAGTATTTTAATTAGTTGTAGAAAGGCATACCTCTTGAGATTTACCTTAATAGGGCTAGTGAGAGGGAAAACCTTCCAACTTATATTCTTAGTCGAATGCAAGCCAATTGTGTTTGAAACATGGCCTTCCTCTAGTAGTCTCGAAAGAGATAACACCAAACCTCTCTCGCATTGGTGGGAATCTCTCTTTTCATAGAGAGGTAAATTTGAACACAATCAGATAAATACTAAAACCCCTAGACACTAGCCCTAGCAAGTCATTGTGAGGAAGCCATTTTTTTTGCATTCTAGGTTTGTGTGTGGAATATGTCATTTTTACTACTGTTGTGATTGAATGTGCTTGTTTTAATACGTGGCAAAGGATTTGAGATTACAAGACTTTCAAGAAAATTCAGACATGACTATACCTTGAAACAATGCATCTAAAACTTGAAATTACACAATTCACTTCTATGAGACATTTACCAACTAAAAAAACACATTTGAGCACTAGAATAATGCATTTTCATTTAAAACAATACTTCCACACTACAAAGCGATGCCTAGTATAGAGAGGTATAACACATTTTAATTATAAAATAGCACATATAAACATTTTTGTAGCACATTTGGGAGAATTTTTAAAATAGTGGCTACATGAGCACGTAATATCCCAAAATAAAGAGCATATCTAAATACCCTTTTCCTCGATTAACACTCTTCAAATTTGAGAAACTTTGAAAACGACCAATATCTTTAAGATCTAGCAAGAAATTTTCATCATCCAAGTAATTTAAACAATCCTATCTAGGGATTTTATCCAAAAAACATCATCGCTCTAGCCTCGTACATCAAGTCAAACATAAAAGGACACACACATCCTTTCATCACCTAACTTCATAGAGCTAAATTTTATCACCATTGGTATTGGTAAAAACCATTCAAAAGATAGCTTGATACTTCATATAAATTGGTCTAAAATTATCCTCACAACATGAAAATACAAAAGGATTAAAGGGTTCACATTCACATCTCATGCCATTGCACAAAACCAATGTAAGTGCTAAACAAAAGGAATCGAAAAGATTTCCCATACAAGTAAGTGCCAAAATACAAAAATAAACTACAAAATATGCACAATCCTCAAACACATTGAACCTATAACACCCATTGATTTCTTGTTAGCCAACATTATTGAAGAATCACCCTTGTTCAAAAAATAAAATTCAAACCCACTAACAAAATGGGTTCATCCCAAATTTGGGGTGAGAATAGGCTCAAGTTAAAGATCAAATACTTTCAAAAAAACCTAAAACTTGTTGATATAATGGAGAGACTCTTAGAAAGACATAAAGAGTGTTTCCTGCTATCATTGGCACAACAAGGTTGAAAGTTACCCATCAATTTTGATATATCTAACCTCAAGAGGGATTAAGAGGATTCACCCTTGGAGGTCATGATCCAAAAACTCCAACTGAATGAATTTAGCATAGAGAGGATATGTCCTCTCCCATTTGATAGAAGTGTCATTTTGACACTTTTTGCTCAAAATATGCAAATACCAAAATATGAAAAAATATTTTGGTACATCTAACCTACAAGACCATCTTTGTCAATTCTATACATTAAGTATTGAATTTGTACATGATACAACCTACCTTATGCTCCTATTCCCTAGAAGTTTGGGAGGACAAGCCATGGAGTGGTTCTCAAAACTCCCCTTAAATATTAGATTGTTTGATATACTAGCCATTGTCTTCATTGTACAATACTCTTATAATATTGAGAGAGAGGTCACCGTGATTGACTTATGCAACACAAAACAAATTTTGGGCGAATCTTTTAAATTTTTCTTACAAAGATGGAAACATACTTTTTCCAAATACCATCGGGACATCCCAAATAAAGATAAAAATGATATATTTGTCAATAGCCTCTCCAAACCTATGAATTATTGGCGTCAACTTCAAGGTCCCAAAGATTTTAAAATAACATTAGAAAATGCAACCAAAGTTGAAGAAACCTTACTAAACAATGATATCATTAAACTATCAAAAGATGGCAAAGGTTTCTCTAATAATTCTTCACAACAACACAACCCATCTGATTGATTGAACGATAAATAGAGATCATGGTGGAAAAACAACAACAAAAACATGGTAAATGGTGGAGTGGTAGAAGCAAACAAAATTAAACCACAACTTTACCCATCTCCAATTCAACAATATCCAAATGTCAATAACACCAATGTTCCTACTCGCCAAAATACACAAAAGTAAAATAACATTCGTCCATTCTATCAACAAAACATTACCACTTTTCCAATGTTAAATACTCCCAATCAACAAGTTGCATACAACCAAGCCACTCCACCAAAAGGGTATAAGTACACAAACACACCTAGAGTATACACTCCCATAGGTAAAACATATGAAAGAGCTTTGCAAACACTCCTAGCTAATGAACTTATCATATTACTAGAAGATAATCCTTATGAATCACAAGTCAAACCTTCATGGTGGAATGAAAAACATTTTTGTGCTTATCATCAAAATTAGGGACACCTCACCAATAAATGCTATGTGCTTAAGGGAGCCATTCCAAAAACTGATTGATTATGAAACCATTGAAGTTCATGCTCTTCATACCAATGAGGATCATATGACCTTTAAAATCCCCTTCATGAGCCATGAGAAGGGTGAATCTTCCAAAAATAACCAGACCAAATCTTTCAATGACAAGGTCAATTATGCTCACAATTATGATAATACAATCAACATGATCATTGGACTCAATGACATCAACAACATTATTGTTGTTAAAAATAAGAACAAGAAACAACCCTTGAATTCCATCACCTAATGTCAAGCCTCTAAAGTAGTCCTATCAGTGGTAGCCACTAGTTCAGATCTAGCAACCATGAGCACTATCATATGTAAATACAGTTTTGTTAATCAACTATTAAAAACTCCTACCCATAGCTCCATCTTTGAATTGTTACAAATATTCCTAGAGCACGAAGAGATCCTAACCAAAGCCTTAGTGCCAAATGATATCAATGTAAATAGGCTCCAAAATACAGTAAGAAACCTTGTTGTAGTCCACTGTGTATCCTTCTCAGCACAAGATGACATGTCCTTCACCCATCCACAAAACTCCCCATTACGCATTGAAGTCAAAGTACATAGAAATAAAGTATAGAGAGCTTTGGTTGATGGCAAGACTGGTTTAAACATTTGTAAACTAAACTTGGTAAGAGCACTGGGATACATAGAAGATGTTGTTGACCCTAAGAAAAAAAATCAAGGCTTATGATGATGAGGAAAGATCCTCTAAAGGCATGGTCATCTTGCCAATAAGAGTTGGCCTGGTCATGAAATAAACTATGTCATGTTATGGACCTAAATTTAACCTACACCATCTTATTAGGAAGGTTGTGGATCCATGACATGCAAGAGGTTCCCTCTACTTATCATCAATGTTTGGAATTTCCATATATGGGTCAAGAGTTAACTATACCTGGGGACCAAAACTACATACAATATTGCAATTCCCTTGCTCCTCATAACATGGAAGAAATCCCTGTCATCAAAAGCAACACCAACCAATCTATACCAGCAGAGTCTTCAACCTCCACAAATTTTTAAAAAAACCACTTTTCCACAATGACTAAGGGAAAAGAGAGAGCGGGTTGTTCTAGTTTTTCCATCCCATCATCTCTTACACCAAAATATTCCAAACAAAAACATCATGAAGAAATGAGTTGTTTAATGAAAGAGTTTAAATGAAAGTTCCAAGTCCAATGCAAAAGGGTAGGAGAATATTAAATTTCTTTGTTTTACCTATTGATATCTCCTAAATCTCACGGATGACCAACTTCAATTGCTCTTCCTAGACCCTAGAATGAACATTTTATTAAAGGAAGCGATATATCTCTGACCATCAAGGAAGAGGGAAAAAAGAGATACAAAATGTTGATATTTCACCCCACATTTTTGGAAAGGGTTATGAATTAATGAAGAAAATAGGTTATCTAGGTGAAGGTCCTTTGGGAAGAGACACATGTATTGTTGAACCACTAGTAGTACATTTTAAACCCAATAAACTAAAGGTAGTCATAGGCTATTCAGAATAAGAAAAGGAAGTTTTCCATCCTATCCTAAGCTATTACCTCTTGATAAGTCATGACCTAAATACATAGATTCATCCTCCTCCACTTTGGTTTGGGTACCCAAAAAAAAACATCAAAGATCAGAGGACATCTAATCTAAAGAATGTAAACCTATCTTTCCCTGATCCCCACCCTACAGAAGGACTATTCATGGATGCCATCAATAATGAGGATTATGATGATTCCAAAAAGTGGGAGTCTGATTCATTATTTGAGGAATCTACTCACGATAAAGAATGTGATGTAATTCACACTTCCACATAGAGTACCGCCACATCACAAGAATTCACTTCTAGCTTAGACGCTGCTTCACTACACAGAGCTAATTCACACCATAACAATTTAGAAGTAGGTACAATACAAATAGATGATCTTCCATCATATGGTGATGATTAACCTAATGAGGGATTCCATTTCTAAGCCCTATTTCTTGATTTCTTTTCAAGATAAATTGAAAATGAGAGTAATGGGCAGCTCCAAGACTCTAGTTTCCTAGATAGTTTAGAAGAAGTATAATGTTGGCCTTAGATTGGTTTTGACAATTTAGTGTCAACACACTTAATCAATCTTTAATTGATGCCGAGTATAATACAAAAGTTGAGCTACAATGTATGCTGAGACAAAAAATTCAATAGGTTCTGAGCAAAGTTCAAGTGCCGAGTAAAGTATAGATGCCGAGTCACTATAGATACCAAGTGAAACATAATTACTATAGGAGCCAAGTGAGCCAATTTTCCTAGGTGTGTTGAGAATTAGCAACTAGTATGTGCCAAGTAACATAGAATCAACATATGAGTTTGTTCCTTTACAAACTCAGATGTAAAACATTTTTGGAGCCGACATGGGATGAATCTCGAAGGATCTTGAAGATAAGATCGAATCTCTTGCATTACCTATGTAATCAACATGCAGCCAATAAGAAAAATGGAGAAGGCATGCAACCAATAGAAAAGTGCCAGAAATAAGTAGGAAATGAAGATTTAATATTGATCGTAGATTCATACCTAATCCTAAGTCTTCAAAATCTTTAAAAGGAGAACAAAGCTGCATTATTAAAAAAAGAAAAAAAGTATATGTATGAATTATAGCAAAGTGTAGAAGGGTAAAAAGACTTAGTGAAGAACAGAGCAGCATAGAAAAATCTAGTTGTTGAAGAACATAGTATCCGAACCTCATAGAGTGACATATCAGTAAGAGTAGAACAAGGATCTGGAATCAACAATTGAAGATTGCAAAGCTATCAAGTCAAAGACTTTCTAATACTCTCTAGCAATTGTATTAGATATGGAAATCCTATGGACTTAGGTTGGCCTAGCAACCATTTGTAAATCCTTTAACAGGGTGGCATTCCAAGTGAATGTACTTAAGTCCTTTAACTAGGCCTACTTTTAGTAGGGTAGTGAAATCCTTTAACCAGGTCACCTTTAGCAGAGTGTAAAGTCTTTAACAAGAGTAGACCATTGGAAGTGGTCAAATATTGTAACCTTGAATAGTTACACATTGTTGCAGTGATATTTTGTGGGTGTCATCCCCACCCCAGTTTTACCTTCTCATTTTGGAGGGTTTTTGGGTTACCAAAATTGTGTGTTATCTATTTTCATGCATGTCTTTACTTTCATGTTTATTAGATAAATTAGATGCATGTGGATGGTTTTAGTTAAAAGGATTTGAAAAGGTTAAAGTTAGTTACATCTGATTCACATCCCCCTCCCCTTTTTTAGAAGTAAATCTTCCTACTTGTTAATTTCAACAATTGGCATCAGAGCCTAGTTCTCACAAGAAGGAGCCTTATAGCTTGGAGAAAAGATCTAGAAATGAAGGTCTAAAAACTTGGAAAGATTATAGAGAATCATGCAATTGACATACAACTTGCTTTACATGCTTTGGAAGAAGCTAGAGCAGAACTGAAGAAATCCTTAAAAAGAAGAAGAGAGATTACCATAGCTAAGAATGACACATAGTACAAGGAGATTTACACCTCAAATCTATTTTCAAATGGAGATTCCAAAGAGTTTTATGCAACAATAGCAGACCTAATGGAGAAGAATAGAGCTCAAGCAGAAGAAATCAAAACACTCAAGCTTGAACAAGAATCACAAGCCATGATGATTTGTGAGGTAACTGAACAGAAGAAAAGAGCCATTGAAGACAAGGCTATGCTAGAAGAAGACAAGAGAAACCTTGCCAACAGATTGGAAGAAAAGTCAATTGAGCTTGCAAGAATCTTAAACATGCAACTAGACACCCTAAGTTAGATGATGAATGCACATCATGAACTAAATGTCAAGGACATTGAGATCTCTACACTAAAGATGCAAAATGAACAACTGCAAAATGACCTAAAAAGAGAGAAGGAGATTACAGATAGCTTCAAAAAACCCAATGAGGCTATCAAGTACTTTGAGTAGCTACTGAAATCACCAAAGGCTAGTAATGATACTTCAAGACTAGGTTACATCAGCATTGAATGAGGAGAATCATCCAAGACTACAGAAGAAAGGAGTAACAAAGCTAAGAATGCTAAACCTACTTGTCATTTCTGTGGTAAAAAGGGACATACCTCTAATGTATGCAGGAGAAAAAATGCCCATCAACATGACAAGCCTAAGAATGCAAGTTATTTTCATAAGTGCAAAAAGCAAGGACATCAAGCACATAACTGTAGGACTAGGACTATCAAAACACCAAAATTTGAAGGTCACTGCTACAATTGCAAGAAGTATGGACATATAGCTTTTGAGTGCAGATCAAAACCTATGTGGACACCAAATCAGGCAACAAGGGAAGGTAACCATGGTCATCACTACAGTTGGGACTACAACACCAGGTATAGTTGTCATTACTTTTAGGAATATAGACACATTCCTGAAAATTGTATAAGGACACATTTTAGAGGGAACTACAGTAGATGGTTGAGCCAAACCACATGTTTCAGTTGCTTGAAAATAAGTCATATCAGCAGGAATTGCCCAACAAAGTCTAACGCACCCAACTCAAATAATGGCAAAGGAAAAGAGAAGGTAGATGTTGAACACATCAAAGGAGAAATGAACAAGACATGGAAGAAGAAAAATGAGAGTAGCACATCAAATGAAGGGATCACTTCACCTAACAGGTCAAGTGGTCACACCTCATCAAACTAAGCAAGAGAAGGCATAAGGGACTGATTTACAAAGTTTTATCATACATTAGTTCCTAGAAAAGAAAGTACTAGAAAAGAATAGAGCAACATGAACAAATATGCAAAGTTAAAAATTCAAGATTTCACAAGTGTTGTCGAGTTGCCCTTAGATGCTGAGTAAAAATCTAGTACAAGCCAAATTGATTGTTAAGACTATAGGAGCTGAGTTGGTAGAGGAAGTCGAGTAAGTAATACTCCAGTAGAAGCTAAGTAATGTAGAATCCTTCAGAAGCTAAGTAGACAGCTATAAACACACTAAGCATTAAATGTGATGAAAAATAGGGTATATTATCGTATTTTAAATCATTTTTTCCTCATTGAGAATGAAGAGCAAAGACAAGAAAGAGCACGAAGTGAATCCAAAGTAGATAATCCAGTATATAAGAAGATTTCAATAGCATTCCAAGCACGATTCAATCAATTTCAAGGTATTTACAACTGTGTCGAGCTATGCAATTTCATGTTTTCTTCGTGTTAAAACCCTAGATTGTATAAAATGACTTCTAGCTCTAGAAAAACTTAAGAGAAGGAATCATTTGAAGTCCAACTAGTATCCAAAGAGGTCAGACAACCTAATTTGTGTCCAATACCTAAAGTTGCATACAAGAATGACCTAGCTGGAGCCCTTTCCATCATACCCCCTAAGGTTGTAATGGTTCAAGATGTAAGGAGATGCTACAATTACAAGATTGGAGCCATAGGTGACATGGAAATGAGGGAGGCCTATGAAAAATTGTGTGATAATGGATTGTTGAAGGAAGAATTTTAGATTGTTGAGAGGAAGGGTTTAACGTGAGCCCTAGAATTCGCACCATTTTCAAGACTAAATGGATTAGACTAGTGTTGAGCATAATGCATGATGGTAGCTTATGGTTAGAGGATGGACCTATAAAAATCACAAAGGGAATTGTACATAGAGTGATAGGGTACCCAACCCTAGATCGGTCGAAGACCCTTAGGAGTGATTCTAAGGAGGCAATTGAGAAAAATATAGGTGCAAAATGGAATAAGAGAGGGATGACAATTGACACTATCCAAGACCTTCTTTTTGACTTTGTAGTTAGGATCATTGCACACAAATTCTACAAATCTATCAAACTCAATAGTGTGCCTTGTATTGTAGTATATGTAGGATACAAACTAGTGAAGAAGGATCATTCATATGATCTTGCATAGTTGCAACTGCAATAGATCAATAGAAATCTAGCAGAAATCAGGAGAACCAAGGGAGCCCAATGCAAATTTGGTGCCATTTTGATATGTATTTTCTTTTATGTTTAGAATGAATTTCCTTCTTTTGGAAAAGTTGCATGGAAAACTAATAGGTCAATCATAGCTCAGGTCAATGAATACATAGAGCAGATGGGAGCTAATTTTGAGACCTTGATGACTAGTTATTTTGAGGACTTTAAGAAAACAATGAAGCAAAGGCTCAGAATTCCAGTTTCCTTAGTAGAAAAACATGTAAATGATGTATGTTTTCTTGTAGATATAGACTATACATACATACAAGCTACCATACCAAGAGTGAGATGGCTAAGACCTCTTGGGTATGAAATAAACATAGATGAAGCATCAACAACAATAACTACATTATTAGCATAGGAAGTTGACAAGGATGCACCACATTTTGAAACTTATGACGTGGTGAGATCAAAAGTGGATATGGAGTTGAAGACTGCCTCCACTTTGAAAAAGAAGGACAAGCTAGTTAAGAAGCTAAAACCTAAATTTGGGGAAGGTACTGTAGAAGAAGCAGAAGAAGAAGATGAAGATGCTAAGGGTGATGAAGAAGAACAAGATCAGGGGCCACTTGCCTTAACCCAAGGTATAGGAGAAGATGTAGATAAGGAGGAAGGTGCTGAGTAGGAAGCACCAAAGGTTGATTCAAAGAAGAGAAAAGCTTAAAAATAGCCAACTACATAGGCCAAGGGAAAGAAGAAGGCTACAAAAGCCTAGGAAAAAAAAAGGCAATAGAACAAGGAGGACTTGTAGAGCATAAAAATAGAAGAAAATATGTTGCACCTCCTTAATCAGGCAAAGAGAGAATAGATTCTGATGAAGAACAGTTTAGATTGGTAAGTCATTCTGCCACATCTAAATTGGAAAAAAATTGCAATAATATTAGAGATAATGCAAATTTAACTGGTCTAAAGACCATTGATTTCAATAAGTTTTCAAAGGAACAAAAAAACATAGTGGAAGAGTCCATCTACACTATGATGGCTAAGTTCAAGACCACCCCACTTGAACTAGATAACTCAATGCCTAAGGAGCTAAGCTCATTAGTTGAGAATAAATGGCATTACTATCTCAAAATGGAGAAGGAAATAAGAGAGTCTACATTGGCTCATGTAATGCTAGACCTTACTAAAGGTCAAATAAAAAAGGGTAGTAAGAAGCATGGGAGCAAATTTGCACCCAAATAAAAAGCCTTCAAAATTTTGCAGAACCAAATAGAAAATGTTGTCCAAAAGTCCAGACAAATGTGGAAATTGATATATGGATTGGAAAATATGAAAGAAAGGTAGGAAGACCCATTTGAAGGTAGAAATGATGAAGAAGAAGGAGAAAAAGAAAAAGATGAGGAAGAGGAAAAAGAGACAGAAGAGGAGATAGTGGAGAAGACACATGGTGGAGAGGCAACAACTGAAGAACAATAGGAAGAATAGAGTGTCCAAGACACCCAACTACCACCACTAAGTCCTCCACACACAACATCTACAGAAATAGTAATTGTAAAGGATGTTCCTGATACCTTAGGTTAGAACATCAATCCTTTAACTGCAGAGGATCTCAAAAATATCCTTCACCAATCTACATTGCAAGCACAACTTTGTACAAATCTAGTTTTGGTGAGTGTTGATGAGTTGTAGAAAGTTGTAGCAGAAATAACTAGGGAAAAAGAAAGCACACAAGAAAAATCTTCACAACCTCCCACAACTACAACAGATCAACCCAAAGAGAAAGAAGAACAAGACAAAATTTCTAAGGTTGATTCTATAATAAAAGTGACAACAATAGTCGAGGAGCAAGCAAAGGAACACACAGGGCAAGATGTTCCTACTGCACAAAGTCAAGGTGCACCTCCTCAAATTATCATTATTGATCAAATCAATAGAGAAGAGGAGAAAGAAAAAGAGAAAACCCCTAAGGAGTGGGAGGCAATATAAAAATTGGTGAACTTGCTTACCTCGGGGACTCGTAATAAGAAGTTGAGCATTGATGCAGTACCATTGTAGATTTTAGCACCAAGCTTGAGCTCTACCAAGGTTGCAAGGGTACTTCACTATGGATACCCTGCACTTCATGAAGAAATAGTCATACCCAGTTATGACTGAAGAACCATGAACTTACAATAGATAAATGAAGTGCAAGAGGCACTAGAGAGGAGGAAGAACTAAGAAATACTCCAAAATGAGTTTAGGCAAAAGCAAGCACTAGTGGAAATAAAGGACATATTTCTTGATGCATTCAGCTTGCAAGTACTTGATGAAACCCAACCCATCATGGAGCAGTTATCCAATATTGTGGACTAGGTGTAGAATGAGGACCTAGAAACTAATGTCAAATTATTAGAATGGTTAGAAAAGAAGTTTCAGATGAAATTAAATGAGAAAATATCAAGTGAAATAGCACTTTCACAAGTTGAATTGGCAAAGAAGATTGAAAAGGTGAAGAAAGTACTTGAGAATATATTCTCATTGTACAAAAGTTGTGTGATTCCTCATATTTCACATAGGAAACTAGCCAAAGGATACTAAGCTTGGAATGAAATCTAAAGATTTCTAGCACTTAGCTACCCAAAGATCTAGCTTAGAGTGAGAAGAATTTTGTAGCTATGCTTCACACACAAAAAGAATTAGTTGTATTGACAGCAAAAGAGGCCAATATTAAGGCCAAATTGATGAAAATTCAATCTTCCATTACCCCACATTTGAAAGTACTCCATAAGGAGTAGGCCTATGCAAAAAATATTCTAAAGAAAGATATTGAGCTTGCTACTCTAGAAGGCCTTATACATCTTGCAAAAGAGACAAGCATCCAACACAAGTCATTGGAGATTGCTTTAGATAATTGGGATGCTTCTCTCAAGATGATAATGGAGGTAAATAAAACATTTTTGGAAAAGTATTCTATTTATCCTTAGGACCCTTTGTCATAAGTGTCAAAAAGGGGGAGAATATACTCATGGAGAATATAATTCATTATTACATATAATAAGAATGGGGAGATATAATGTTTTGGGGGAGATGTGAATAAGAATGGTTACATAATACATTCTTTGATGGAAGTAATAAAGAATATCCAAAGGGGGAGATATTCAAATTTACATTTTAAGGAAGTAATAAAGCCAAAAGAATGCAAAATTGCAAGTAGATGTGAAAAGAGAACAAATACAGGGAGCAGAAATAGGGCACAAATAGATACAAAGTGTATACAAGGCAAAAAGTATCAGATATATCAACATGAGACACATTTAGCACAAGAATTTTGGTTACATGAATGGAAATGACACATCAGCTCAGGGGGAGTTACAAGATTTTGAGGTATACAAAATTTTTGAATAAGTTTTTGAACTCTTGTACATATGCTGAATAGAATATGTAGTATATTCATAAAGATCGGATCTATAATGTCTAGTTAAGTGTTTTTTCCACTCATGTCAAAGGGGGAGATTGTTGGTCTCATATTAATTTTGACAATTGAGTGTCAACACACTTAACCAATTCTTCAATTGATGTCGAATATAGTACAAAAGTAGAGCTACAATATATGCCAAGTCAAAAAATTCAATAGGTGTCGAGTGAACTTCAGTTGCTGAGCAATCTTTAGGTGCCAAGCAAAGTATAGATGTCAAGTTACTATAGATGCCAAGTGAAATAGAATTGCTATAGGAGCTGAGTGAGCCAATTTTCCTATATGTGTCGAGCATCAACAACTAGTATGTGTCAAGTAAGATAGAATTAGCATATGAGTTTGTTCCTTTACAAACTCAAATGTAAACCATTTTTGGAGCCAACATGGGATGAATCTCGAAGGATCTTGAAGATAAAATTGAATCTCTTGCATTATCTATGTAATCAACATGCAACCAATAAGAAAAATGGACTAGGCATGCAACCAATAGGAAGAGTGAAAGAAATAAGCAGGAAATGAAGATTTAATATTGATCATAGATTCATACCTAACCCTAAGTCTTTGAAATCTTTAAAAGGAGAACAAAGTCGCATTATAAAAAAAGAAAGAAAGAAGTCTATGGGTGAATTATAGCGAAGTTTCAGAAGGGTAAAAAGACTTAGTGAAGAACATAATAGTATAGCAGAATCTAGTTGTTGAAGAACAAAGTATCAAAATCTCACAGAGTGACATATCAGATCAAGCAAGGATTAGATCAGTAAGAAAAGAACAAGGATCTGGAATCAACAATTGAAGATTGCAAAGCTATCAGGTTAAAGACTTTCTAATACTCTCTAGAAATTGTATTAGATATGGAAATCCTATGGACTTAGGTTAGCCTAGCAGCTATTTGTAAATCCTTTAATAGGGTGGCATTCCAAGTGATTGTACTAAAGTTTTTTAACTAGGCCTACTTTTAGTAGGGTAGTGAAATCCTTTAGCCAGGTCACTTTTAATAGAGTGTAAAATCTTTAATAGGACATGCCTTTCATAGGACAAACCATTGGAAGTAGTCATTTATTGTAACCTTGAATAGTTACACATTGTTGCACTGATATTTTGTGGGTGTCATCCCCACCCCAATTTTACCTTCTCATTTTGGAGGGTTTTTGGGTTACCAAAATTGTGTGTTATCTATTTTCATGCATGTCTTTACTTTCATGTTTATTAGATAATTTAGATGCATGTGAATGGTTTCAGTTAAAAGGATTTGAAAAGGTTAAAGTTAATTACTTCTGATTCAGCATGCCCCTCCCCCCCCACCACCCTTAGAAGTAAATCTTCCCACTTGTTAATTCCAACATACAAGTCATAGACTTACCTAATACTTGTTAATTCCAACATAAAAGTCATAGACTTACCTAATACAATGTGCAAGCCATCAAAGGACGTCATGATTTTCAAACCTAATGAACCACATCCATACCTTGAGTCGTTATCCTTGACCCATCTTGAGCTTATCAACTAGGATACAATTGAGCCTCATAACATTCCTAACTTTGACACTAATCGAGACATCTTCATATACCTTAATATAGTTGAACCATCTCCAAGACTAGAACCAAATAAAGTAACTATGGATGGGCCAAGTATCAATCATCTTAGTCACATGAAAAGGGGTCAAGCATATCAAAAACATAGTGACCCAAACCACATTGTGGTAGGTCTTGATAAAAAAATAGAAGAATACAAAAGCAACATATCTAAGCATGAAAACCCAATTGTGTCACCCAATGATGAGATAATTGATACTTTACTTGAGTATTCAAAAGAGAGGCCATCTATTCTAATCTAGCCAATAGAGAAAGTCAACATTGGGATAGAGGTAGAACCCATAATTATTCACTTAGCTCATTCATTAACTTCAGATGAAAGAAGTGAATTCATTCACTTCTTCAAGGAAAGAAAAAATAATTTTGCATGGTCCTATGCCGACATGTTGGGTTTAGATCCTAATATGATTCTTCATCATCTCAATATTGCTCTAGAGGCTAAACTAGTCAAACAAAAGCTCAGAAAAATGCATCTACATATAGCATTTTTAGTCAACACAAAGTTGGAGAAGTTACTTAATACCAAATTCATTAGTACATTGGCCTGTGCTTCATGGATCTCAAACATTGTACCTATTTCAAATAGGGATAGTATCATACAAATCTACATTGATTTTTTGATGTTAATAAGGCATGTTCTAAAGATGACTTTCCCTTACCAAGAATTGATGCCATTGTACACCTAACAACAAGACATTATATGTTCTCTCTTATGGATGAATTCTCTAGTTATAACCAAATTTGGATAACACCCAAAGACCAAGATAAAATAGCCTTCACTTGCACATAGGAAACATTCTATTGGAACGTCATGCCCTTCGGTCTCAAGAATACATGAGCCACATATCACTGAGCTATGACCATAATATTTTATGACATAATGCATACATTTATGAAGGGTTATGTAGATGAAATTCTAGCAAAGTCCCGTACCTATCAAGATGATCTACCAATTCTAGACAAAATATTTACTCATCTAGAAGCTTTCAGAGTTAGGTTGAATCCTAAGAAGTGTTCTATTGGGGAACAATCTGGAAAACTGCTGGGCTATATTATCTTTTCCAAAGGGATAGAGGTAGATTTTGAAAAACTACAAGCTATTGTTGACATGAAACCTCCCAAGAACCTAAGCCAATTACATTCACTCTAAGGAAGACTTTAGTCTATTCGAAGATCCATATCATGGTTGAGAAATGTGTGTCTTTCACTCACCTCCTCCACAAAGATGTAGTTTTCAAGTGTGACAATTAGTGTCAAACAACTTTTTCCCTCCTCAAGAATTATCTAATGAATCCACTTGTCTTGGTGCCTCCTATGCAACACAAACCTTTTTTGTTGTATATCTCCCTCACAGATAAATAAATAGGAGCCCTATTGGCACAAGAAAATATTGAAGGAAAGGAACTAGCTATCTTCCACATTAGTCAAACTCTGCTTAATTATGATCTCAATTACACTTTCATTAAGAAGGTATGTTTGGAAGTGGTTTTTGCTTCCCAAAAGCTATGCCACTACCTCTTAAATCATAAGGTAAAGCTCATAGCTAAAATAGATCCTCTCAAGTACCTTCTGAGAAAAATAACATTAACATGAAGACTAGCCAATTGGGTAATTATCTTAAGTGAGTTTGACATAAAATATATTGATAGGAAGGATATCAAATGACAAGAAAATGTAGATCAGTTAGCAAACACACCCATCAAAAATTTGAATCCTATCTTGGCAAATTTTCTAGAGACACACATCTTTAAGATAGAGCTAGTCACATGGAAGTTCTATTTTGATGGTTCCTATACAAATCATGGTTCAAGTGTAGGAATTCTATTCATCACACCTTTAGGCGTGACCATACAAAAGTCATGCAAACTATTGTTCCCATGCACTAATAACATGATAGAATATGAAGCCTTACTTCTTGGTCTCAAATTAGCCATGGAATGGAAGTTAATAACAATAGAGGTCTATGGAGATTCCCAATTGGTTACCAATCAGGTTAATAACATATATCAAACCAAAGATGAAAAATTTCTACCTTACAAACATTTGGTCAATACACTCAAAGAATGCTTTGTTTAAATTACATTTTAGTAGATTCCCAAAGCTAAGAATAGGGCGATTGATGTTGTGGCCACTTTAGCCTCTTTTCTCTAGTTACTTGATCAACATGACCATTGTGAGTTCTTAGTAGAGGAAATGGTTCAAATTTCATTTACTCAACCCAAATATCACATCATTTGCTTCCTAGACACTCCCAACTCCCTTGGTATGATTCCATTTCCACCTATTTGTGAGATAATTGTATGCCCCTTGATCTATCTAGAAACCAAAAATGAAACTTTATTTGATAGGCCTCACATTACACATTGGTGACTAACACATTGTATCGAAAAGTTCTAGGTAGAGCTTCATTTAGATGTCTAGAAAATAACGAGTCTAGGGCTGTTGTACAAGAGGTTCATGTAGACATTTTTAGGTCACATTCTAGTGGATTTACCTTATTGGAGTTTTAAAACTACAAATCTAAAACAACACTACAGTACTACATAAGAAGAAACCTAGGGATTAGCTACTTCCCAATTATAGTAAAACTTGTTTGAATTTGGACCAACTAAATGAAGCAACAATGCTTCCTACACTATTGGCTCTACTAGCCAATGTAGGTTTACCTAGGGATTTCACAATCTCTGTATATTTTCATACTACACATCACTTAAAGAAGATTAGGTCTCTTAATCTTCTTGGAATTAAAATTAACTATTGAATTATAGCAACTAACTACAAATTCAAAAGCTATTACAATAAGTGAATGACCAACATATAATCCATTGTCACAAACTTCAGATATTAATTTGATTTAAGGTGTGATTTGTGTTGCTATACAATTTCTTTAATTTGTGCTTTAATTGATGATCGGTGCCTTATCCATTATTACACAGAGTCATGTCATTCTATTTTGATTTATTTAATTGACTTACAACCAAATATATTAGCTATTAACCCTAAATCATATTCTTATGATATCTCTTCCATATACTTAGAAACCTTATCAATTCATAGAAACATTTACTTAATTGCTTGAATTAAAAGTAACAATGAACTGATATACAACTTATACTAGCTACATTAAATGAAATGAACTTTGTTCATTTAATCTCAAAATGACAAACATATGAAAATGGAGACATAAATTAAGGACACAAACATTCAACAACTTCCTTTTATATCAATCTTCTTGAGAATGATACATGTATCTGATACAAGACTCGTGATATAACTATGGACCTAACAATTATTTCATTTATTCAATATGTTCTTGAGATACAAAATTGAAACAACATAAAAATCAACACAAGAAATCAGACCTACTGTAAAATTACATTATCACTAAAATGAAACAAAATTTGGACCCGCACTCCACATCTTGGAAATCTTCTTATAGAAACAAGGATTGTAACAAGATTTAGATCGGAGGACACATGTTCAAAATCCAATTGCAACTTTTTCCATATAAGACAAAACTATTACACACATAATATTGGAGATAGCCAAAATTTGAGTAGCTATTACTTCTAATGTTCAAGATCAACTCTATAATTTCTAACTGGAGCACACCCACAAAAGGTGAACCAAAAAGATAAGATGTCTCTATCAAATAGTTATCCTCACTCTTGATATTCTTTGACTTTTTCAGCATGCTCATTCACTATCTCCAAATGACAAGGCTTTGACCTTAGCTACAACCTCCCAGATGGCAATGTCAGTATAAATATCTAGCCAGGTGGCATTTTTGATTGTGTTCAACTTATCTGAGCACTTGTTCCACTTTGCATATGTTATTCCCTTTACCTCTACAATAACTTTTCCCATATCCAATTCTATTCTATTTAATAGATCAATCATATCATTACTGTTGTAATACATGTTTCATTATTTTAATATGTAAAAAACCTTGCCTGATTTAGAATGTTGTCAAAAGAGGAAGATCAATCCTTCCATTCCCTTATATTCCTATTTTCATCAATGATGCTAGGTAAAAAATTGGGAATCCCTATAATAGAATTTTTTTTCATTTTATTTTGGATCAACTATAATTTCCCTGAAAAAAACCATTCAACTCTTTAACTCTATTAATTAATTTTCTAACAAGGATAATTACTCTCTTAGGTAACTTATTCTTTTGTGTTAGCATTGGTACAAGACTATCAAAAAATTGTGTATATGCACCCCATGTTATAAATAAAGGGGATAACAAAGATAATACTTCTAATCATTGAAACTAGGCTCCTTGCAAAGCAATGTAACTACTATGTACATTCTGTGAGGAGTATTTCAAAGCACTTATTTTATGAATTAGTAGGTTCTATATTATTTTTATTTCTACCTCTTTTGCAACATCCAACTCATCTACATCCATCTGTTGATCCACACCCATGTCTATTGTATCAGTTTTAGTTTGGGATTCTTGGTCCTTGACCTTTGTAATAGGTCTTGTCACATTTCTCAGATTTTTCAGCTTATCCTCAAGGCTGGCCATTATTTTCTCTAGAACATATGTCCTTTTGAGTTCCACCTCATAATTTTTCCTAGCATCAATGGATATGTTGTATGTTTGGGACATCTTCTCTTCAAGCATATTCATTTTTATTTTCCCCATTGATGATGTTGTATTTATTAGGTTGTGAATTTTGTCACTTGAGACAATAATGAAATTCCATAATATCAAATTGCCTTGGGATGAGTCTCTTACCTTCATGAGAGTTGGCTTGTTTGACTCAGGGACCATACTCCATACAACCATGGTCTTTGTGTCCATATTGAACCCTGAACCTTTTAGCTCTCCAACAATGTTTGTCTCCTCAAATGAGACTGATTTGTCTTGCCACTTAATCTAGTCAACCATAAATAATGAGCTAAGATCCCATCTTGGAAAAAGTATCATTTTGCTTCTTTAAACTATCTCTCTAGCCTCATCCATAATGAGAATCCCATTGCTTAGGTCATATTCCTATGATTTTTGCACTAGTTCAATAGTCTTCTTAGGTGAATCTCCTGGTCATAGTTGCAATGTAATTTCATTCTATTTAACCTTAATTAAGAATGACTTGAATTCTTCTAAATTTATTAACTCATTGTCTGTGAATATCTTCTCAAGGAAACCAAATCTAATAATGATGTTGTTCAAGATGAAATCCATCACTACTTTGTTGGTAGATTTTCTGGTATGGATTGCCTCTACCCATTTTCTAAATTAGTTAGTTGCTACCAGAATCTAAGAATGTCCTCCACTTGATTTATTTTCAATTTCACGTATAAATTCAATTCCCCTCTATTGAAATGGTGCTTGCACCTCTCCTGGTATCAATGGTAAATTACTAGAGAATATTAGTTTACTAGTGAATCTTTGACATGCATCACATTTTCTCACAAGTTTATGTGCATCCTTAAAGAGAGTAGGCCACCAAAATCCTTCTCTAATCATATTATAAGCGATTGTCTTGGTCATGTAATGGCCTCCATATAATCCACCATGCATCTCATTCAGGATTGTTATTAAATGTTCTTCATCAATACCCTTAAGTAGAACACCCTTCATATTCCTACATCATAACTACCTACTTACAATAATATATCTAATAGCTTGTAATCTTAGGGCTCTCCTCTGATTATCATTCATCCCTAGTGGAGCTTTCATACATTGTAAGTAAAATATTATCTCCTTGTACCAAGCACAATTATCCATGTCACACAGTCCACTCCTACAATCATTATCAAGCTGGTGTATTTTATTTGCTTCAAGACTAGTTTTTGTCATCATCTTAGCAAGTCCCTGTCCTCTTACCAACTTGGTAATTTGGACATCTAAGTTAAATTCTTGGATCATATTGATCCATCTACATTTTCTCCTTGAGATTTCTTGTGCAAGAGGATATCTTTTACTACAGCACTAGGTACAAAAGAAATCATAGTGGCTCCCATTAAATAGCATCTAATTTCCTTTATAGCTTTAATTAATGCATAAGCCTATTTTTCATTAATATCACATTTCAACTCAAAAACCTATAGAGATTTATTGGAAAAATATATAGGCTATTCAAATCCATCCTCATTCTTCTATAACAAAATTGTAGAAATAGTATGGAACGAGGTGAAGGAAAAAAATGTGCATTGGTTTGGAATAATTAGGAGCCCTTAATATAGGAGTATCCTTTATTGCCTAATTCATCTTTTGAAAAGACACACTTGGTTCACCATCCCACTTGATTTCAAAGCCTTTCTTTAAAATTTTGGAAGAAGGTCTACTTACCTCTGCAAAATTTGTAACAAATCTCCTAAGAAAATTAATCTGTCCAAAGAAATATTGGATGTATTTCACATTCTTAGGCTTCTAGAATTTTTCAACAGCCTCTACTCTCTCTAGGTCTATCCTAACTCCTTTTCCAACCAAGTGACCTAAAAATTTACCTTCAGTGACTCCAATGGTACATTTTCTTGGGTTCAAAGAAATACTATATTCAAGAGCTCTAGTTAATACCTTTTCTAAATGCACACAGTGGTCATTCTCACTCTTTGAATATGCTATTAAATAATCTTCATATACCACTAGAAACTTGTCAATAATATCTATAAAATCCATATCTATGGCTCTTTGGAAAGTAGCACCAACATTGGTCAAACCAAAGGCCATCCTATTGTAAACATGCGTTCCCAAAGGCATTGTGAATGTTGTCTTGTATTGTTCTAATTCTTTTATGACTACCTGATGTTACCTAGAAAAATCATCCATCATGGACATCAATTCTAATCCAATTTCTCTTTGCAATATAGCTTCCATATTAGGCAAACCATAATTATCCTTCAGCGAAGAGATGTTCAAATTTATGAAATCAACACATAATCTTATATCATCATTTTTCTTTCTAATAGGAACCAAATTTGACACCCAAGAAGAACGTCTAATTGGCTTAATGATTTAGGCATCCCTCAACTTTACCAATTCTTCCTACATCTTTTGTGCAAAGTTGGATTGATGGGCCTTTGCTTCTATTTGAAAGGTTAAGCACCTTCTTTCAATGGGATTTCTTGCTGGAAAAGATCCTCCTTTTAGGCCTTTAAATCATCATATGACCAAGCAAATACATGCCTCTATTTTCCTAGTAAATCAATCAAAGTCTTCCTAATCTTAGGAGATAACTTCCTTCCCACATTCACCTTCTTAGGTACTTCTTCAATTCCAAGGTTTATCTCTTCTAGATCCTTTACATTGAGCTCCTTATCATTTGTTCTAGATTTATCCTGGTTGTCAAAAATAATTTCCAACACAACTAGTCCCTTAGGAATCTTATTTATTTTCAATCGAACAACTTCTTCACTGAAAATGGTATCCTTGCCATCTATTGTTTCCACAAGTGTTGTGTAATCAATTTCTTGTCCCCAAAATTGGTCTTCACAATTTAGAAACCTTATAATATATTTATCATCCTAAAAAACCTACCAATTTTTGACATTGTTAGGGATAGATGGTTTGGTTTGCACTTCCACTTTTAACAAATAAGAAAAAGTCACATCATCAGGCTTTACATCAATATTTTCCAATAAGTCAACCATCTTGGTGTTGCTTCTCTCTTGCCATATTATCCCAAATGCATCAAAGCTCTCTATCATGTCCCAAATAACATTTCTATGCTATTTCAATCTTTTATTCTTAGAAACATACACTCCTCTTATTTGGGAAATGATTAACTCAGAATCACCAACAACATGCAAACACTTAATACCATGTTTATGATCAAGCCTTAGTCCTAACCACAAAGCCTGGTATTCTGCAATGTTGTTTGTAAATGGGGAACTTAAAATGAAAGAGAACTTGTAAGTGAACCCATTAGGAGAAATTAGAAGAATACCTTCTCCTGATCCATCTTTATAACAATCTCCATCAAAATACATGGTCCATAAGTCTCCCTTTTCTGACTCTAAGTTAGCTTCCATAGCAAGAGGGGGTTCGATGGATTCCTTTTCTAAAGCTAATTTATTTTCCTTGAATGCATTTACATTAGAATCTACAAAACATGTCATTTCATTTTCAACATCTTGTTCAATCATGTAAATACTCTTGGGTTCTCTATTGATTTTGACTACCTTGTATTCAATTTGAAAAGTGGCATAAGATAGATCACATTGCATGTTTCCACCCATTTTTGCACTCCATTTTATTGACAATAGCATACCATACTAGGGTGGAATGTCAACTACCAAAACACTCATTTTCAACTCCATGGTAGGATAGGCAGATAACCTATAAGGCAATGCATTTATGGTTCCATTGAAAATAACCTCTCTTTGATTCATAACACAACACATACCTTGAAAAATATCTACTTTCAATCCCAATCATTTCATGACTTCAAAGGGCATCACTATGTTTGATGCACTAGAGTCTATCATACAAATTTTTAAGGTTTTTTCATTCACCATGATACTCAAGAAAAAGAGGTCAATATTTCCTAGACACTAATTGATTGAATCATCGAAGTACATGGGTGGGATTTGAGATACTACCTCTTCCATCTCTAGTAGTTCACTATTTTCAAAATAGGTTTGACTTAAATTACAAATGAGATAAACACCTTCTTTAACACTCCCAATACATGCCATAGCTTTATGCTTATACTTTGGGATTCTCAATAATTTAGAGAGTAAAACTTTAACAATGATTTGTGATAGCATGGATAACATATCAATAGGAGAGTTAGGAAAATTTCAACATGCATACCTTTCACCTCCTTTTGTTTTTCAATGGTACAAAAAGCATCATGAGTCTTTCGTTCATTACTTCCAACAATTACAAGGAATGCTTTTTCTTTTCCCTTATGCTTATCATTATTCTAAGACTTGGGGATCTTTGAAATCTCTACCTCCTTAGGTTCCTATTTATTGCTCATATTCTTAACCTTGATGTTATAACCCTCCTTAGGCTTTATTTTTGTGAATGCATGTTCATAAATAATAATGTAGCCAATAGTTTTATTATGTTATTATGATTGTGCGATCTTTTAGTTCTAGTGCGTTCCTTGTGTTAATGAATTTTGTTGACGTAACGAATTGGAGAAAGGGTCATCTTTGTTTTTGCATATTGTCTTATCTTGTATGAGCACACTTTCTATGGCCTTGCAATTTCATGAAACGTGAAACATCTTTCGATTTATATTAAGTTCTCATCAATCATTGCATCAATAGAGTTAAGGAAATGTTGCTCTTAATTTCATTGGCTTCTTACCTAATTCCTTTTGATGATTTAATTCACAGACATGTTGTTACCATGATTTATGTCTGTTAGTAATTTCCCTTTCTATTATTTTCTTTAAACTCTCATTACCTTATCTTTTTTATTTTCTTTTCTAACACTTGGTTTAAATAGGAATTCATATAGTTGCATCGACAAATTGCATTCATCATAAAAACAAAAAATACCAAAAATATATTTCTTCTGTTGTTACTTTTTCAAATAGCAACATATCAAATAGATTATATAAAATTGTTTAGAACCAACAAAATCCTCCTCGTGAACACCAACATTTATCTTCAATTGAGTAGATTTTAGTAGGTTGTAAGACTTCCTAGAACCTTGGACTTAATCCTCAATTAGCTTTTCAAGAGAAGGATTTGAAAGGATCCATGTCCTTCAACATCATCTAAAATAACAACTCAACAAAAGTGGTGCTAGAAGGAGGGCTTTTGACCTTTCCACCCAAAAACCCAAGTCATTGTTTGAAAATTCTGAAGTTTTTGGAAGCTTAGAAATTTTCCAAGTTAATCACTATTAGAAGGTATGTAGGTGCATAAGTGTGAAGGTGTGATGGTGTATAGGTGCAAAGGTGCACAAGTGAGAAGGTGTGTAGGTGTGTAGGTGCACTTTTTAGAGGGTTCTCTTTTTGCATAGGTGCACTAGGATCCATACTGTACTTCCCTAGAGGTACAAAAACTTGAAGATCTTGATCAACTATCTCCCTTTCAACAAGCATTGATGTCTCCACTTGACAAGCAAGAGTTCCTAAGACTTATTAATTTTCACAAACCTCACAATGATAAAGGGATACGTAGGCTCCATCCTCTCACATTGAAAATTCTACCATCATCATCCACTCTACATTCTACTTCAAAAATTCCTATCATTATGTACCATGGCTTTCTTCAATGCCCAAAGTTCACCTTTGAACCTAACTAGTCCTTTACACAACTTGCCCAAAAATGCTGAATTTTTTTTCCCATGGTTCATCAATGGAGAATCACGAACAATAGAAGATCATATTAAAATTTGCAAGGACATTTTTAATTGAAACTAGATTTAGCATATGGATGTTTTTTGTTGCCTTTTCCCTTACACTTTGGGGGAAATGACATTCAATTGGTACCTCAATCTGCCACCAACATCAATAAGGGATTGGAACTCTTTTGAGAGAAAGTTTTTTGCACAATTCAAGGACTACACTAATCCATCTATCCTACATCATTAGTTTATCTCAATTAAGAGGGATACCCATGAGACTATTTAATAGTTTAATCATCACTTCTATAGGATGTATCAAAGAATGAAGTTTCCTTACACTGTACCACAAGAGGTTGTCATCCAAATCTATTTGGGAACAATGGATTCATTAACTTCTATGTTTCTAAGAAGAATCCCACCCAAAGACATTAATACCATTGAAAAGGTCTTCAAAGACATTGTTGCATTCAAAAAATAGGTTATTGCTGCTCCAATGCCAACAACTATATATTCAAGGTATGAGCCCCAAAAGATTGTATTATTTGAGAAAAAGACTTCTCCACTAGTTAAACTTGAGAACAATATGGCTAGTGAGATTAAGTCCATGAAGAAGACGATGTCTCTTTTATCCAATGAATTCATTAGAATAAAGTTGAATTCCTAAAGAAATCAAGGCAATTATCCAAGAAAACTTGGTGCCCAAAACAATTATTCTCAAAATCAGAGTAGAAATTATGGCCCCTATGGTAAAATCAACAATGAGAATAATGGTATTATAGGTATGAGTCCAAGTACTAATGGATATGGGTAAAATGATGTTTCAAATCAGCTTCCCTAAATCATGGAGGAACAACCTTTTTAGTTTAGTGCAATGGTGTTTGAATCATATTATAAATCTATTGGAGGAAAAAATGATAAAGATGATCAAGAGGAGTTTGTGTTCTCATTCAATGAAGAGAAAGATCATGGACACTCTAGGATACATGTTTATTGTAGAAATAATATGAACACACAAATTTTAAAAAGTAGAGAAGAGTCTCCAATGGATGATGTCTCTCAATGGTTACAACCCACTCCTCCAGAGATGCAAGTCTATAACACTCTAATGCATTATGAGGCTCCAACCAACATTATCCCGATAGTTCAATAGGATTTACATGTAAAGGATGAGGTTTTGAAAGGTTTTATGGATAACATAATAAGAAATTTGAAGTATCTTTGAGAAGATCAAAATCCAAACATCCTTTTACTTCCTAACTATTTTTGCCTCCATCAAAGGATTCATTCAGAGTTGGAATGTTCTAGTTACCAAAATGGCATATCTAATGTGTTAGTGTAGATAGGTTGGCATGTTAAAATTGTAGAAAGTAATGAAATTGTTTCAATTTTTCATGTTGCAATAAGTGTGGATATCCCAAGAAATTTTGAGGGTGTAGAAAATTTTGAAGTGTCGAAACTCCATGGAGTTGCAAAAATTCTCAAAGTTGTAAAAGATGATGGAAATGCAAAAGATTCTAAGGTGGTTGAGATTATTGAATCAGGAATTCATCAAGAAGAAGATATCAATTTTTTTACTATGATATTGATTCCCCATTGGATAATGATAAGATACCTCCCTCAAAACAAGATGTGTCATTAGATGAGATGGATATAGTTCTTAATGGTCTCAAGCTTGACTGAGGGAATATCTATTTATGGGTATTCTATGCATATATCAAACTATGAAATAAAAAAATCATGTAGAGTTCATCCCTTTGGGTTCCATTTAGTTATAAGTTGTTTTGATTTCTTGTTAGCTTAAGAGATCACAATGGAGGGTAAGTATGATTTTTAACATGCTTCTTTAGGATTTGAAGTAGAAAACATATTGATTAATGATATTAATGAATCCTATAATTCGAAAGGAAGGCTTATGATTGATTTTTCTAGTCCCAAGGAACCTAAAGGTGAAAATTCATGGTTTAAGGCTAATTATGGTGATAATAAGGGCCATAAAAATAATTTTCTATCTGTTGGGTCTTGTTCTCATAGTTATATTACATCATCAATGCTAGTTTTTCCATGTGTGTGTGGAGTTGTGTAACATGAGATAAGATCACTAGAAGGAGAAATTACAAAGTGTGAGTGTGCCCCTATGGTGAGGGACTTACTAGATTAGGTGATATCTTTCCATTATCCCTCTCAATTTGATGATTTTCAATTTGAATATGATGTTGAAGGTAAGAGAACTTGTTTGTGGATTAATCATGGCCATGGAGAGTTACCACAACTTCTAATTTTGTGTGATTTGTACCTATAATTTGAACCAAGATTGTCCAAATTTTAGTTTTCAAAGTACAAAGACAACTCATCATTTTTTAGAACTATATGGGTTGCATTATTACGACTGCACAAAATGAGAAATCTACTAACAACCACCCACATTCTTATTATTTGAGTTTTTCTATAGACAAGTTTTTGTTTTTGTTTTCTTTTAGTCTTTTTAGTTAGGTGTTAATTTTCTTTGTGTTGAATATATTTTGTTTGGGTTTTTTTTTGCATCATTTTCCTTCTTTTTCCTTTTTAGTCTTTGAGTCTAGAAGTTAGTGTGTTTTGTCAGGGTTGTTCCTAACATGTGGTCCATCCCAACTAGTCTTGACTTTAGGGAAGATATATTTCTTTGTCAAAGCATTCAAATGATTTTGTTTCTTGTACCAACTAAAAAAAGTGTTTCTTGTAGTTGTAGGGGATTTCTAGTCTTCAAATAAAAATCATAGATTGATAGCTCTCAACACTTTACAAATTAAATTTTTTATTATCTAGGTATTTTTTGAATCTAGGTTGACAGTAGTGAGGGATAATTCAAATCTTATCGGTTCAAACAAAGGGTCTCTTCAAAGGACTTCTAAGATCACTATTTAGCATGAGAGTTTCCTAAAAGTCCATCAAAATAAGAATGCAAGAGTTATCAACTGAAGTATAGAGTTGGAAAAAAACACCAATACCTTGGCCATACAGTCTAAGTGTGGTCAAGGTAGATAAGAAATAAAAAAATAATCACAAAGGTCTTATATCTAAAGATTCTAGACCATTGTAAAAGGTAATCAAGTATATAGGGATATGCACTCCAAAATGGTTATCCTATTCTATGGAAATGCTCCAAGAAAGAATCAAGTGGAAATACGAAAGTTCCACAAAGAAAGTCAAAGAAGATTACCAAAGACTCAAAAGGAAAGAATTGATAACTCACTAAGATCCCTTAGAATGGATTCTCTCATCTAGTCAGATGATGATGGACAAATAGGTTTACAAGGATTCCTAATGAATGAACTAGTTGAGCTAAATATTTTCTCCAAGTTTCTAGATACTCATGATAGACTACATCTTGAGACATTAAAGGAAATCGATACACTAAACACATACTAAGATAGAAAAATTGAGATTCTCAAGTTTTGAATTCAAAAGGACTTGAAAATTGCTTGAAATATTTGAAATTGAGTTGTCACTTGACACATGTGAAAAGAGTGCTTGTCGATGAAAAAATGCCTTTGTCATTTCTTCCCTTTTTTTTGGGGCTATTTGTTGTGACTTCACAATGCATGCCCCATTTGAGTCACAAAATGGGGACCCCCTAGTTTCAAAATTCCTTGTGAGGCATCTAGTTCAAAGCCTTGGTCATTTGGACTCCCCCAAGAACTAGGT
Source organism: Cupressus sempervirens (assembly GCA_028749045.1). Classification (NCBI taxonomy): domain Eukaryota; kingdom Viridiplantae; phylum Streptophyta; class Pinopsida; order Cupressales; family Cupressaceae; genus Cupressus; species Cupressus sempervirens. Next base: position 602,700,546 of record CM053784.1, on the reverse strand, counting down.
TAAACCCTAGTCTCTAACGGGGAAGGATTAAGAAGTTAGAGAGGAGGAAAAATCAAAGAATAGACTTCACAGTGCATGAAGCATGCATATGTGCACTTGCACACATGCACAGGTGTGTCAATTGTGCACACTAGCACACTTCACCCCACTCTAGGGATGTGCACATGTGGATGTGCGCATCCTTGAAGTTGTGTACCTTCAAAGGTGTACATAAGGCTTCCTCTTTGCATAAATGTGTTGATGTGTAGTTGTGCACCATGCACACCTATTCAAGGTGTACATGTGCACTAGTACTTGACTGTGCACTATAGCACACCCTGTGTAGGTGCGCTAATGCGCAAAATTAGATATTGGGGGGGAATTTTTACTTTTTGGGTAGTCTAACTAGTTTTGACATAATTTTTCATTAGTCTGAGTCATGTGGGCTCCTCTTTTGGGTCTTTCAACATAACATGACTAATGTTTTCTTCTTTGTGCAGATAAACTGGCATCCTCATTATCCATAGCACAAAAAATATCCATATTATTGCATGTGCATTTTCAAAATAGGTGCCTTGGGATTTTAGATAGAAGAAGCAAAAGGAGTTAAAATATATGACAATGTTGTGCTATAAAGAGGGTGTAAATCATCAAAAAGGAAAAAATAAGTACATTAGAGTGCTCCTAGATCTTGTATGAGAAAAACCCAGAAATCATTTTCAAAACTGAGAACTTTGATTTTTTGGTGAATTGAGCACCTTGCACAATTCCCTAAAGGTGTGCAAGTGTGCATTGCATAGGTGCACAATCTAAAGATTTGGTAAATTAATTGTCTCCATAAGGTGAATAGATGCACATTGTAATTTTGTGATATGCATAAGTTGAAGGACTCTAGAAGGTGTGCATGTGTGAAGGTGTGCATGTGTGCAATTTTACAAGTTTTGAAGAGGAAAGTACATAGGTGCATAAATAGACCAAAATCATCAAAAAAGATCAAAATAAGTACATAAGAGTGATCTAAAACTTCATTTGAGAAAAACCCATAAACTATTTTCAAAACTAAGAACTCTAATTTTTTGGTGAATTGGGCACCTTGCACGATTCGTAAGTGCCCAAGTGTGTAGGTGTGCAATTTGAAGATTTAGTGCATGAATTATCTCTAAAAGTGCATAGGTGCACATATCTAAAAAATATAGAGGCCCCTAAGGTACTGAACATTACCATGTCTTCCTTGTCTTTTACTCAAATCCATGATTTTCAAGCTCCAGGGAATGCCCAACAAGTTGCACTTCATGAAATCCACAAGGAAGTGAGGGTAAAGTATGAAGTTTTAGAATTATTATCTCCTCAAGAAATCACCTCTACCATCACAAAGTTTAAAGGGAAACATCCACACATCATTTTGGTATAAAGGGAAAGAAAACCCAAATGTTGGAAATACAGTTTTGACACTTACAAGATTTTTTGGAATTTCGGGTCCTATCACCAAGTTACACAGGTGCACATGTATGCAGGTGCATCGACAGTTTTGAAGAAGAAGCAATGCACTGAAATTTAACTATTAGTTGTTATTTTAGAACATTTCATGCATAAAAAATGCATTTTGATGTCAGTTCAACTCATAGAGACACCTAGAGAAAGTTTAGCTTCCATTTTTAGAGTTCCCAGAGACTTCCAGATCATCTTATGACTTATATCTTCTTATCTTCTCATTATTTTATTGTTGTAAGTCATGTAAAGGCTCATGCACCCATTAATTGATATGGTGGAGACCCACCTAACACCATTTAGAGAGTCAGATTGCATGTAAATAGCTTTATTTTATAGTTTTTTAGCATGAGTTTTCATTAGAAGAGCTCTCACTCCTAAAAAAGGGAGGAGAGAATTTATTTTAAATACATGAATGTAACATACACTCTAGGCCATTATTTTTATGCAATAATATATTTTATTGGTGCTCTCATTCTAAGTGTAGTTATTCTTGCCAGAGTGTGTTATTTTTGTGAATGCATGTTCATGAATAATAATGGAGCCAATGGATTTATTGTGTTGTCATGATTGTGTGATCTTTTAGTTCTAGTGTTTGCCTCATGTTTACAAATTTTATTGATGCAAAAAATTGGAGAAAGGATCATCTTTGTTCTTGCATAGTGTCTTGACTCGCATGAGCACACTTCTCGTGGCCTTGCAATTTCATGAAACATGAAACATCTTTTGGTTTATATTAAGTTTCCATCAATGATTGGTTCAATGGAGTTAAGCAAGAGTTCCTCCTAATTTCATTGGTTTCCTGCTTGATCCCTTTTGACAATTTAATTCTCAAAGGTGTTGTTACTATGATTTATGTTCATTATGAATTTCCCTTTTAGTTATTTGTTTTGAACTTCCATTAACTTTTTTTTTTAATTTTATTTTCTAACATGGCTAAAATATGAATTCATATAGTTGCATCGATAAATTGCATTCATCATAAAATAGAAAATACCAAAAATATATTTCTTTTGTGGTTACTTTTTCAGCCATAAATAGATCAAATATATTATCCAAAATTGTTCAAAATCATCAAAGGCATCCTCATGAACACACACACACACATTTATCTTCAATTGATCAAGTTTTAGTAGGTTGTAAGACCTCCTGGAACCTTGGAGTTGATCCTTGATTAGCTTTTCAAGAGAAGGATTTGAAAGGATCCATGTCATTCATTAGTGTACAAAATGAAATCTCAATAGAAGTCTGCATATTTTCACCCTTGGAGTGGGGTGAAGTGCACTGTGCACACTTGGCATGCCTATACATGTGCACTTCATACACTGTAAAGTATATTCTTGAATTTATTCTCCTCTTTGACTACCTGATCCATCTTGATTCAAGATCGGGGCTTGTCCTAGTTCTCAAGGGGGTCCAAAATTACTGAGGCTTCAAACTAGATGCCTCATAGGGAATTTTGAAACTAGGGGGTCCCCATTTCTAACTCAAGATGGGGGGTGTATTGTGAGGCCACAACAATGTTAAACACTTAGCCATATATGAAGTAGAGTTTGTTTTCATCACTATGACTGAGCTACTCTATAGAAGTTGAATCATGTGGATGACTTGTAAATAGACATGTATATGTCAAACTCTGTAGGAGCCAATAAATTATTTAGTCACCAAGTATTTTTAGTACAAGTTAATCCTAGTAAATGCCAAGAAGATAGAGCACATAGATGTCGAGTTATAAAAAAAGGTATCGAGCATAGTTAAGGTTGAAAAAACATAAAAAAGAATATTTATGACCAAGCATTGAAGATAGTAAGTGTTGAGTAACATAGAGAAAACATAAAAGTCTAAAATGTTACAAACTTTGAGGTAAACTGTTTCAAGCTGACATAAACACAACATTTAATAATTGAAGAGTTTGTTGCAAATATTTTTACACATTTTGACATGGACCACCAATCCCTATGAAGAATGAACAACCAATTAGATGAAGAGGCAAAAGGTAAGTGTCTAGAATACTCTTTAGAAGTCTTTAAATAGGTAGATCCAAACCTTATTTTTATATAAGTGAGAAGAGTTATTGCAGAAGAGATTGCAAAGAGTGTGAAGGAAGCAAAGGAGTTAAGTTCTGGATGTTGCATGCATAAAAGAGTTAAGAAGAATGGTATACAATGACCTTATGAAGAAATGAAGGACTAGGTGAAGATATATCAGATTGGAGATCAGATCAGTGATTGGAAGGAGGAGCTTCATAATCAAGAATTTTAGTGTAGACTAAAGGATTAGGTACTGAGAAAAATCTAATAGATTGAATTAGGCATAATCTCTTAACAAAGTGGTTTTAATAGACCTTTTGTAAATCTCTTAACAAAGTCCTTACTTTATTTTAAGTGTAAAATCATCTCACAAGGTAAGACCTAACAACCTTAACAACCTTTAGCAGGATAGACCCTTCACAAGGTAGATCATCATAAGTGATCAAAATTGTAACCCTAACAGATTAATTTTATTACTATACTAGTGAAGATTTGTGGGTGTCATCCCCACCCCAGTTTTACCTTCACCTTAGAGGGTTTCTAGGTAACCAAATCTTTGTGTCAAGTGTTTACATTTTATGGGTGTGATTGATAGTTAGGTCTACTTGTTACAACATCTAATTTTACAACTTATGTTAGTGGATGAATTAGATATGAGATATAAAATATGGTGAATACAGTAAAGTTGTTTGAAGGGGTACAAGTTTTATAGATCCTAATTCACCCCACCCTCCCCCTCCCTCAATATCTTAGTTTCCAAATTAACCTCCCAATAGCTAGTATCAGAGTATTGGTTGTCTTGAGGAAATATAACAACTTGGGAGTTCAGATATTGGAGATGGAGGCTTACAAATTGTGAAAAGTTATTGACAATCAAGCGGTTGACATCTAGCTCATACTATAGCAACTTGAAGTAGCAAGAGAGGAACTGAGGAAATCTTTCAAAAAGAGAAAGGATATGGCCATTCAACTAAATAACATGAATTATGAATAATTCAATACTCAAGGACTATTTGACATTGGAAATTTTAATGAGAGTAATGTAACAATTGCAAATCTACTTGAGAAGAACAGTATCATAAATGAAGAAGTCAGAGGATTAAAAATTAATAAGAAATTGGAGAAATTTAAAGAAAAGTTTATAAAGAAGAATGAAATTGAAATGAAACACAAAGTTCAAGAAGGAATTCTATTTTCTAAGTGTCTAAATACAATGAATTTGAGATCTACGATCGTTATTAAGCAGTAAAATTTGGAAGATTCTCAAAAGGAAGTTTATTTATATTTAAGGGGGTAAAAAATATGTTTCTTTTTGTTTATTTTGATCATTGTTTCTAAATTGAGGAAGAAGAATGTAGAAAGTGAACTGAGCAATACATTATTTTGAAGATCAAGCACAAGAAGTGATAAGTGAAAGTGAGTGTATGTAAATCAGCTAGAAAGATATCAAAAGGAAAGAGAAAGAGAAAAGAAGAGATATGAATAAGAAAGGTAGTTCTAAAACCTAATAGATCACTTGACTATATTTTCTTACATTGTAGTAGAAAAATATCTCAACCGAGTTGACATTAAAAGTGTTTGAAATCATATATGGTAGCTCTCTTTCAAATATTTTTAAAGTCCTTTAAATAAGGTCACTATTTAGAAATATCAAGGATTGATAAGTTTTCGATAATAGTTATGAAATCCTCTAACAAGGTCACACTAAAAATGTGCATGTAACCCTTACAATGTTTTTTCCTAATAGAGCTCACTTCATAAGAGTGAAATTATTTGGGGTTTCATTTCCTAGGTGGCTTTTCCCTTTATAGGGTTTAAACATTAAATACTTGAGTCAAATATATGATTGTTTATTATGTTTTACATTTATTTCATGTTAACTATCTGTTGTTGCAAGTCAATATAAGATAAGTCATTGCTTTGATGCTCAGTATAGTAAGGAATAGTAACATAACATTGTGATGTAAAAAGTTTGTAATTTTGATTTAAGAAGTTTGATATAGTCACCAAGTTATTGATATGAAAGTTAGAGTAGAGTGGATTGTTGGTAAATTATTTTTAAGGCCTGTAGGATAACTAGATATAATTAATTCACCACCCTGTTGATCCCTCAATTATTATGTAGGGGGGAATGTGAGTCAAGGATACAAAACCTAAGTTTGTCACAAAACCCACTTAAATGTGCTAGTGTGTGATATAGAAGGGGGAGGAGAAGGAAGAGAAACCTTTCAATCTGAATTCTAGAGAACTAGGTCCAGAGAGATTAATGCTAACCAAGAGAACAAGGAGCACTTGTGAAGACTAGATCTAGGAAGAATCAAGGAAATATATCAAATTCTTTAAAGGCCCTTAATATGTGTGTGTAAGCTAGATATAAGATACAATGAAATGAAAAAGGAGGAGAACAAACTCATCTTTGAAATATGTTTGTGCTTGCTATTATGATCAAAATGAGAAGAAATCTTTAGATCTTGGCTTGAAATTGCACAATAGACAAAACCTAAAAATATTTTGACAATCTTTCAGGGGAAAATTGATGCATCAAGGATGAATTGGTGCACCAAGGGTCCACTGTGACCCTAATTGACTATGTCCAATGTTGATTTTGATTTTTTAGTTTTGATGAAATTCAAAAAGGGTAGTCTAATATGCAAGCTATTAATCGATTTGATATCTATAACCTGCAATAATAAGAGGTTTTTTTATTGATGAGGGGTGACAAGCCCTGTTTTAGGAGTTAACCTTGAATTGAAATAATAGAAATAACATGAATGCACAATAAATGTATGAATTCACCTTACAAAGTTGGATCTATTAAATCAAATGCAATGTGATTACTTCACCAATGGGTTTAGACTAAGAAGATGAAGATGAATGGATGTAGAAGGTGCACAAATGGATCTTTGATTATATTGAATAATATCTTAAAGATAAACTCCTTTAATTTCTTAAGTGCTTGAATAATTGATCTTCAATGGGAGAATTCTTGAATGGATGCTTGAAGGCTTGAAGTTTGGATGTAAGAGAACTTGAGAGCTTGAATGCTTGAATGTTTTAGTACTTGATGATTAGACATCATGATATGATAAATGAAGAAAATGGAAGTGTTAATATAGATATTAGAATTGACTTACTCTTATAGACCAACTATCCTAAAAGTTAACACCTCAACATTCTAGAAAATGGGACCCAAAGAGGTGGGCCAAAATAAAGCCCCATCTAGGGTGCATTGTGCCCTTGATTGGCTCATCAAGGGTGTAGTGTGCCCCTAAAGAATTAGAGTAACATTTCATCCACGATTATTAGGTGCACAAACCTCGAGGACAATCTAGGGACCCCAAAACAGGTCTCAAAATGAAAAATTCATGTCCAAACTCTGAGGAAATGCTATTTTGGTGTCAAGAGTAGATTCCAAGTGGAAAGGTAGATGAAAAGGAAGGACCTAGGGGAGTATATCCTACCTCAATCTTAAAACCATAAAAGTAGGAGCTTTAAAGATGATCTATCAGGTTTTAGCTCAATTTTGCCTAGGAGAAAGAATGAAAAAGGGGGAGAGATTGATGATCTTGCATTGAATAGGTGTTAAAACTTCATTAAATTGTAGTGCTTCCAATTTTTATATAGAACATTTAGTGCACACTTTATCGAGAGTATAAACTCAATCCAAACTCTTAGTAAAGTAGAGCATGAGGCATACGATACTCTAATTATGATCAAGGAGACAAAGAATCCATCAAGCCCTAAGGGATTGAGACTTGATAACTCCCAAATCATAGTAAGAGAGAGATTTTTGACTAAATAGAAATAATATGGGAGTGATTATCTCACTCATTAGATTTCCCACCCTACTATGAATCAATGGAAGATTTGTTGTAGAATTTGGCATTGAAATAATCTAATAGGGTGGTAATCTGCTAGTCAACTCATTGGAAGACCTACCCATAGATCAAAATTCTTCTTATCACCATGGTAAGTTTTATCAAGGATGTGTTACACATGTATAGGAATTTAGAAAAAAATTATGTGTAGCCCATAGATGAGATTTAGCATGTGTGTATGTGAAGGAAAAAGAGACCCAATGTCAAGGATGCTCACTTCTTGGATTGTATGTGTGCATAGAGAATTCATTATTTAGGATTGTGCATAACCTATAAAGGGATTCATGAAAATTGGCATTGAAAGATAAGGATGAAGTATAAATGCATAAATTTGATGCTAACTTAAGATGAATACTAGGAAACTAAGGCTAAAGTACTCTAAGCTAGACTAAAAATTTGTATTCACTACCCCGTGATTGGAAAGGAAGGATGAGAAGAGCATATAACCCCATGTTAAAGTCATTGGTAGAACTTTAACATGAGTAATGAATGTAACATATTATATTTTCAATCATCAAAGGATGTTTCCACTATGAGATACCCCAATAGTGGATAGTGGACAAAATAAGAGAAATGAAAACATAACATGCAAGAGAACAAAAGGGATCTACTAACTCTGGGGTCAGTATTATCATATGATAATATGTAAGTATTATATCAAGTATGAAATGTCAACATCCCCCAAAGGAAGTATAAAATGGAAGAAAGGTACGTGATAATTACAAAGAAAAATATTTTTGGATCACCAACATGGAGACCTAAAAGAATTGGTGCTACCATGTCGCAAATCCAAGAAGACATCACAAGGATATAAGTACAAACAATAGCATGTGTACAACATAACATATAATGATAGATAGAATAAGTAAGATAAAAATAGAAGAATGCCACAATGTGGTGTTTTATTTATCACCTTAATCCAACAAAGAAAAAAGGGTCATTTAAAGAAATCTAAACATACATTTAACAAACATGATATAGGGGAAGCACATAACAACAAACAAACACACAAAAAACTACTATGCTAGAGTACTCACTTCATTAAGCATGTTTCCCTCCTCCCCTATCGTGGTTATTTATAATAAGAGAATGTGGGTAACTTTCAAGAGGAGCTATGTCCAACATAATAGGATTAATAGCTAAATCCAAAGAAGGACTCTCAAGAGAGTCTCTATTCTTAGGTGTTCATCTAAGTGTAAGTTGTGTAGAAAGCAATTTAGGTAAATCAACATCAATATCACTAGTCTCATGCTCATCATCTAAATTATCCTCCTCATATAAATTAATATCAGTAGAATCCAAAAAATTAATATGTATATCTTTAACCTCTTCAAGAGACATGGAGTGGTGAGAAGCATTCACAAAGATTTAGCACAAGCTTGATGGTTTGTTTGACATTCACAAGCATGTCAATTATGTTTAATTTTACTTGAAATTTGTTGAGAAGATTAAGGAGGATTAACAACCATAGGTTCCTTACCTTTTGATGACATAAGAGGAGGAACAAAAAAAGGCTGAGGTGTAGAAGAAGGAACCACACTAGGAGGATCCAAAGATGGAAGAGGTGGTTGACTATTATAAATAAAAGAATCAAAAGAGATAGGCATAATTTTTTAAGGAAAATACCATGAACCATACTTAGCTTGTAAATATTTTATCATTTATATTCTTGATACAAATGGAACATAAAATTCAAACAAGTAGGAGGAAGGCCAAAATAAATCAAGAGTAGCACAATGTCGAGTTTTAGAAGGATGCTAAAAACTATGATTTATCATCTTAGTCTCACCATCATGAGGAAATTTAATACATTGATGAATGAGAAGAAATAGCTTGAATGGAAGTCAACCAAGGTAATCCAATATTCACTTGAAACTGATCTAAAGTGGAATGACAACAAAAGTTATATTTGCCACCTTACCATAGAGCTCAACAAGAAAAGAGATGGAACCTTGTAGATGATACAAGAAAACATTACAAGTCTAAATCCAAATATCAGTTGATTCATATAAGTCATGATGTTTTCTCTTATTATAAAGATGTTCCTTAGTTATGACATTAAGCATAGAAGTAGGATCAATAAGACATCCATAAGAAGGATATTTAGAAATCCAAGTAGAAATATAGAGAGGACCACTCAAAGCTTTAAACTTATCAGCATCATTGAATGAGATAGTGAGGACTCTAACACACTTACATTTTAGTTTAGGTTGATCATTACATGTAGAGTTAATGTCTTCCTTAGGTGGAGGTGGAAGTTGAACTACACATTCCATAGCATTAACAATATTATCATTTTATCATCATAAGGTACTATAAGAAACATTCACTTTAGGGGGAGAAGAAGAAGGTTATTGAAAAATACTATTTGTAATGTGATGAGGCAAAGGATTAGTGTAAATTTGAATATTTTGATTAGGAGGTGCCATAGATTTGTTCCTACTGTATTGACCTGCAATGGATAAAGCATTAGCATCAATCAAATATTAAATCTAATGTTTCAAAGAATAAAATGCTTTAGTATCATGTCTAGGTTGATGATGAAATTGACAAAAATATTAAGCATTAAAGGTGAACTTGATATAGTAGAAGAAAAAAGTGGTTTAATAGGATGAAGTGTAATCATATTAGTACTAACCAACCTAGTCATAATAGAATGTAGAGACTTGGAGAGTGGAGTAAACTTACAGTTCATCTAAAGAAAAAAAAAAGAGTAGTGGCACACTGAGAGATAGCAACTACTTGATCATCTACTATATTCATGGTTTTGTACATCTTTACATAATTGATAGTTTTATGGAGTTTGTTAGGATTTGGTGTGAAATCAATCTTATCAATAGGTATAGGAATTGTTGGTCATGTTTCCACTTTAGGTTTATCTTAATATATCTCTAAGTGAGTGTTCTAGGTTCCTTTTGTAAGAATTAGGATTTGGTGCTTTTAATTTTATCAACCCTAGAATAACCCTAATTTTTGTTTCACTAAATGTCACCCTAAGGAAGCTTTTGGGTTGTGTGGCTTTTCAAATTAAAATGCACGGAAGAAATCATTTTAAATTTCATCCTTTCTATTTCTAGGAACCTTTAAAAAAGTTGTTCACATTGTTTAAATATTTCCTAAAGTTCCTAAAATATTTTTAATCCAAGCTTTTATCTCTAATTTTCTACAGGTTCATTTTTTTTTTTTGAAAAAATAATTGAGTAATGATAACCCTTGATCTTCTCAAGATCAAGGGTTGTCCCCTTGTTGCGATACAAAATTGTATATCATTTACCACTAGTGACATGGTGACCAACCTATGGGACCTAGTTAATAAAAAAATAAGGTTTTAAGGTGAATGACCCACACTGTCAGATCTTTCGATGATCAACAGTGGTCACTTTTCCACCATGGAAAACTTCAAGGTTTTTAATCTTTGGAAACATAGCGACCACCTATAAATGAAAATACTACAAGACCAACCTAAAGGTTATGTCATAAAGTTACATGTCATTAATAGCCTTGTCAGCATGTCAAGATGGTATGATGTCAAATGCCACTGAGGATTCACACTAAAAGAAATGAAATATTTATCCACACTGTCAAATCTTTTCAAGATTGATAGTGGTCATTTTGTTGCTACGAAAAGTTGCATGAACTTTACCACTAGCAACATAGCAACCAAAGAGAAATATCACGAGCCCACTCTACTTACAATAAAATTATCTTTTGATTTCCACCATATGATGCAAGGGGCATCGATGATGGTCGCTTTGTTGCCAAAGGTAGTTGCTTAATTTTTACCCTTGGCGACATAGTGAGAGCATGTCACATGTCCAAATACACAAGTAGGTCTAATGTAAGTCACCAAAAATGAAAGGAAAGGCTTATGTGGAAGGGTTCAATTGGATTGACTACCAACTTGGAGGGTTGAAGCCGAGTCATCAAAGGTTTTATTCCTAAATCATTAGATTTTTCAAAAAATCAATGACTCATTTTCAAAATTGAAAGGTGGTGCCACCCTATTTTCTCTACAATCCATTTATGAGAATTAAGGCTCCTTGTGTGAAGTAAAACTAGAGATATAATGTAGTATTCAGAGATTTTCTTCACACAAACATATTTCTAATTTTCTAAGTGCTAAGAACCCATTGAAGAGTTATTTCCTACCTAATTGAATTGTGAAAGAATGTTCTATATCAGTGTTACTATAGAATTCAAAGAAGAAATAGGAGATCTAAGTAAGTATCTTAGCCGTATATTACTTAGAGAATTCTAAGTTTTCTATGTTATTATCAAATATGCCTCCAAAGAAGGGATTTTTGAGGAAAGTAGAATATGCCATTAGGAATATACATGATGATTTCCTAGAACAATTAATTGAATCCACAAAGAAGTTAGTCCAAATAAAAAAAATTAATTCCTATGAACCCTCGACTATGAATTGCAAATGGTTTGTATGATAGATGAAATTTTACTAGGGATATCATAACATCTAAAATAGGGCTCCAATTATTTAAGAAATGGTTCTCAGAGAGGAAATTTCTTGCCCCCAGGGAAATATCTAGAATTTTGATTTGGGTAAGTTAGTAGTCCCTGGGGTTTTCATGGATTCAAACCTTCTCACAACCATAGCCCTAAATTATGACCTAGTCGAAAAGATAGTGAGGAGAGTAGATGGAGATTGGAGCCAGTTACATATTGTCAAGAGATTAATGACTTCTAGGGATTGGAGAAAGAATACTTGTCTCAAAAGGATCAAGTTAGACAAGGTACATTGAGAGGACACTTGGCCACAATTGGAAACTTGACTTTTGTTACAACATCAACTAAGTGGCCTTTTAAGAAACAATTTTTCAATACTAGAGCCATAGACATTTCATGACTTTATGTAGAGTTTTTGGTGAAGATGAACAAGATTTTATACCAATAAAGTTCATGTACATGATGACAGAGATCTCTTCTTTTGGTGTGGATATCATCTTTGATTTTGCATCTTATTTAGTAGGGGAAATTCACATAGGACTAATTGGAATTGCAAAGAGAAAAGTTCAGAAAACATTTGGCCATTATTCATTGTTGATGCATATGTTCTTATTTAAAGGGGTTACATACTTTGAAAAAGAGATGGTTTTAAACAAAGAATATGAGGGAGAAGCTCTACCAATCCAATTATGGAGTGTAGATATGACTTGGGATGTAGAAGAGGCTAGCTTTGTTAGATTTGATAGGTACTTTACATCCAGGTTGAGAAACCTCATATTAAGGGGTAATCCCAAAATTCCTAATGCATTGTTGGATTTTATCAGCCCTATGGACAACCCTACTACCTTGAAGGTGTCTCACAATTGAGCAGACATCATATCATACCCTATGTCTATAGTTTTTAGAGTGTATGGATTCCAAGGGACTCCCCATGTACTTCCTTACCAAGTACCTCTGAAGGTGGGAATAGCCAAAATGCTATGGTAGATAGGTGGATTGGAGGAAGCACAATTGACTGGTCAGTCTAGAGGCTCAATTTTCTAAAGTTGCACAATTGCCCACCAGTTCATAATCAGCAAGGGTGGTTGGTTGTTTTTGTATTCTTAAACCTATATAAAATGGCTATCTCCCATGAATGTTTCAATGATAGTAAGGGATTTTTTTATATTTTTAGATGAAGGGCTAAGACTGGTGCCAAAGATCATCAACCTTACTTCCCTGAGGACATAATAGGGAATGAATTCTCTCTTCAAGAACAAGAGATTAAGAAGGAGAAGTGGAGAGTTTATTCAAGGGTTCTAGAATTTATTGATTGTTTTGATAAACACTATGAGCCTTTGAAGGATGCCAAGACAAAGGTGGATAAACTAAATAAATTGATGATCACTTTTCCAAAGATCATGGAGGCAATGAATGAGAAAAAGATATTCTTTATTAATTCTTATCTTGATAAGGCCCAAGAGGTCATGATAAAATTATCTTTCACCCCTATAGTCGGATTAGGGAAGTTGGTTATTTAAAGGAGACCTGGTTACAATATCATTCAAAATAAAAGGTCTATAGTTGACAAAGGAAAACAAATAATTGGATCTACTAATGCTATTTTGGAAGAGAGGTGGCAGGCCTGATGGGCCAATGCCTAAAAGGAAAAAGATAGAAGAGAAACAATTGCCCCCAATAGAGTAGTACTCACCTACCCAATCCCCATTACATATAGGAGATGAATAGCTCACTAAGGAGTGAATGGAACAATTGGGATCCCAAGAGGGAGTTTTTATCACTATTTTAGAGCTGGAAGAGGGGAATCCTTGAGAGCCTCCCATTCCTAGCCTAGAATTAATTGTTCTTGACTATAAAGGAAGGGAATTAGACCCTGTGGTAGAGAAAGCTAGCCAATAGTTTCTTTTTGATGATAGCTTTGTCAAATCTAAAGCTTTCTACCAATTCACATGGAGGACAAATATTCAATTATTTGAGGAAATATGTAATAAGATGAAGGCAAAGCATCTTGAGATGGAAGAAGTAGCTCTACAAAACCAAATAAAGGAGGAAATGATGCAAGAATTTAAGAGCTTGACCCTTGAAGAGGGGAGGAAAATGATAAAATCATCTGGGATTTTGTTGCTGCCAAATTGAGACATTATTGATGCAATGGTTTTTAATTTTGTCACCAAAAAAATAAATGCAAATGAAAAGGTGAAGAAAGAACTAAAAGGTGCCATGTTTAGTGAAGATCATGTTGCATTAGTGATCTAGTCAATGAGAAAATGATCCAGAGCCAACTCTTCCTAGCCTGATGATACCGGCTTGATAGGAAATTTGATTGTAAAAAAGTGTGGAGGATACTACAAGTGAAGAGGTCGTAGAGCTAGGTGTTGGAATAACCAACTTCACCCTAGCCACAACCCTAAGGGATAAAAGGGAAAGACTAGAGCTACAGGAAAAATATGAGAAGGTTCTGGTAGCATATAATAAAGAGGTTTTAAAAGACTGTTAGGAATAAGGTGTCTCAACCTTGGATAATTCCTATTCTTATTATTTGTTTTGTAAAATGTATTTCTTGCAAATAATGTTGATGTGTCAGCATCTTGAATTGTGTATAAGGAGATCATTGCTAAAATAATTATGAAGGATTCCTATGACACGTAAGAGCTATGTTAGGAAGATTCAATGACAGGTGAAGACATGTAGCAAATAAATTTTTTCTCTGAGAATGGTAAAATCCTAATATGATTACCTTTGGGAGTAGCCCTAAAGTGAAGTTCATGTTATAAGAATTTTTAGGGTTGTGAAGAGAAGCGATGCAAGAAAGTGTATTCTTTGTACTGTAAGTTGCTACTGGTATCTTATGTTGTCACTGTTGAACTTGCATTGCAAGTGTATTGTAACCTTATGTTGAAGATAATACATTGTACAGGTTTTGGAGGGGTGGGGTTGTTTTACTGAAAGGTTTTTCCCCATTGGAAAATCTTTGTGTTATGTGTTTCCTTCTCTATCTATTTTCTTTATGCTTGGTTGGCTGAAATATTTTTGTTTACATAATATTGAATCTGTAAGTGTAAAATATTTTAATAGGATTTGCACCATACTTCTCTTAAGAGATTAGTGTAGGAAGTTGTTTCCGCACCTAAGTTTCCTTACAAAGACTAGTGAAGCCTTTTAAATCCACTCATCTTATTGAAATTTCAAACACACCATAGAGACCTCAGTAATACATTGTAGAGGATTTTGAAGAAGAAAAGAGTAAACTATGGGCATTGCATGTAGAGCTAGATATCTAGTATGAGGATAGATTAGGAAAGCTATCATGTATTTAGTTGATAAAATTGGTTGGCCAACATTTTATAAATAATTAGCAAAAATAATAAAAATATGGGATGAGTTGAAAGAAAATGATGATGCTCTAAAGCCAATTGTCAATAAGTGGAACAAGAGGGACAAAGATGTCACTTTTTTGTGTTTTTTAGTTATTACTTTGTCTTATGAAGCTATAGAAAAGACTTATGACTTCAGTAATGATCTCTCTGAGTTTGATGATAAGAGAACAACATTACAAAGGAGAATCATTAATTACCTTGAAAAATATAAGAGTAAAAGTTTTAGACTCTTCCCCCATGCCCTGGATAGATAGGATAAGTTGAAGAATAAAGAGGAATGGGCCTAGGAATTGAATGACCTATTATGTCTTAGGATGAATAGGGTCATAAATGAAAAGGGAAATGAATGGTGGGAAAGTACAACTAAAGAAGTTGTAAAAGTGCAATTATTTTATGATTCTTTGAGAGAATATTTTATTGGGATTGACAAATTGGGAGAATATGTGATCAAGAAACAACATGATATTCTAAATTTTAATTGGCTAGATGACATAGTTTTGACAAGTGGATGACAAATTTTGTTCATACAAAATAGTTGGAAATTGGTGAAACCAATGATGATGAAATGGAACAAGATGATTTGCAAATAATTCACACATCAATGAAAGTGGAAGAGGAAAGAGAAAAGAAACCAATTACAGTAACAAGCACAGAGGCCCAAATAGATGACCTGGCAACATGACAATCAAATGTGACTAGCAACCTATCAATACATGATGATGTGGATGGAGAACCTTGAGTTGAATTAAGTCTGTAGGCATCAAAACTAGGTCCACCACAAGTAGTTTCATCAATTACACCCTTAGAGGAACAAAAACAACATTTAAGCCAATCATAAAAACTCCTCAGCAAAAAAAAGGTGTAGTAGAAGTGGTACCATAAAAGAATATTCATGATGAAAGACATTCTATTGCACTAATTTTTGTCTTGTGATAATAACTTTGTAAACATCTTTATGTCTTAAGGATAGTTGTTAGTACTCTCTAGACCTAAAGCTTGTTGCATCTCACATTATACAAGTAAGATTCCAAGGCTAGAGAAAGGGTCTGAGTCATTATATAACTTTTAGTTTGGTTAAGTTTCATTCGATCTAGTCTTTGATGTAAGTTTTATGATGTATTTTCTCTACAAATCTGAGAATACATTAATTTTAAAGGATCATGGTGTCTTGTCTTGAGTTGTTTTGAGTTTTATTTCAATGTTACATAATTTTCAAAGAGAATTAATACAAAGATGAACTGTCACCATATCTTTTCTCTCTAAATCTTGTCTCCATTTTTATTGATTGGTTATTTTGAGATTTTATGAGCAAAGCTTGTTCAATTTAATGCAACTAGGATAGGTTGTATATCAATTTACTATTTCTTTTAATTCAATGGATTAAGTAAGTGCTTTAGTGAATATGACAGGATCTCTAGGAAGTAAGAAGGATTTTTAGTGAGAATTACTGATAATACTGATTGTAATGCAGTCAATTAGGTCAAAAGATTGGATAGACTCTAGATCCCAATGGATGAGACACTAATCCATTAGTTCAGTTTGAATATGATGAAATCATGGATAAGAATCAAGCATAATATTAAAACCAAAATCAATTTACTTTAAATGCATGAAGAATATCATAGCTAGTCAATACTTGTTTACATCTAAACTTTGAGTTATAGTTAGCTATTGTTGCCCAGAATTACTTGTAAATTTGAGAAGAATTATAATATAATTTCATTGAATGAATGAAATGTGAGAGTGGTATCAAGTTCTAAATCTTTTATCCCTAAGGTGCACCTACTTTGGTTTTGTAGAACCAAAAGAGTAGAAAATCTTTTATGATTTTTTTGAAGTTCGGTCTAGATCTGAAGGCCATCTAGCTGATCATGGGAAATAGCTAATCCTTAGGTTATTTTTATATTTACCATCTTGGTATAAAGTATTTTTTCTTGGTAGTGTAAAAACACCAACAGGAACCATTGGAGTGGTGTTCTCAAACAAACTCACTTGTAATTGATAATGATGAAGTGTTGCACAAAGTTGTGAAAAAGAGGTAAACTCAGTAAGCATAATCTTATCCATAATGTCATTTTGTAAATTCATAATAAACATATGTTGTATATCAATATCAAGAACATGATAAGAAATTTGAGTATGCAAATGCTTAAATCTACCAATAAAATCAATTGCTTTCTCCTTAGGACCTTGTTTACAATGCATCAAATCAATCAAAGAAATGAAAGGACCGATATTATTCTAAATTTTTTGTATGAATGCATTTGAAAGTTCATGAAAATAATCAATAGAATAGGGTGGAAAAGAGCAATACTATTGCAAATCTTTATCATGGAAAGCATGAAAAAAAATGTAGCTAAAATCCTTTGATCATGAGCATAATCATTACATAGAACTTGGAAAGTCTTAAGATGTTTCACATGATCACATTTACCATTGTAAGTGTTAAGGCAAGGCATATTGGCTTGTAAAGGAATAGTAGCATGGATAATGTCAAAAGACAAAGGACTACCCATATCACATGCAGTAACATTGCACTTAGATTGAGTGAAAGAAGTAAGTTATTGTTGTGAAGAAGACATTGTCTAAGCTAGACTAAGGATTAGGAAATCATTAGAATGGATAGGTATAATAGCACATTTGACACACTAAGAAATGTGTATGAATTAGATAGAATGGAAGAAAATATAGGTGGAACACTTGGAATTATAGTAGGAGGATTGGGATAAGTGAAAGGAACATTGGTATATGAAGGTTGTGAAGTTAGTAATGAAGTAGGAGGAACACTCATAAGAAAAGAGGGAATGGGTAAAATACTAAGAAGATTAGACATCTAAACATAAATAGTCAAAATATGAGGAACATGAGTAGAAATGCTAGAGATAGGTATAGAAATAGGCAGCAAAAAATTGAGAGTAGAAATGGTAAGATCCATCCCTACTTCAAAATTGACTTGATTCAAAAGTTTAAAATGAGAATGGAAAAGGTGAGTTAGACCATGAAAAATATTAAAACCATGTTAATAAATACGGGTCACTCTTTTAAGAGATAAAAAAATAGCAATAGTTTTAGTATTGTGATTTTCTTGTAAAAGCCAATCATGCATTTGATCAATCTCAATAGCAAGCTTATCAACTTGTTCAAAAGGAATTATTAAAACCTTATCCTCATCATGATATGAGTGGGAAGAATCATGATCCATAGAAGGATTAGGATTATGAGAAACCATAGGGTCACTAAAGTTTCAAAGAAGAGGAGAAGAGGAATCCAAATAAAAAAAAGTTATTAGTCTATGACTTCTCCTAATGGAAATGCTATAAGTAGGACTAAAAGTAGAAAAGATGATACATGAAACAAGAAAAGAATACATAGAGATATCTACCCTTATGATATGAACTCAACCCCATTATAATGTAAAAAAAGATATAAAACATGCAAAGAAAGAACCAAGGCACACAAGATAATGCAAAGATCTAACTCTAAAATAAAAAGAGGAAATGTTGATACTCAGGTTGACCAATTAATGTGTAAGGGGGTATATGAATCAAGGATTTAAAACCTAAGTTCTTCACATAACCCACTTACATGTACAAGTGTGTGATATAGAAGGGGGGAAGATAAGGAAGAGAAACCTTTCAATCCCAATTCTAGAGAACTAGGTCCAAAGAGATTAATGCTAACCATGTGAACAAGGAGCACTAACACAAAATAGATCTAGAAAGAATAAGGGAAAGATATATAATTTTTTTAAGACCCTTAATATGTATATGTATAAGCTTGATATAATGAATGCTAAAATGACAAAGGGGGAGAAGGAAATCACCTTTGAATTTCGTTTTTTGTTTGTTGCTCTAATAAAAATAAGATGAAATATTTAGATCTAGGCCTAAGACTATGCACCTAAGAAAACATAGAAATATTTCAATAATCTGTTAGGAGAAAACTAGTGCATCAAGGGAAAATTGGTGCATCAGGGATGCAATACAACCCTGATTGACTGTGTCCAATGCTAGTTTTGATTTCGCGGTTTTGAAGAAAGTTGAAAAGGGTACTCTCATCTGCAACCTATTCATCAATTTGATATCTACATCTTGAAATAAAAAAGGGTTTTATTATTGATGGGGGGATCACCTTGGTCAAAACCTAGTTTAGGAATTAACCTTGAATTGAAATAACATGAATGTAAAGTAAATGTACAAATTCACCTTAGAAAGTTGGATCTCTTGAATCGAATGCAATGTGGTTACTTCACCAATTGTTTTGGACCAAGAATATGAAGATGAATGGATGTATAAGACGTGTCAAAGGATCTTGAATAGATTGAAGAAGATCTTGAAGATAATCTCCTTCAATTACTTGAGTGTTTGAATCCTTAAATGGGTGCTTGAAGGCTTGAAGCTCGGATGTAAGAGGATTCAAGAGCTTGAATACTTGAATGTTTTAGTACTTGATTAGATTTTTTCATATCCCCATTTTAAGATGGAATTTTACTAATACAAAAATATTAGAAAATGATATTATTAATAAAATAATATTTAATATGATATTTTAAATAATTAAATAATAATAAAATTTAAATGAGTAAAGAAAGAAATAAAATTAAATACAAGAGACAATATTGTAGAAAGTATGTTAACTTTCTACCAGATTCTAAACATAATATGGTTGCTTTTTGCCTAGAATAACTTAATAGAATTTAATAATAAATAAAATAAACACAAATAAGTAAGTAAATAATATAACATAGAATAATATAAATTAACTAAATCTAATGAAGAATCAAGAGATGTTTAACAAATAGACATGGCTCCTTAAAATTAAGATATAAAAGGGAGGAGAGTTTATTTTAGAGAGGAGAAAAAAGGAATAGAATAAGAGAGTAGTTCAAAAAGGAAAAAATGGAAGATGAAAGTAATATGAAAAAATAAGGAAGTGACTTTCTAAAAAGGTATCAATGATATTGAAAGGATGTGAACCTTTGAAAGGGTCATAATTATGAATAGGCGTGACTCTTCAAAAATATTATGATTATAAAGTATTGGGACTTTTTCAAAGGATTTTAGTTATGAAGTATTGTGACTTTTTTGAAAGGATTATAACTATGAAGTGTTATGATTTTTTGAAAGGATTATAACTATGAAGTGTTCTGACTTTTCAAAGAATTGGTATTATGAAAGATTGTGACTCTTGGAAAAGAAGAAGGTAAGAAAGGTATGTTTATGGATTATAAATTAATTCATATTTAGTGATAGCTTGTTAATAAAAATTAAGGAGTATCACATAAAGGAAGGGTTATAACTTTGTATATTTGTATCAGAGGTGGGTGAACTCCCACTTGTAAAATATGATGAAGTAAATGGTAATCTATTGATGTCAGTATCATAGATAGGTATAGTTACCTTTTTTGTTGACACAATAGAGATAGATATAAGTGTTGGTATCAGAAATAGATATTATACCTATTTGGCCAACCATTAAGGAAATATTTATGTGTTGGTATCATAGATAGGTGCTATACCTATTTGGCCAACTTATTAAGGAGATATATATGTGTTGGTATTAGAGATAGATATTATATCTATTTGGCCAAACACTAAGAGTTGTTGATATGTATGGGTGCTCTTGCACATCAACATACTTAAGGAAATATAATGGTAGAATATTCAAATGATGTCAACAAAAGCATATGTGAGCCTTAAAGGGTGCATTCTAGAAAATATGTTTGACCAACTAAGGAACATGATCTAGAGACATCTTTAAGGTTGGGTTAGGTTAGAGGGTATAATAGTGAAATATATTTTATTATTTTATAAATTCTAACATTGGTTTTGCAAGAATTATTGTCCTCTCTAGTGGGGACATTACAGATTTTGTGATATGAAAAAAGAAGAAAATGGAAGGATTTATATAGAGATCAAAATTGACTAACTCATGTAGGCTAACTATCTAAAAGTTAATATCTAAACATCAAAGAACATGAGATCCAAAGAGAGGGGCCAAACTAGGGCCTCATCAATGGTGATTTTAACACCTTATTAGCCCATCAAGGTTACAATGCACCCCTAAAGCATCAAGGCCACATTGTACCCCTAATTGTTAGGTGCACAAACCCTAGGGACAATTTGGAGACCCCAAAATAAGTCTCAAAATCTAAAAATCATGTCCAAACTCTGAGGAAACTCCATTTCAATGCCAGTAGTATATTCCAAGTGGAAAGGTGGATGAAAAGGAATGACCTAGGAGAAATATATCCTACCTTGAGCTTAACACCATGAAAATAAGAGCTTTAAAGAGGATCTATTAGGTTTTTCCCCAATTCCAACTATGAGAAAGGATGGGAAAGGGAAGAAGAAATGAAAGAGGGAGAGAGATTAATGATCTCAAATTAAATAGGTGTTAAACATTCACTAAATTAGAGTTATTCCAATTTAATATACTACAATTATCTAACAATTGGTATCAGAGCTAAGTGCTTGAAGGAAGAAGTTTGAAAGAACTTGAGAAAAAGATGAAGATATATAAGAGAGGTACCAAAGCTGAACAAGGAGACTTCTTCTTCATGGAAAAATATGATGAGGCTACATGTATCTATAATTCAATAAAATGCTACACATTAGCTAGAATATATGTATGTTATGCCTACCCCTCCTATGATAGTGGAATAGATGAAACAAAAAAGAGAACATAATAGTTAGATTATTGAGATTGCATCTACCCTAAATGATGTTGAGTTTGATGATGTCAAAAATTGTACTACTACTAAAGAAAGGTGGGATGAGTTGGCACTTGTGCATGGTGGAGATAAAAATGTATTAGCAGCTAAAGAAAAAAGTTTGAGAGGAAAATATGATGACATGAGGATGAAAGAAGATGATAATATAGTCTAGTATGTGAACCAAATAAAAAAAGTGGTGATTTCTATCAAATCTATAGGAGGTGTCATCAATAAAGAAGAATTTTTGAGTAAGTTCTCAAAACTCTCTTACCTATTTATGCTATAAGAGTATCTATAATTTAGGAATTCATAGCTATGTCTAGTAGTGATCTCACTCTTAATGGTTTAGTTGATCATTTGGTTGCATTTGAATTAAGTAATTTTGATAATAGTGTGCCTATAATTGGTAATGATTTAAAGACTTCACTAAAGCTTGGTAGTTCAAAGAAATAAAGTGTGGTAAGGATGAAAGTGCGTTGGAGTTAAAAGATGACATGAAAGAAATTGAAGCATTTCTTGCAAGGAGGTTTCCAAGAGGTGAAGGTAAATTCAAAGGTAAATTATCTTTGACATGTTTTAAATGCAATGAGGTAGGTTGTATTGCTCCAAGATGTCCTAACAAGAATAGGAGTGACAAAAAGGATAAGAAAGAGAAAAATTACAAAAAGAACAAGGACTACAAGGACAATGGAAAGAAATCATGTTATATTTCTGAGGAAGATCACACCGAGTTAGATACTAAAGATAAGAAAGAAGGAGTTGAAGTGGTATATGTTGTTGTTAAAGAAGATCTCAATGATGAAAGGTATGAGGAAGGAAAATATGTTCTTTATTATGTTATTAAGAATGCAATTTGGATTATTGATAGTGGATGTTCACATCACATGACTAAAGATATTAGTAAGTTTTACAAACTTGAGGAATATGATGGTGGAATTATTAAACTAGGGAATGATGTTCCATGTCTAGTGAAAGGTAGAGGTTTATTGATGCTAAATGATAAAATCAAATGTGATGATACATATTAGGTTCAAGGACTAAAATATAATCTATTGAGTGTTTCTCAATTGGATAATATAGGTCACTAGATGGAATTTCATAATAGAAAAGTAAAGATCAGTGATGATGATGCAAATCTGATTGGAACTAGAGAAAAATCAAGAGGTAGTATGTTTCACCTAGATCCTCGAGTTGATACATGTTTTTTTGCAAAATTTGAGGATGTATTTTTGTGGCATAAGAGGTTGTATCATGTTAATTTTGAGAATATGGTCAAGTTCAATAGAGAGAAAAGAGTTAGAGGCTTGTTGAATCTACATAAACCTAAGAATGCTATGTGCAAACAATGTCAATTTGGTAAGATGACCAAGTCTAGTTTATCAAGAAAAATGTGTACTTATGTGATATTCTACAATTAGTTCATACTTATTTATGTGGACCAATGAGAGTTGAAAGTTACCATGGTGCTATATATTTCATATTGGTTATTGATGATTGTTCTAGGATGATGACAATCATGTTTATGAAGTTGAAGTTACATGCTTTTGATGTGTTCAAATGGTATAAATCTAGAGTTTAAAAAGAAACCAACAAATAATTAAAATATTTGAAATTTGATAGAGGTGGTGATCTTATGTCTATTGAATTCACTAACTTTAGTGTTGAGCATGGAATTAAGAGATAACTACTACACTAATGACACCACAACCGAATGGGATTATTGAGAGAAGGAATAGATCAATTTTTGAATGTGATGGAACATTCTAATTGAAAAGGAAGTTGCATAAATATTCTAGAGAGGATCCATAAGCACTATAATATATACTCTTAACCGAGTTCAACTGAAGAAAGGAACAAACAAGACACCATATGAAGTCTAATATAGCCATGCACTGAATGTGAGTTATTTCAAAAAATTTGGGGGTAGATGTTACAGTCATAAAGATGAAAGGAATGGGATATTTTATTCTAAAGGTGATGAAGTTATTTTCCTTAGTTATTCTACTAAGATTAAGGCTTACAAATATTTGAATAAAGTTACTAACAAAATGATTGAAAGCGCAAATGTGAGAATTGATGAGTTTGTACATAAGATTGATGAGGAGAGCAAGAAGGAATCTGAGGATTACAAATTTTTTGTCTAAATATAAGAATATGAACAAGGAGTAGTACCCAAGATACAAAAGAGAGCTACCAAGAGACAACCTACATTATATGAGCCATAGACAAAAACAACCTAAGTAGGATGTTGAACCCCAACTAAGTAATGACAATGTTGGAGATCAAACAACTAAATGTGTCCTAGAAAAATATGTGAGGAATCATTCATTTTAAAAAACATTGGAAATAAAAGTGTTGGAGTTGTGACAAGAAGTAAGTTGAAAGATAGTACTTGTTTGATTGTTGAATTTGAGCCAAGATTTAGGACCTCGCTTCATAAAGGACTAGCAATACTAGGCCTCCTTGGAGATTAAAAAAACCATAATAAGTTCTCAATGTATCGTTAAAGTTAAATTGACTAGTTGATCATTTTTTTTATTCATGCATATAGTAATGTTCATAGCATCATTAGAAAACATGATGTGTATTATGTTTCAATGTTTGGTTCCTTATTTTCTAGTTAATAACATGATTAGGGATGCTTCCTTGTGACTTATTTTGATTCTATAAATTATTGTTTAATTAGATAGTTATAACTTAACATCATAATCCCTTGGTACCCATCTAAACTAACTCTTTGTGCTATGTGAAATTATATATGTGGAACTTATTAAAGAAGGATTGTCCTTACATAGAAGGGAATATGGTTGGAGTTATTGAACTTAGGAATGGTTCTTTAGGACTTATTCTTGAATAAAGAAATATTTTCATTATTT
The DNA here is from genome assembly GCA_028749045.1 of Cupressus sempervirens. Lineage (NCBI taxonomy): Eukaryota > Viridiplantae > Streptophyta > Pinopsida > Cupressales > Cupressaceae > Cupressus > Cupressus sempervirens. The sequence goes on along the minus strand of CM053784.1, from coordinate 602,675,739 downwards.
AATGTAATAGAATTTTATATACATGAAAGGAAATACCTCTTTAAGAAGGGACAATTAATGTACAAAAGTAGGACTTGACTTGTGGTTAACTAGGAATTCTAAGAAATTTTAAACTTCTCGATTACATGATGATGTATATGTGATAGGGATACATTATGTTAAAAAGGATTGATATGAGGAAATTCTTAATTTATGCTAGCATAATCATGCATGTATCTTCATTAGCTAAGGCAATTGACATTTTGAATGGGCTCCTTATCCTATTACATTTTTATATTATGAATAATAGGAAATTTTAGTAATTTTATTATGGTCAACTAAAATGAAGAGATATTATCTTGTAATGAATATGTTCTATATTATGTGGCTCTAAAATGGTAATTAATTCCATGTTATGTGTTATGGTTCTAATGCAAATTATGTTATATTTTTAAATGTTGCAAATTATTGAATTTAATTTATTTGGTTAAGGTATGAGAAAGAATTATGTTGGTGGTGAAACTTATTTCATTATGTGTGTGTGTGCATGCACACGTGTGTGTGTGCATGCACACGTGTGTGTGTACATGCGCACGCATGCACATGTGTGTGTGTGTGTTTGTGTGTGTGTGAATTTTTCTGCTACTAATGAACAAATTGAATTGTGCACAAAAATTACCATGAACCAAAGCTAAAACTATTTGTGGTATTTGGGTCTACAATACCTTGTAGAAAAGTTATTTGTTCCTAAATAAGATCACTCAGAAGTTTCTCAAATCTAATTATGATACTATGTAATTTCCTTACGACATGCCTGGTGGAAGGTGTGATCTATACTTGGGGTGTCACTTGACACTTATAATTTGATTAGGTAGGAAATGAAGAGAGTTTGAAAAAAGATAGGTAGGTTGAACATTATGTCCTAGGATGAGTTGTATAGGTTCCCTATGAGTAAACCATGGGTAAAGAGCTTTGAAAAGGGGCAAAAGATAGTGAAAGTTAAATATAAACTTTAGGTAGATTTTAATATGGTTAAGGTGACTCCTAGGGTTGGTTTAGGATCCTTTTTGAAGGCCCACAGGGTATAACTATGGTTTAGGGGCATTTTTATCCTTTTAAATAGCTATTATGAACTTGGGGAGCCACCCAAAATTTGGTTTTCTCAAGATGGCCGAATTCGAAGGATATTTCTTGAGGAATGTGAAGGTTGGTGTTGTCGTTTTTCTTAGAAATGGGGACCCCCTACTTTATTTTTTGGTTTCTTGGAACCTTAGTCTAGGGTTTGAGTCTTTTAAGGGTTTTGTCTATTAGTTTTGGTCAAGACTAGGTTTTGACCTGAAAACCTAGATCTTGACAATCAAGTTTTGGAGAGATTAAGTTTTTTACAAAGGAAAAAGGCACACTAGTGCACCTCATTAGGTGCACTAGTGCCCCAAACTCAAAAAGGAAGTACACACTATAAGGAAGTGTGTAGCAACATAGTTGCATAGCTATGCACCTCCCAAAGTTGGGCTAAGGACCCTAGGCTATATAACCTAGGATCACCCCCCTGCCCCCAAACTCTTCACTTGTTTATTTCTTCCAAGATTCAAGCTTTGAGTGCACCACTGCACCTAGTTATGTGCACTCCCTCTATTTTTTCCCTAACACAAAAGACACTAAACAATGTTAGACTTCAAATTAAGGTGTGCAGTAGTGCACCTAATTAGGTGCACTACTACAAACACTTTAAACATAAAACATCTACCCAAGTCCAAATATAAGGTGTGCATCAGCACACCCCATGAGTTGCGCTAATGTGCACCCCCATATAATGAAATTTTCTTATAAAAAGGTGCACCAAGTGCACCTTTTTTTTGCATTCTAGGGGTATAAATTAGGTTTTTTGATAATTTTTGAGCAACAAGGTTTTTAGGTTTTGTTCATGTCAGTTCTAAGGTTTGATTTAATTATTTTTTTGCTCAACTTTGGACTAATACACATTCCTTTTTTACATATTCAATGGCATCTTCATCATCCTCTCTTGAAACAAAGATGGTACCAAAGCCTGTAGTATTCAATTTTTAGGATGTTCTGACCACGTCACACATGTCACACTTTCAGGATGACTACTCAGAGATTGAGGACATCGAACTAGGTCACACAGATTTGGGTGCATTCTTGACACTATGAAAAAACCAATAGAAAGGTCTCCCATGATATCTGCCTTGATCCAATCAGGATTGGTTAACACAACATTATAGCTAGTTTCAGTATAGTCCTCAAAATTGGTCATGACACTATAGGAGAAATATGTTACCAAATAAAGGTTCATGAAGAGCATAACTGGAGATATCATCCTAGATCTCCAACCCAAAAATATAGATAAGGTATTCCATCTTCCAAGGGAGGATCAATTTATCAAATTGACCTATCACCAAGCTGAGAGATGGTACATGGAACATATCGATGAAGCTTCTAAAATCATACAGTCATCATACCTCATTGATAAGAATCCTCTAGGGAAAAAATTAGGTGAAGTCAACATGAAAAGAGGATATATGAAGGAGGATATCAAATATTCAACCATACTCTTGAGTAGAATCATGGGTTTTCCCACTTCTAGACATTTGAACATATGGATGGTCCATTTCATTGAGACTATCAAGGCAAAAAAGATGTCAATTGATTGGGCTTCCACTCTCAATGAGAACTTAGGTGAGTAGCTAGTGGCAGTGAAGAATAACAAAAAAAATTAGATGACATCATAATTAATATACTTGTTAGCCACAAGGGCGATAGATTATCTAGACCTCTATAAGAAGGGTAGCATGCAGGATGCAAATACATGGCCCTACATAGTGTATCCTTAGCTCATAAAGAAGAAGCTTCCAAAGAAAAGTAAGGAATACAGGATCATAAATGATGCTTTCATATTTGCAATAATTTGGTTAATAAAGGAGCATTATGCAAAAAGGATGTTAGAAGAGGTAGCTACTAAGATATCAAAGGTTTGAGCCTACTACATCCAGTTCTAAACATTTACATATTTGAGGGTAGTAGGTACAACTATCAACCCTAAAAAGCTCCCTAAGTATCCTAGTGATAGACTTATTCTACTGGAGATTGCTCGATAACTCTTGTCTACATATCACAAAGTTAGAAAGTAGCACAAGATATGTTGGATATGGCCTATTACTATAGGACCTTACAATGTGGTGCAAAGACACAACATTCCATCTTTTGAGTGTGAGTGGGATCAATATCCTATAGAAGAATATAATTCTCCATGACCCTACTTTGATAATATCAGAAGAGTGCAACATCTAGCTGGTAAGACATTTTAGCATGAGGATGTGATTGAGGATCACATGATGAATGCAACAAATGACTACAATGTCCTCATAAGGGATTATTGTAGGATGAATTTGTATTTGGAAAAAAAGTGCTTCGAAGGTGAAGATTCCATTGAATATTGTGCAACAAGATATGAAGGACTTTCTCAATCCTTGTTCAACATGGATAAGATTGGTGATAGGCCTATTATGAATGTTGAGATTAAAAAAGAAGAGAACTCAGACATAAATCACAAGGCAAGGAATGCCATCAAATTGATGAAGGATTGAATCAAGAGACCTTTCAAACTTGATCCAATTCCTCAAGCAATAGTCTTCCATGCTCAAGCCCACCCAACTAAAGGTTGAGGAGCTAAGGTCATAGTGCCTACATTCACAACCCAGTTGCTAGTGAGACCCAAGATAGTACACCAATTACATAGACTAGTTGGATATTATAGGGCACAAAATAGTAAAGGAAAGAGGAAGAGAACTTCTTCTCAATGGGAAGAGCTAGAAGAAGTGACTTAGGCACCTCCACAACAAGGAGAAGAAAATGTACAAGGGTCAGATAATGTGGAAACTACACAAGCCCAAGATGATCCTCAAGTGCCGCTAGCTGAACAAGGTTGAGGAGAAGAAAAAATTGAAGAAAAAGAGGTGTCTTTGCCCCAACAAGAGGTACAAGCCTCCCCCTCTATGCCAAAGAAGAGAAAGATCAAGAATCTAGTAAAGAGGAGACAAAAGGTCAATAGGAAAGTGATTCCTTTCCCATCAATTCCCAAACCTATTCCAAAACAAGAGGATGATGAGGAGTAAGAGAATAATTTACCCTTGAACTAGAGGACTCATCTCACAAGGGCTATAGAGTCAAAAAGGAGAAGAAGCTCCACAATCACACCACCATCTATCCATGAGCAACCCATTTAGAATACAACATCAAAAGATGAAATGCAAGAGTGGATAGATGAGCAGGATGTGCAGGGCACTGATGTCTTTTAGATGTCAAATTTTGATTTCATGCCCATGGGTATTGAATTGGTTAGGGATAAGATAAGACATACTCCAACCAATCAACCTCAATAGAAGGATTAGAGTTAGTTTCCACCTGAGCCACAAGGACCTAAGGTAGCTCCATCATCCTCAGTGCAAGTCATATTTTGTGTAGACAAGGGATTAGCTACACCTCTTCCTCCAAGTACTGAAGAAGAACAAGTTTAGGTAGAACAAGATAAAGAGCCACAACAAGTATCTATCAAGAACGGATGTCAAAAGAGGGAAAATAAGTGAATAGCCTCAAAAAACTTCCCAAGACACTGAGGTAAGGACTGTGGACTCTACGGACATAGAGATTCCTAGTACGAATCTCATACAAAAGGAGAGGACTCCAAAAAGGGGAGATCAGGTAAAGGGCATAGCAGAGTAGGCTCCTTCATCCTCAAAAGGAAAATCTCTATTGGAGCATATCCCAATGTGGCTGAGGAAAAAAGTAGTAAAAAATAAGAAGCAGCAATTCATCACAAAGGAAGAGGATAGGATGGAATTGATCGAAGTCTTAAGGAATCTTGAATCACCACCAAAGGAAGCATGAGCATTAGCCTTTGTCATGAGTGATTAGAACTAGGACTTGTTTACTCACATAGCTATCCCTCCTCCACATTCAAACATTTTAGAATTGACTCCATGGGATTATCAAGTCAAGGAGGTTATGCTTGAGAAAACTACCTTGGATACTGCTAAGCTGATGGTTATAGTCAGAATAAAAGAGGTATTCAAGAGCTTAGAACAAGATGGGGTGGATTTGGTAACACTTCGACAACAAAATGAAATCCTAAAAGGATATTTAAGAAAATTTGTTGGTCCCCTAGATCCTACAAACCCCAAGAAAACCTTGAACACAACACTCAAAAGAAGAGATAGGGGTACGAGCCAACTGGATCCATTTTTGAGAGCTTGTTAGTAGTGGAGAGAATTTTTTGAGGAAAAGGGTGTATAGATCATTCAAAGGAATTTGAAGCTACTACATAATATGCAAGAGAATGTGGATAGGCTATTAGCCATTTTGAATCAAGATTTTGGTTTGATGGATGAAGTACATACCTAGGGGAAAGACTTGCAAGCACTTCAGTCAATTAAGGGACAAAGGTATCAAATGCTGATGGAGGTATATACAACTAAGGAGTTAGACAAGATTTATGATTAGATTGAAAAGATTGTGGATGGTAATAAATTAATGGAGATATTACATGCAAATATTCATAGACTCAAGGATCAAACCCAAGAGCAAATTTTGGAAGATGAGAAGCATTATAGTGATCTGTGCTTAGACATTTTTTATGATGATGCATGAGAGAAATTAATGAATGTAGAGGTACAAGTAGAATGATTTCAGAAAAATTTTGAGGAAGCTACTAATGATGATGATATTAGGCAGGCATTTAGGATGGAAGAGGCTTTATTAGATCTGGATTTAAAATTAGGAGATTTTGGGGAGGCTCATATTAAGGTGGCAACTATAGATAGAAGGTGAAAGAAAAATATGAGGCCTTAGATTTTATAGATGTGGCTCAAGTCACTAAGATAATTCAAAAATTCAAGGGAAAATACCCAGACATAGCTTTGGTATAAAGGGGAAAAAAACCCAGAAGCCGAAATTTTATTTTTGACACTTGGTGAAATTTTGCATTTTTTGAACTTGCCTCTAAGGTGCGCTGGTGTGCTACTATGCCAAGTGCATAGGTGCACTTTTGCAATGGTATTCTGTAAGAATTTTGAAGAAGTTAGAGGTGTGCCAACAGTTAAGTACTAGTTCTAAATTTAGAGCTTTCCATGCATTGGAAACACATTCTAACATTAGTTTAACTCTGATAGACACCTAGTGAAGATGGAGCTTCTATTTTTGGCACTTCTAGACACTCCACCAACTAATGGCTCTCTCTTTATTATTTTCTCTTTTTTTTTTTTTTAAGACATGTAAAGGCTCATGCATCCATGAAATTATGTAAATATGGATGGAGTCCTACTTAGTACTAGTTAGAGAGTCAGTTTGTACATAAATAGATTTGTTTTCTTAATATAGAAGCATATGAGTGCATAAAGATATATCTCACTCTCAACACAAATTGAGGAGAAGATTTCTTATAAATTCATGAATGTAATATGTATTCCAGGCTGCCATTATTTTGATGCAATAATATATGCTTTTGGCGCTCACGTTTGGAGTGTAGTGATTCTTGCCTAAGTGTGTTATATTTTGTGAATGTATGTTCATGAAGTTTAATTGAGCCAATTATTTTATTGCATTTTTCTGGTCATGAAATCTTTTAATTTTGATGTTTGATACAGGTCTAAAAATTCTATTGATGTACTTAGTTTGAGAAGAGATCATCATATTGTTCCTGCATAGCTTTTTGTCTCACATGGATGCACTTTCCTTGGCTTTGCAATTTGATGAAAAGTGAAACATCTTATGGTTATTGAATTCCCATTGATGATTGCATTAGTAGAATTAAGGAAGCATTGCTCCTATTTTCATTGGTTACCCATTGATCTTTTCAAAGGCTTAACTTGCAGACGCATTGTTTTTGTAGGTTATGTCCATTAGGATTTTACTTTCATATTATTTGCTAAAACTTCTTGTTACCCTATCTTTATTATTTTCTTTACTATTCCCTTGTTTGAATTAGGAATTCATATAGTTGCATTTTACATTGCATTCATCGTAAAATAGAAAATACAAAAATATACTTCTTTTTGTGTGTTTTATTCTTTTGAAATAGCAAACAGATTCTAAATCTTATCCAAATTGTTTAATGAACTAGCAAAGGCCTCCTCGTGAACACTCACATTTATCTTCAACTGAGTAGATTCTAGTAGATCATAAGATTTCCTAGAACCTTGGAGTTGATCGTAGATTAGCTTTTCAAAAGAGGAGTTTGAAAGGATTCCTATCATTAAGCATTGTGCAAAATGACAACTCAATAGTTGGGAAGACAAAATGTTATTTCTTGAAGCTTGTGTAAGTAAAACAAAAAAAAAGGGCATTGATTTTGAATGGGATAGGTGGGAAGGAGAGGATTTTAAGAATAGGGGGATATTCTCCTTGTACACTGAGTCTTCATCTTGAAGACAAGTTATGGAGTGAGGAGAATGGAGAGAGGATGAAGAAGGGGAAAAGGCAGATCTGGTTTGTGGGTATGAAGGGAAAGGGGGAGATTTATAAAGATAAGTATCTTAACCTTCTTGAATATCTCTAATAATTGTTTGAAGTAAGGAAATTTATGAAAATAAAATAGATAGATAATATTATAAGAAAAATAGTTTATTTAAAAGGAACTCATAAGATAGCATCCAAGATCTTTGGTTGTAATAACTTCTCTTGAATGAGGGTATAGATAGGATTCATGGAATCTCATGATGTCATTATGGTAGGGTAGAAAAGACAAAGGATGTTTTCATTTTGATTATATTCTTGTATACTTGTTAAAGAAATAAATATATAGATGAATATTGTAAACGAATCAATTCTTGTTCATTCATTTAAGGTGTAAGAAGTGTTCTTTTTGCCTTATAATCATATTTTAAAAAGAGAGTCTTTTGAAGTTCCACCTTCTATTATTTTAAAAAATTCTCATATGAAAATAATAAATAATTTCTATTATGATTTGCACTTATAAAACTCTATATTGGTAAATCTTGCTACAACACCATATATAATAAATCTACATATGTTGATTGTGCTACAAACATAATCTTGTAAACCTATTAATTCAATTAGTTACAGAAGAAGAAAAAAACATAGTGTGGTTGAACTAGAAAAACCTACCATGACACAAGAACTCTGAAAGTTGCATTAGATAATGAATATTATATTAATGCTATGAATGAAGAGAATGGCTAGATAGAGAAAAATAACACATGGAAACTAGTACCTAGACCTATTGACAAGAATGTAATTGGAACAAAAATATTTTTTAGGACCAAACTGAATGAGAATAGTGAAGTACTAAAGAATAAGGCCACATTAGTTTGTAAAGTTTATGCCCAAAAAGAAGGAATTGATTATGGTGAGATTTTTACACTAGTAGAAATATTGGAAGGAACTATAACTCTATTCATATATGCAACTTACAAGAAATTCAAGGTATATCAAATGGTTGTTAAGTTTGCATTTTTTAATTGAATACAAAAAGAAGAGGTATACATAGAACAACCATAAGGATTTCTGGAATGAGATCAAAAGCACCTAGTTTTCAAATTGAACAAAGCATTGTATGAAATTAATCTTGAAAATAGATTGATATAATATGCGATTTTAATGTTTCAATCATTGTTTTATCACTAATGTCAAACTTGCTACTTGTTGGTAAGACAATTGCTTAGATTATTTGAGTTCTATCATTTGTTTGATTGATGAGAAGTTTTTGATCAAATATGATAACAAGAAAACATAGAGGAAAGGTTGAGTTATGGTATGCAAAAGGAGTACAAAGTGTTGGAAATATAGATGGAGTAACTGAGAGGGGGGGTGAATCAGTTACCACAAAAACAAATCCACAAATCCCTTAGATGTCTTATAAAACTAGTTATTGTTGTCACTTGGTAAACATACAGAAAAATGTTGTAACTTAGTAGATGCAGTGTGTGTTAACTTATTACTGATCTTTAAGCATTCATAGTGATTAACATGCATGCATAAAAGAAATAACATGAACACAAGAGACACCAGATTTAACATGGAAACCCAATATGGAAAAAACCACCAAGTAACTAGCTAATGATTTTCACTCTTCTAATGTGAGCCCTGTTAGGAGCCAACCCTATTAAAGGTTATAAAACACATTGTTAGGTGTGACCTTGTTAGAGGATTTAATCACCCTGCTAGGAGTGGCCTTGCTAGAGGACTTTAGAACAATTCAATACAACTGTCACGTTGTTAGAGGATTTAGAAAATGGCTGTTAGACCAACTCTTTTAAGAGATTTAGAAATCACTGCTACAATGGTGAGAAAGTAACAATGACTTGACTTGAATGAGATGCAACTGAATGGTTGATACATATCTCTATTTTGCTTTACTAGATCCTCTTCTGATCAAATACAACTTTTTTGCTCCTCAAAGATATCTAATCCTTCTTCAAAATTCACTCACACTTTCCTCTTCACACAATCAACACACTTGCATGCTTGCTCATTTCACTTTAGAATTCACAACTTGACCTTTTATTTATACCTTACAAATTGTCAAGTCGGCTCATTTACATGTTACATTTACCAATAATCATTACATCAGTCGGCTATAATCATTATATGAAATAATTAAACTTTATTTCCCAAAACAATGAAATCCTTCATTGGCTAACCTTGCTTGGTAGAAACTATTCCAGAACTGATTTCCAGTGTTAACCAATTGAAGCTCGGTGAACACTAAAAACTTTGCAAAATCTTTTGGAGACTAAGTGAACTCGGTAAACACTAACTTTCCTTTGTTAACCTTGTGAGCTTGGTTAACACTGACTTCTGCCATAAAAACCTTCGATGCCCAAGTGAGCTTGGTAGAAATTGTTTTCACAAAGTAATTTTTAAGAATACTCGGTAGACTCTAAAATTCTCTTTGCTGACCAACTAAGCTCAGTAGACTTTTTCTTTTGACTGATATGACATTTGTGTAACATCAAAGACAACACACAATTGAACAATTGTATCCAACAATCTCTCTCTTTGGCATTGATGGCAAGACAACATGTCATAGCAAAATAAAATTTGAAAACAAGTCTTTTCCTAATAGAACATTTCTCCCTCTTAGACTATATACCACAAACTTCTCTAATGCAGTAATCTCCCTCTGTGAAGGAATTACTTAGCTTCTTTTCTAAACAACAAACTCTCCATAAAAAAACTTAAATTTTAGAAAGATATGATAGTAAACTCTCCCTCTTTGACAACACATGCCAAAGACAACACATACCAAATGAGTAACAATATACCTTAAGTACTAATTCATATGCAATGTTTCCATGATTATGCTGCATCAACTGATAGATCTTCAACTTGGTTCCTATTGATGCATCACTAAAACTTCATTTTAGTGAGGTTTAGATAAGGGAATGACCCCTAACTTACCTCTTAGATACAAGAATGCATCCTTAGGTAATGGCTTGGTGAATATGTCAGCAATTTGTTCCTTTGTATGAACATATTTTAATCTAATCTCCTTATCCTATACCAATTCTCTGACAAAATGATACTTTATTGCAATGTGCTTGGTTTTGAAATGCATTACTGGATTATTTGATATGTTGATTGCACTTGTATTATCACAAAACATAACAACTAGTTCTTTGATCTCAACCTTCATGCCTTTCAATAACTGTTTAAACCAAACAATATTAGAATAGTTCACTATTGTAGCAACATACTCTGCTTCAGCTGTAGATTGGGATGTACAATTTTACTTTTACTTGTCCAAGAAACCAACCTCTTTCTAAGAAAGAATGCTCCACCACTTGTACTCTTTCTAGCATTAATGTTTCCTGCCCAATCAGCATCAGTTAACACTTTCAAGTCCAAATTTCCTCCAAATTTGTATCACAATCCATAATCTTCAGTGCCTTTCAAGTATTTCAAGATCCTCTTGATTGCCATCATGTGATTTTTTCTGGGTTTTGCTAAAAATCTCACTACAATACCAACTGCAAGAGCAATATTAGGCCTTGTATGACTTACATATTGCAATTTTCCAATCATTTATCTATATAAGGTCTAATCTACCTCTTTTGATTCATCATCTTTGGTAAGCTTTAGTCTAGTACAAATGGGAGTTTCAACTAGTTTTGAATCTTCCATACTGAACTTGTTGAGTATCTCCTTGATGTACTTAGACTGAGTGATGTAGATACCATTCTTGCTCTACTGAATTTGAAGACCAACAAAGAATTTAACCTCACCAAACATAGACATTTCAAATTCTTTGTTCATTTTCTCTAAAAAAATATTTGCATAGATCATCATTTCTTGTAAAAAAAGTATCATCCACAAATATTTTTGCTAAAACAATCTTGTTATCTAGTCCTTCCTTGATGTACAAGCTACTATTATCATTAGTTCTCTGAAAACCAATCTGAATAAGATAGTTATGTAATCTTTCATACCATGCTCTAGGGGCTTGTTTTAGACCATACAATGCTTTGTGTAATTTTTAGACCATGACCTTCTTGTCTGGATCAACAAAACCTTCAGGTTGCTCAATGAAGACTTCTTCATCTAGAATACCATTGAGAAATGTAGATTTGACATCCATCTAATATACCTTAAATCCTTTGTGTGCAGCATATGCAAGTAAGGTCCTGACACCTTCTAGTCTTGCAACATGAGAAAAAGTACCTCTATAGTCTATTTCTTCTTCTTGAGAGTACCCTTTACATACCAGTCTAGCTTTGTTCCTTGATACCTTAGCATCTTCATTCAATTTATTTCTAAATACCCACTTAGTTCTAATCACATTTTTGTCTTTAGGCCTAGGTAAAAGAGTCCAAGTTTTGTTTTTCTCTATTTTATCTATCTCTTCATTCATAGCCTCAATCCAACTTTCATTTTCTAATGCATCTTTGACATTTCTAGGTTTAAAATCAGCAAGTAAAAAAGTACCTTTTAGCTTACTTATTGTCATAGTACCTTCAGATTTGGCTCCAATAATCTAATCTAGTATATGATGTCTCCTGACATACTTGGCTAATATAGGTTCCTTTCTTTTTGAATGAATTGCATTATCATCCTCTTGCACTTCAACTTTAGGTTCTAGATCTTCTAGCTCGGTAGCATCTAAATGTGACTTGGATTCTTGCAACTTGGTTTGAACTTCTTGCAACTCGGTGACTAAAGACTAGGAAGTAGAAGTCTCCTAATTGATAGGTGTATGTAGCACTGTATTAGGTTCAATGAAAACAAATCTTCTGTAGTCTTCTGGTTCCTTTTTACTTTATTCTTCAGTCCTTTCTAAAAACTCATCAACTTTCATATGTGCACTTTCTATTATTTTGTGAGTGGAAAAATTCAAACATCTATATGCCTTAATCACCCTTCACATCAAATTTTTCTTTTCTAGATTCTTTTAAGATATAACATTTACTTCTAAATACTTTTAGGTAACTTACATTGGGTTTATAGCCACATCATAACTCATAGGGGGTTTTGAATGAGTCCTTCAACTGTACTTGATTTAAGGTATGAATTGCAGTGTTGATAGCTTCCTTCCAGTATTTGATAGCAATGTTCTTTTCAGTCATTAGATTTCTTGCACAATCCATGATAGATCTATTTCTTCTTTTAGCTATTCCATTCTACTCGGGGGTTCCAAGAACTGATACCTATCTTTTGATTCCTCTTTCAATGCAAAAGTTATTGAATTCATGGGAGATGAATTCACCACCTCTGTTTGATCTCAAGCATTTTAATATTTTCTCTATTTCCTTCTCTACTCTGGCCAAATACCATTTGAACTTCTCAAATGCTTCTAACTTCTCTCTCAAATACATGATAGTCATCATTCTAGAGTAACCATCAACAAAAAGAATGAAGAGCTTTTCTCTAGTATAACTCTCAATTCCAATAGGTCCACACAAATTAGTATGCACAATTTCCAAAATTTCTTCAAACTGATATTTTTTACTTTTAAAGCTAGTCTTTACCATCTTACCAATCTAACAATTCTTGCATAGACCAACATCAAGTTTCTTTATACTAGGAATGCCTCTTACTTTCTTGAATTTTCTTATTTTCACCAGGTTATCAAAATTCACATGACATAACCTTTTGTGCCATAACCAAATTTCTTCAACTTGAGCAATAAAACATGAACATTCACCAAGTTCAAGATAGAACAAGTTACCTTTTGTTTGTATGCCTGATCCAATCAGCTTTCCTTTGTCATCCAACAGTCTTGCCTTTCCATGCATGAATTCCACTTTGAATCCAATATTGATTAGCTATTCCACACTCAAAAAATTATGTTTTAGTCCTTCAACCCAATAGGCATTATCACATACAAGCTCTTTGGTTAGTGAGATTCTTCCTCTTCTTTATATGCAACAAGGTTCATTATTACCAAACCTCACACTACCACCATCATAGTCTTCAAATTGTTCAAACTTTGTTTTGTCACCAATCATGTGATGAGAACAACCACTGTCTATGATCCATGTATCATTTTTTCTCACATGAGAGATAAGTGCCATCTTATCTTCCTCATCATTATCAGATTCATCTTTCACAACAATGTAAACAATTTCATCTTCACTATTATCAAAATCCTTAGAATCCTTAGCCATGAAACATGTTTTCTTACCTTTGTCATTGAATGATTTGAAGTCTTTCTTTCCATTACACTTGTGACCTTTCTTTTCATCCTTGTTTTTCTTGTTTGGGCACCTAGCAACAATATGACCAATTTCCTAACATGAAAAATAGATTAGAGGAACCTTACCTTTGTATTTTCCTTTGCCTCTAGAATATTTCCTTGCAAGTAGAGCTTCAACCACCTCAAGATCACTGTCAAAACTCTATTCTGATTCTTCTTCACTTTCTGACTGAGAATCCTTTATCTTTTTACCCTTTTCTTTGAGTGAAATCTTGGCTTCAAATGCTGATTCAATGTTCTTGGAAGCTAGAACATAGTTGTCATAGTTATCTAGCTCAAATGCAGTCAATCTTCCTACTATGGCCTCTAAATTTATCTTATGATTTGCTTCACATATTCTTTCTTGAATTGTAGATACTCTAATTGCATAAATGGGAAGCAATTTTCTAAGAACTTTATGTACAATTGTTTCTTCTTTGATATCTCCTCCAGAAGCCCTGATTGCACTAACACTTGCTTTGACTATTTCAACATATTTAGCAATGTTTTCATTCTCTCTCATCCTCATCTAATCAAATTGTCCTCTTAGACTTTCTGCTTTGGCTCTCCTCACATTGTCATCACCTCCATAGATTTCTTTTATCTTTTTCCACATTTCAAATGCAATTTTGTGGTCCTTGATATCATCAAATTATTCATAGCTTAGAGTGGATGCAATGTCTATCATCATGGTGTTATGAGTCTTCTTCTTAGCAATGTCATTAACAAACAATGTACCAGCAAGAGTTGTGTATTCTTCATCAAGATATTTCAATCCTATATCTCCAATGGAAGCCAAATGGAGGCTCATATACCTTGCCATGCTGAAAAGTTATCCTTGTTAAGCCTTGGAATTTTCCTCTTGTAAGACATCCTAATCTTTAGCTTAGATCCTTGAAATCCTTCCTACAAGCACGAAAAGCTTTGATACCAATTGTTGGAAATATAGATAGAGTAACTAAGAGGGGGGATGAATCAATTACCACAAAAAAAAATCCACAAATCCCTTAGTTGTCTTATAAAACTAGTTACTATTGTCACTCAGTAAACATACAGAAAAATGTTGTAACTTAGTAGATGCAGTGTGTGTTATCTTATTATTGATCTTTAAGCATTCATAGTGATTAACATGCATGCATAAAAGAAATAACATGAACACAAGAGACACCAGATTTAACGTAGAAATCCAATATGGGAAAAACCACCAAGAAACTAGCTAATGATTTTCACTCTTCTAATGTGAGCCCTGTTAGGAGCCAACCCTATTAAAGGTTATAAAACACACTATTAAGTGTGACTTTGTTAGAGGATTTAATCACCTTGCTAGGAGTGGCCTTGCTAGAGGACTTTAGAAAAATTCAATACAACTGTCACCTTGTTAGAGGATTTACAAAATGGCTGTTAGACCAACTCTATTAAGAGATTTAGAAATCACTGCTACAATGGTGAGAAAGTAACAATGACTTGACTTGAATGAGATGCAACTAAATGGTTGATACAGATCTCTATTTTTCTTTACTAGATCCTCTTTTGATTGAATACAACTTTGTTGCTCCTCAAGGATATCTAATCCTTCTTCAAAATTCACTCGCACTTTCCTCTTCACACAATCAACACACTTGCATGCTTGCTCATTACACTTTAGAATTCACAGCTTGACCTTTTATTTATACCTTACAAATTGTTAAGTCAGCTCATTTACAAGTTGCATTCACCAATAATCATTACATCAATTGGCTACAAGCATTACATGAAATAATTAAACTTTTTTTTCCCAAAATAATGAAATCTTTCATTGGCCAACCCTGCTTGATAAACACTATTCCAGAACTGATTTCTAGTGTTAATCAACTAAAGCTTAGTGAACACTGCAAATTTTGTAAAATGTTTTGGAGATTGAGTGAACTTAGTTAATATTGACTTTCATTTGTTAACCTTGTGAGCTCAGTTAACACTTAACTTCTTCCATAAAAACCTTTGATTCCTGAGTGAGCTTGGTAGAAACTATTTTCACAGAGTAATTTTCAAGAATGCTCAGTAGACTCTATAATTTTCTTTACTAACCAACTGAACTTGGTAGACTTTGAAATTTTCTTTGTTGACCAACTGAGCTCAGTAGACTCTGTTTGCTAATTGATATGACATTTGTGTAACATCAAAGACAACACACAATTGAACAATTGTATCCAACACAAAGATCAATTAAGACAATGATGATATACTGTATTAATTATCTACTTATGGCTGCAAAGGATGGATACACTGATTAAGTCTACAAGAACAAGTAAGAAGAATTGATTCTTCCAAGCTTGACTGAGTGGATAATAGGTTCCAAGAAAAGTTAGTGCAAGCCGAGAAAAAAATTAGTTAGAGCCAAGAAAAGTGAAGATTTAGTGTATGTCAAGTGAATAGAGTATAAGTCGAGTAAAGTTTAGTTGATGTCGAGCACCAGTAAACTTTAATTTTTGTTGAGTTATCTAATGGATAATGAGTGGAAGAAGTATGGAAGCTAAATGATAGCATATTGATGCCAAGTGCTAGTATTCATGTTAAATCATAGATTTGACAAATCTGATCTAACCGTTTTATTTTCTTGAATTATGTGAAGCATGTAGAAGATAACTATGATGATTTGGTGGCACATAATTCAAGGTAAACCATTTTGAAAAAAATTCAAAGAGGATTAAAGGAGAGGCTTCTAGAGGAACAAAATGTAAAAGTGGGTAGATTCATTAAATCCTACCTAATCCTACCTAATCCTAAAATGGACGATTGAGGTTGCATGGAGAAAGCTCTTAAATTTCTATTTACAGAGAGAGTTGGTCAGAAGAAAAGGTTGTCATGTGTGAGAACCTAAGGAAAACAAGGAGTCTAAGGTATTTCTTCATTTAGTTTCCTAACAGAAGAGATTGTTATTGGTAAGAAAAGTAAGAAGGCTAAAGAGTATAAATGGTTGAAGAGTGAACAAGCTATCAAAGTTGAAGTGTGTGAAACCTAAGTAGAATGGAGGACTAAAACAAAGATCTTTAATCTACAAGTGAGTTGTGAATTGTTATCAGATCAGGTCTTATTGTTGCTTTATAATCATTGTATCAATCTAGGGTAAATCTTTTGGATTAAGGTTGACCTAACAATCATTTGTAAATCCTTTAACTAGGTGAAATTCTAAGTGAATGATCTAAAGTCCTCTAACAAGGATCACTCTTAACATGGTGATTGAAATCCTCTAACTAGGTCACCTTTAATAGTGTGTATTATAACCTTTAACAAGGTTAGCCTTTTACAGGGTGTCACTTTAGAATAGTGAGAATTAGTAGCATGTTACTAGTGGTTTTTTTCAAATTGAGTTTCCACGTAAAATTCATGTGTCAAATTTTTTATTGAATCTATTATGTTTCATGTTTACATTTCTACAAAGATATTTTGACCTAGGATAGTAACATATAAAGTTTAAGCATTGTATGATATAATGGATGCATGTATAATAAGGTTTTATAGACATGGGTTTACTAAGCTATGAAAAGTTTTATTTGTACATATTGACCTTGGATAATTGATTCGCCCCCCTCTCAGTTATTATAAAGAGTTCCAACAATTGGTATCAAAGTCATCTTTTTAAGAGGACTAGTTTGAAGGTACTAGAAGAAAAAGATCAAGATGTCAAAAAGAGAGGTACCCAAGCTTAACAAGGACAATTTTCTTGCATGAAAATTTTTGATGAAGCTACACCTAGGACATCTTGGAGATCATGCACAATCTAACATTATCACTAGGATATTTTTTAGTGGTGAATATTAATAATTTTTTGAATTTTAGAAAAAAATTTCTAGTAATTTTGCTAATAATTTAAGATTTAATGCAACCTAAATTACCACATATTTATTAAATTTAGTTGTAAAATATTTTAAATTGCTCAACATTTTATTTTATTAAAAAAAATTAAACTCAAAGATTCGCTACAATATTTGATACATGATTAGATTTGATTCACCTAAATATTATATATTATCAAAAAAATTAAAATTAATTCACTAATAATTATCATAATTATTAGTTACTTTGGAGATATATTACCAACATTTAGTTTGTACTATTGATTTAAAATATAATGTAATTATCCTCATAATTTTCATGAGATAAAACATGTTCAATTTTGATTTGTAATATTCCATGATGATTAGCAAACTTCCTATTATTATTGAGATTTGCCAATATTTTCTACTCAAAGATTATGATTCCAAAATAATTGGTAATGCAAATAATATTTAAAATTTAAAAAATTAAGAGATTCACCAATAAAAATATTTTTTTTTGCAAAATAATGAAATATTTTCCAATAATTTATATCATTTTCTGGAGGGGGTTACTTGAAGTTTATCCTAATTATCACTGAGCATTTCAATCCTATCAAAGCCTACCTATTGAAGATCTAAAAAAGAATAAAGAATAGAACCAGGGAATGTTGGAGATTGCCTCTGCCCTGAGTTATTCTAAGTTTGATGATATCAAGGGATGTGAGAGTGCAAAGAAGATGTGGGATACTCTTCAAAACATTTATGGAGGAGACACAAATGTTCTGAGAGCTAAATATGAAAGTCTTAGAGGTAAGTTCGATGATATGAGAATGGAAGAAGGTGAGAATATTTCTTAATATTGCTCTAGAATAAACGATATTAATGCTATAAGAGGAGCTACTAGTAAGATAGATGATGATACTATATTGAGTAGAGTACTGAGAACACTAATGCACATCTATGCTATTAGAGTTTCTACCATACATGAACTAAGATGTATACCTGGTTCTAATCTAACTCTAGAAGGTTTTGGTAGGTAGTCTTACTACCTTTGAGCTCTCTAATTTTGATAATTTCAATCTTGATAATGTTGAATCTGCTTTCAAATCTAAGTTGTCATTAAAATAATCTAAAGAGAAGAGACACAAATGAGGATGTAGAACAACTTGAAGCATTGTTGGCAAGGAGATTTCATAGAGGCAAAGGAAAAACTAAAGGTTAGTTACCAATTATGTGTTTTAATTGCAATGAGGTTGGTCATATTTTTGCTAGAGAAGAATAACAATAGAAGTGGTGACAAATACAAAAGTAGAAGAGATGAGGATAGCAAAGATTACAAAGAAAAAGGAAAGAAGTCTTGCTTCATTGTAGAAGAGGAAATCAAAAATAGATCAAATGATCATGATGATGAAGTGGTGTATGTTACAATGAAGGATGAATCTGATGACAATGAGGAAACTATACTAGTGTCTTGTGAGAACAATATTGATAGATGGATCATTGACAATGAGTGTTCACATCACATGACTGGAGATAAAAGTAAGTTCATTACCCTAAATTATTATGATGGAAATAACATAAGGTTTGGTAATGATGCACCCTATCTAATAAAAGAAAAAGGTTCTATCAAACTCACATAAAATAGTTTATATGCAAATGCTTATTATGTTAAAGGACTTAACTATAATTTATTGAGTGTGTCATAACTAAATATTTTAGGTTGCAAGGTTAATTTTAAGAACAAGATAGGTAAGATATATGACACTAATGAGAAACTAATTGGGAAAAGTGATCAAACTAGAGGTAATCTATTTTATCTTGATATGGATGATGCTACTTGTTTTGCTATAGAATTTGATGATTTGCGGTTATGGAACAAGAGATTATGTCATGTTTATTTGGATAACTTGGTTAGTATCAATAACATGAGAAGAGTTAGAGGTTTTCCTAAGTTGAAAAAACTTAGTAATATAATTTACAAACAATGTCAGTTAGGTAAGATGACAAAATCT
Organism: Cupressus sempervirens; assembly: GCA_028749045.1. NCBI lineage: Eukaryota > Viridiplantae > Streptophyta > Pinopsida > Cupressales > Cupressaceae > Cupressus > Cupressus sempervirens. Next base: position 602,656,249 of record CM053784.1, on the reverse strand, counting down.
AGTTTTAAGAGTAAGACTCACACCTGTAAAGGAATTTTAGAGATTGTTCATACTAACTTGTGTTGATATAATCAAATGGGAAGAATACTTCTGAGAGGGGGGGTGAATCAAAAGTATCACACTTTAACCTTGAAAATGTTTAACTGAAAATAAACATCATGCATGTAAACATATCAAATAACCATAAAGTAAACACATGCATCACAACACATAACACCAAATTTGGTAACCCAAAAACCCTCCAAAATGAGAAACTAAAACTAGGGTGGGGATGATACCCACAAAATCATTGCAGCAATAATGTTTGACCACTTTTGATGGTCTACCCTATTAAGGCTTTACACTGTGTCAATAGTGACCTAGTTAAAGGATTTACAAACACTTTACATGAAGTGTCATTCTATTAAAGGATTTTATCACCTCTTCAAAAGTTCTAAAACGTAACTATTAAGCTAACCTATCAACATAGGATTTTCCTTCTAATACAATTGCTAGAGAGTATTAGACTAAATAAACCTAATAGCTTACAATCCTTGATTGTTGAATTCAGGCACTTGATTTGCTCATTCTACTCTTGATCCTCTAAGATCTAATATCTATTTGATTTCCTTGCTCTGTTCTAATCAATTGGATACTACAATGTTGCTTTGTTCCTCTAAGTTTATCACAGTTCCCACTGAATCTAGCTATATTTTATCGTTACACTACTCTCTTCCATACATATAATGGGTTTTCATCCTCCTTTTAAGGATTTTGAAGACTTATGGTTAGGTATGGATCTATGATCCATATTGAATCTTCATTTCTTGCTCATTCCTTGCATGTTTCTTACTGGTTACATACCTTCTCCATTTTTCTTATTGGTTGCATGCTAATTGCATAAGAAATATAAAACATTCATTCTTATCTTTGATACTCCTTCATGATCCTTCTATGTCTGCTCAAAAAATGGTTTACATCTAAGTTTGTGAATGCACAAACTCATATGTTGATTATGTGTTACTCGACACATACTGGATTATTGGTGCTCAGCACATATATGATTCTAGTTTGCTCGGCACCTATTGCATTCTGGCTTACTCAGCATCAACTATGACTTGGCACCTATATATCACTTGGCTCATATGGTTCACTCAGCACCTAAAGTCACTTAGCACTTGTATCACGCTCGATACTTGATCTTCACTTGACACCTAAAGATCACTCGACACCTATTGTAGTTCTATTTGGCTCGGCACATACTATGGCTCAGCATATATAGTGTACTTAGCTTCTATATGAAAATTGGTTAAGTGTGTTAACACTCATTTGTCAAAACCAATCTGAGACCAACAATCTCCCCCTTTGACATGAGTGTCAAAAACACTTAACTAAGCATTGTTTATCTGACGTTATGAGTACATTATCCAATCTGCTCGGCATATATACAAAATTTTAAAAACTTTTTCAAAATTTTGTAAGGAAAAATATACCTTAAAATTCTCGTAACTCCCTTGAGCTAATTGTGCCATTTCATTCCTGTAACAAAAATTATTGTGCTAATGTATCCAATACTCTTTGCCTTTTCCCTATTTCTGTACTCTTTACTTGTGTTACCTTCCATGCAATTTCCAAAAACATTGTATCTCCCCCACACTATGTCTTATCTCTTATCTACCCTTTTTGGCTATCTACAATCTTTTCCCCTTTATTCTCCAAAAGAATGAATGAAATACTTAGTATTCTCCCTCTTTTTTATATCTCCCCCTTTATTTTATTTCTCGTCCTTTTTGACACTTATGTCAAAGGGTGCTAAGGAATAATACCATATTTTTCCAAAAATGTATTGTTGACCTCCATTATCATCTTAAGAGCTACATCCCAATCCTCCAAAGAAATTTCTAGTGACTTATGTTGGATGGCAGTCTTTGTAGCAAGATGTAAGAGTCCATCTATAGTAGAAATATTAGGATCTTTCTTTAAAATAGTTTCAGCATAGACTTTCTCTTTATGGAGTACTTTCAAATTTGGGGTTATGGAAGATTGAATCTACATTAATTTGGCCTTTATATTGGCCTCTTCACTTGTGAGTGTAGCTAACTCCATTTGGGTATGAAGCGATTGGGAAAAATGCTTCTCGCTTTGAGATGGATCTCTTGGTAGCTGCATGCTAGAAATCTCATTTAAGCTCAGTATTCTTTGGCCTGTCTCTTGTGTGAAATTGGAAAAATCACATAGCTTGTTGACAATGAGAAGATATTCTCAAGTACAATTTTGACTTTTCCTATCTTGTTGGCCAATTCAACTTGTTGAAGTGTTATGGCACTGGATATTTTCTCATTTACTTTTCCTTGAAACTTCCTTTTAGACCATTCCATGAGTTTCACATTTGTTTCCTAGTCTTCACTTGCCACTTGGTCAAAAATATCTAAAAATTGTTCCATTATAGTCTTTGTCTCATCTAGTGACTGCAAGTTGAAGGCATCCATAAAGATGTCCATAATCTCATGCAATGCTTGCTTATAGTTATACTCCTTCTTGAGTATTTCTTGCCTCTTTCTCCTATTCAATGCATCATGCATCTCTGTAATCTGCTCAATGTTGATTGTCTTGGAGTCATAGGTAGGTATGATAATTTCTTCATCTAACTTAGGGTCTTCATAGTGAAGTACCCTGGTCACTTTAGTTGAGCTCAAGCCTAGTGTAGAGATTTGCAAAGGTATTGCATTAGTGCTCGGCTTTTGAAGAGTTTTTGTAGGAGTACCTATTTTTGGTAACTCTACCAATGTTTGTATTGTGGCTTGATCCTCTTCTTTTGATTTGTCCTCCTTTTCCTCATCTATTCTCCCCTTATCAATCACAATAATTTTAGGTGTACCTATTGACTATATTTTAGGATCAAATGTAGCAATCTATCTTGTTTTCTCTATGTGTTTCACTACCTCTACACTTAGCTTTTGCACTATGGTATCAACTATTACAGATGTATCAACTATTGCAATTGGTGGTGGAAGCATTAAAATTTGAGTACTAGTAGCTGTAGAGATTTTTGGATTCACCTTGTCTCTAATTGGTTTTGCTACTGCCTTTTTCAACTCATCCATTCTCACCAATATAGGGTTTGTGCATAATTGTGCCTGTAGAGTTGATTGGTGAAGGATCTTCTTGAGATCCTCTGTAGTTGATGGATTGATGTTCTGAGCAGAAGTTTCAGGAACATCCTTTACAATTATAGTGTCTGCAAGTGTGATGGTTACATGAGGAGGGCTAGGAGGTGGCAATTGTGCATCTTGCACACTTGCTCTTATTGATGCTCCTGCTCAGCTGTTGCCATTTGATCTCCTTTTTGTGCCTCCTCCTCCTCACTTTTTTCTTTCTCCTCTTCATCTTTTTTCTCTTCTTCATTATTTTCTTCTTTTCTCTTCTCTTCTTCTCCTTTTCTTGTTTCCTCTTCTTCTATTTTTTCTTCTTTCTCCTTCTCACTAGCTTTTGCCTTATTTGCTTTTACATCCTCCTCTTCTCCTTTTTCATTCTTGTCATCAATCAATTTGTATATTGACTTCAATAGTCTTATTGATTTCTAGAAAACTTTTTCAATTTTGTTTTGTAGGATGCTAAAGGCTCTATACTTTGGTGCAAATTTGCCACCATGTTTCTTGTTAGCCTTAGTTATTTAACCTCTAGTCAAATTAGGCATCACTTGTGTTAGTGTTGATTCTCTTATTTCCTTCTCCATTTTTAAACAATAATGCTATTTATTTTCAATAATCTCATATAACTCCCTTAGCATAGTATTGTCTAACTCAAGAGGTGTACTCTTAAATTTTTCCATCATGGCATACACTAACTCCTCTACTTTATTTTGATCCTCTCTACTTAATTTCTTAAAATCAACATTTTTCAAACCAAAAAAATCTGCATTCTTCCTAACATTATCACATATTTTATCAATGTTGGACTTAGGAAAATTGCTTACCACTCTGAATTGGCTGATATCTTCTGATTATGTCTTTCGTCATCATCAGATTTTGATTGTACTACATATTTCCTCCTTTGCTACTTCTACACTAGAACAATCTCCTCAATATCCTTTTTCTTCTCTTTCACTTGCTCCTTGGCCTTTTGAGTAGAGGCCCTTGTAGTGGCTCTTTTCATTGGTGTTGGCTTGGATTGAGTTGACTCTGTAGCCTTCTTTGCTTTGGGTTGGGTTGTAGGCTAAGTTTTTGCTTTTCTTTTCTTGGGATCAGCTTGAGCTAGTGCTTCCTTGGCTTCTTCTTCCTTTGCAACTTCTTCCTTATCTTCACCTAAGCCTTGACTTAATTCCATTAGGCCTTGCCCCTATTCATCTTCTTCACTCTCACCTTCTTCCTCATCTACATCCTATGCACCTACTGTCCCTTCAATTTCTACACCAAATTTCTTCTTTACTAGTTTATCTTTCCTCTTAATTATAGAGGTTGTCTTCAACTCTGTTTCAACTTTAGACTTTACAACATTATATGTGCGTCTATTTCTTCTACAAGCAATGCAGTTATTGCTACTAATGCTTCATCCACATCTAGTTCATAACCTAATGGCCTTAGCCATCTCACCCTTGGAACTATTTCTTGGATGTAGGTGTAATCAATATCAACTAAGAAGCAGATGTCATTGACATGTTGTTCCACTAGGGAAACTGGTATTCTCAATCTTTGTTTCATAGATTTCTTAAAATCTTCAAAGTAGCTTGTTATTTGTGCTTCAAAGTTGTCACCCATTTGTTCAATATACTCATTTATTTGAGTAATTGCAAATTTTTTTGAATTCCAATTCACTTTCCCAATTGAAGGAAATTCTTCCAAAACATAGAAAAATATGCAAACAAGAATTGATCCAAACTTACATTATGCACCTTTTGATCTTCTTATTGATCCCATATTCTCCATGATTTGCTGCAACGTCAATTCTAATAGATCATATGTATGATCTTTCTTGACAAGTTTATATGCCACATCCATAGCAATACATGGTACACTATTTAGTCTACTAGATTGATAGAACTTGTGAAAAATGATTCTCATAGCAAAGTCCAGAAGGGGATCTATGATTGTGTCAATGGTCATGCCCCTTTTACTCCATTTGGCGCCTGTGTTTCTTTCAATGGCCTCTTTTGAGTCACTACATAGGGTCTTGGGTTGATCTAGGGTTGGAAATCCTATAACCTTGTGCACTATTCTCTTCATTATTTTGATGGGTCCTCCTTTTAGCCATAAACAACCATTGTGTATTATATTGAGAACAATTCTTATCCATTCAGTTTTAAAACTTGTGGGGTAAATTAGGGCATGGGTTAAACCCTTTTTCTCAACAATCTAAAATTCATCCTTCAATATTTTTTTATCACATAGTTTATCATATTCTTGAAAATTTTCCAAGTCTCCTACTACACCTATCTTGCAATTATAACACTTCTTGACATCATGTACAACTTTGGGCAGAATAATGGACAATGCACTGGCAGGGTCACTTTTATAGGTGACTTCTAAGATTGGCCTAAACTCAGGTTGTTTGACCTCATTACTAACCAATTGGACCTTGTGACCTTCCTTATACTTTGGGTTCTTAGAACTAGAAGCCATTTCACTGATCTAGGGTTTTAAAAGATTTAAACTTTAAAACTATGCAACTTGGCACTTGAAGAATACCTTAGATCAAAAAAATTTGTGCTTGATCATTGTTGAAATCCATGCAAATGGCTTCAATGCTATTCTTTGATCTCTTCTACACTCTTCTCATCTTTTCTCTACATTTGAATGATGAGAAATGATTGAAAATTGACCTTATACCTTTCAAAACCTAGCATTAAATGCTTAGTGCATATAGCTATACACTCGACTCTTGAAGATTTCAACATAACTTAGCTTCCATTGGTTTTTTATTACTTGGCACTAACTATCAACTCGGTTGCTACTGGCAACTTGGCATTCATTGACATTTACTTGACATCTAAGGACAACTCAGCAACACTTGCAAAAATTTTAAGTCTTAACTTGGCATCTTTATTCATGATATTTTCTTCTTTGCAATGCTTGTCTTCCTTGGGATTGATGTTTGATATAGCTATGTATATCGGTCCCATACACCTATTCATGCTTAGTTGGATGAGGTGTGATCACTTGACCTATTAGGTGAAGTGATCCCTCCATTTGGTGAGGTACATTCTTCTTTCTTCTTCCAAGTCTTGTTCATTTTCCCTTTGACATGTTCAACATCTACCTTCTCTTTTCCTTTGTTGACTTGTAACTTGGGTGCCTTTGTCTTTGTTGGGCAATTTCTGCTAATATGACCAGTCTTCAAGCAACTGAAACACATGGTTTGGCTTAACCACCTATTGTAGTTCCCTTTGAAATGTGTTCTTATGCAGTTCTTAGGAACATGCCCATATTCCTAACAATAATGATAGCACTGCCTAGTATTGTAATCCCAGTTGTAGTAGTGTGTAATGCCCCGCCAAGGGATCCAAAGATTTAACCTAAAATTTTACTAAGCTTGGTAGCATTTTTTTTTATATATACATGAAAGTAAAATCGTTCATAACATAATAGCGAAAGCAATAACATTATCCAATTGGAAGTAAACATAACATACATAACAAGTTACATTCTTCATGGATCTCTCAACGTTGAATCACATCTATTTAACTATTAATGATTCCATCTAATACTACATCCACATGAAAGAATAATGAAAAGTCCAACATTCATAAATTACATTTCTGAATGCTCAATCATCCACTGCACATGTCATAGGGTATGAAAGGCATAAAAGAATATACATGTGTGAAATAAAGTACATCATCATTCTAAATCTAATCCATGATCCAATAACATAAATGAAACCACAAATCATACATGATACATCATCATGAAAGATATAAACATCATAATAGATAACCATTTTTCACAAACATAATTAACTAAGTGCACAGTTCCTTCCAACTGTAAATAGCATCATTAGACCATCGTGGATCGTAGCCATCCCTCCATGCGTAACATTCCAAATCACCAAAGTGATCATCAGTATTAACATGGTAGGAATGTCACTCCTAAAACATCTTACATCATATGCAGAAAGATATCTAACACACAAAATAAAGCATAAGATAACATCATCTAACATATGAAAATCATCAAAGTAAGGATACATGTCCACCATCATAATCCACGAACAGAATGAAGATAGATACCAAGAAAGAATGCATCAACCACAGTGTCTCAGATGGATCTCAAATGATAAGAGTGATAAGCACTACCACCTGACCGAGTGGAACCTAAATGGTCCACTCCCACCATGCTGAGGAGATAATCTCAAGTCCCAAATAGGTTATCAAATCACATGGAACAAATACTCTCTAAGTCCAAGAATCCTAAAAGTATACTAACACAAAGGTTCCAACACAAAACCAACATCTAACTCCTAGAGGCACACAAAGACATGTAGGAAACCTACTATGTAAGTGGGCAAGTGTCATCGTATAAATCATGTAGAAGTTACCCTGGCAATTAGCTTAGGACTCCAAGGTCTCTACTAATCCTTATGTAGCCACTAGTATCCTCTCATACTGACGAGGCATACTACAAAATGTAAGGTCACAACCAAGCATTCTCTCTACTCTCATCCTAGTCTATACTAGCACTTGACGCATGGGCGAGAACAAAACAATTATCTTATTAGGTTTATTTAATCTCCATTTAGTGTAAATGTTTTCACTTATTAAAACAACTTACAATGAGTTACCCTGGAAGCCACTTAGGGCCCCGACCCTCATTGCAAGCCACTTCCTAACACTACAAGTAGATAACCTACCCTAAGCTCATGGAATCATAAATTAGAAAATCATCACAGTCCTATACAAGCGACTAGAAAGAAATACCAAAAGATAATCCACAATATAAACATCAAATCTCCATGAGCAACTGAAAACCATCCACAGATAATCATGACCACAATAGTTCTCTATTGGCAATTGAAGGTATCACTAATAATCAAAAGTATCTATTGGTTCTCAATAACCAAAATATATCTCAAAATCATACTGATCAAAGACTCCAAAATGGTTGAGTCAAAACATGTCACAACATGACATCATCAAGAAATAAATCAACATTTCAGTCCCATCATGGTGACTGAAAAGTAATCCAAGGATAACTAATCGCTAACTCAAAAATGGTTAAGTGTCTCAGATACATATAACTCAACTTCACTCAAGAAGACTGATGAGCAATAGCAATCAGTAATTACAAACATCTCATAGAGCATACCATCACATAACCATGGTTGAGTTTATAAAGAATCGAGATCAAAGACATCATTATGACATCACAATCATAACCCCCGAGCCTCTAGTAGATGTCCTATAACTG